>CM049317.1:39664400-40264400 GCA_026874595.1 Sipunculus nudus | reverse complement strand
GGTGGGTTTACTTGGATTGTGCGGCTTTTTTTTCTTTTATTAAATGCTGGTTTGTTAGGTTCATCCTAAATTCATGAATATTCATGGAGGATTAACACACTCGTACAAGAGAACATTAAACGACCGGGAAATGAGGGATTTTTCATAATGGAACAATTCAGAGTGGCTGTACCACACCCTGAATCCATAGAATTGAGACTGAAGAACAAGTTTAAAGTGAAAGTTGAAATGAGGAACGCCTGGTATATAAACGGTATTTTGGCTGGGGAAACTCGATTGAAGTCTACAGCCTGGACCGAGCAAGTAGGTACATGTGAATTTTGTCTATATGTGGCGATTTATAACTAATGTAGTGTTTTGAAACCGGGTAATATACTGTTGAGGTCTTAACATTAAGATTTTAATAGTGAAACATGGGAACTGATTTCAGTGTAATTTTAAATTTTAAAGACATGGTAATAATATGAATGTTAGAATATAAGAGGAACCTATTAGCACCTACTATATTGGCATCAAAATGGTGTCATTAAACCCTCAATTTAAAACTTTATTTATGATCAGTCTTGCTTTATATAGCAAATTGTTTTGAGAAAGACAATTCCGAAATTTGTCACCAATATTTGTATATTTCTAATTTGTTTACCCAGACCTGTAAATCTGATAACCATCTTGGTCTACAAAAATTCTCCCTTGTTCTCACGAAATGGTGTTAATTTCTTATAAAATCATAAATGCATGATGGGGGAAGTGTAGTTTACGTGGGGAATATTCTTTTGTAAATTTGGGGAAATGGTGAAATATGTTTAATGCATTTCAGAAATGGCTTTGAAAATAACCGTAGTGAGCAAAGGAGAATGGTTGGAATACGTTAATATACACGAAGAGGCAAAGGAAAGAATAAAATGTATCGGGGTCGAGTACCCGAACAGACCAGTTCTGTTTTGGGTATACGATAGAAACTGGGACGAATTGCTTACAGTTGGAGAGACTCTAAAGATAATGAACTTCATACGGAAGCAAAATGGCACAATCATATGCACCAGACGGTCCCAAGTATTTAAGTAAGTCTTTTTTCAAATGTCTGTCAGCAGAATTTAAAGTGTGGAAATACTTTTTTTGGGTAGGTTGGGAGGGGAATGCAAATGCTTTGGGAGAAGGGGGTTTGATGGTTATGGGCGTGAAGATTCGCAAACCTGAATTCGTAATGATGGGGCCTTATTTTATTAGAAATTTTTATAGTTTATGTAGGTTTTATAGTTTATGTAGGTAAGGTTTAAAGTTTTGGGATAAGGAGCGAAAACTGTATGTCGAAATGTTTCGAACGCAACGACCCCTAGTGGCTAGTATTAGTTTTAAAAAAAAATCCTGCTAAACTGTGGCCTATACTGTGGCCTATAGAGTGGTAATATATTAAGACGTAAGAACCAGGAAGCAGTGCAAATTGATGACCCCAGAAAGACTGATATACCGGACAAAGTGAGACATCTGATATAAAGAAGAAATGGTGGCTAAGTTTGTGAAGATAGGACTATAAAATAAGGAAATTGATGACCCCAGAAAGACTGATATACCGGACAAAGTGAGACATCTGATATAAAGAAGAAATGGTGGCTAAGTTTGTGAGATAGGACTATAAAATAAGGAAGTTGTGACGAAAATAATTGTTTTTCTATATTGCAGAACTGCCAGTCATGTGCCAAGTCGCGAAGCTGTCTTGGCAGCAGAAGCTCTACTCGATCCGAAACCTATCCCAATAAGCGAAGTAAAACACGGACAAGAAGTCACGGTCCAGGGCAAGATCGAATCTGTAAGGAAATGTTTTATTAAAGTTAAGTATGTGGTCGCTTCGTCTTGTCTTTCAGTATGTTTTGTACGTAAAAACCCGTCCTAGAAATGTTAGCTGTGCTTAATGAAAGCTAGGCAAGCGTTATAATTTTATTAACATCCGGGTAAGATCCCTGTTAATGTAGGCGCAGATGAGTATAAACTTTGAGATGGCTTGTCTTGTATTCTCTCTCGCTTGAGAGAATGACATTGATTTCAGTTTTTAATATGAAAGAATGCTTTATTTTCTCCAATTGAAAGGTCCCAATAAATTTTTTTTCCAGATTGAAAGGCCAAAAGAAGTATCCATAGCAACTGGTACAGCCAAAATTCAGCACCTCTCAATAAGAGACGAGACTGGTATAATTGACGTAACGCTATGGAGGCGGGCCACTGAGGCGGGGCAGGGCCTGAGTTGCGGTCAAAGTTTGAAGCTGATAGATGCTGGAGCGAGGTTCTCTAAATACAAGAATGCAATCGCGTTAAATGTGAATTAGGAAGATCAAATCATTGTAAGTAATAAATTTTTGTGTTTGCAGGATATAAGGACAGGACTACTTTCTTGGGTAATTTAAAATAAAATTTTTGTATATATAGTGGTGAGATAATGGGATGGGTATATTAATGTTTTAAGTTATCAACTGATTTATGAATATCTATCATTGTTCTCCTTCCCTTGGGTGATTATATTTCCCCTTGATGATTTATATTATAAATTAATAATTTGAGAAACCGTGCTCAGTTTGTTTATACTGTAAACGAGATCAGCAGGATTGATAAATGACTAGATATAATTAAATGAAAGTAAGATCTGCGTACACATTTGGGGAGTTGAAAAGAAGGGATGGTGGTAATGGGGCACAGCGTCTTGGTGATATTCTTATCACAAACATTACTGTAGAAGATCTGAGATATTATAGTAAAAAGTACTGAGATATTATAGTGAAATAGTGAAAAGTTCACTATAGTGAAAAGTAGAAAGAAGGTAACTTCAATAAATGAACTTTACCCTCTTTTAACAGGGAGGGACATGATTGGGGAGGGGGGGGGGGGAATCACCAAATCAACAGAAATGAGAGATCCTAGTCTCCTGGTTCGGAAAAGTTAGGTCCCAGGCAAGCGCTTAAAAGCACTGTAATCTGCTTGCGGTTTTTTAGCTCAGCTGACTATAAGTCATCTGAGCTATAGTCGTGGTCCATTGTCCGTCGTCCGTCCGTCTGTCCGTCCGTCCGTCCGTCCGTCCGTCCGTAGATGTGGCACGTTTTGAAACCGTAAGACCTAGGAATCCAAAATTCAGCATAATGTTAGATGTCCCCAAGATCTCCTACCAAGCCGAAAACTGGGTCTTTGCGACTTCGTTCCTTTGAGAAATTAAGGAAAAACCTCAATTTTTTATTAAAATCCTATTTTCACACTTCAGGACTGCCTAATATCAAAACCACTCATCTGTGTTTCCTCATATTTACCATAAATAATCCTCTATATGGTTCCTATGTACATGCCAGAAATTGGGTCTGTATTATATAATTTAAAAAAGTTATGGGCCCAAACATAATGCATTTTGTAAATAATCAGGAAAAAAATTTGATCACTTAACACAAAACTTGTTAAAGCTAAGCACTTTTTTTCCAGTAATATAACTTTTATTAATCAAAATTAAATTGTATACCCAAAATTTGATCAAAATCTTTTAAATTTTTTGAAATATTAGCAAAAATAAAAAATTGGTACCTTAAACTTTGCCCAACTTTGACCATGGCACGTTTTTTTCTGTAACTGCTGTGGATTTAATTTTCAAAGCATGTTTTTGTTAGCATTTCAACTGTTAACATTTAAAATTTGAAACCAGTTGATCAAAAACTGTAGATTTTATTCAAGTTTTCAAGCACCATGTCACATATTGTTTACATCAACCTAGTGTTATGCAGTTTGCTAGAGCTCAGCTCCCCAGCTTCAGCTCTAAGTTCCTTAACCCTTTAACCCTCATAACGGCCGAAACCGGCCGCCGTCCCATTTCCTCATAACGGCCGAAACCGGCCGTAAAATACGGTCTGACAGAACATGGCATATTTATGTAAAAACATATTAAAATTACTTGATACTTGGCCACTGTTTAAAAGACACCTAGTAGTTTTCATATACGTCGTTATTTGACCCATGATACGGTTTTTCGGTCGAAAATGCCGAATTTTATCAAGTCTCCATGGTTTTAGATTGCACAAGGCGCGGTTGCAAGCCGCTGGCCCGCAAGTCTGTGACACAAACGGCCGATAACAAGAGCGCGGCCACGAAATCCTGTCCGTAAACATGTTTATTTTGTGATCACATGCTAGCTGAAAGTTTCACATGGTAAATAAAAGTGTCATCAGTCGTTGTGTGCCTCATCATAGATATGGAGCAGTGTCCGTGTACTACGTCACAGGTTGAGCCGCAGTGTTCTTTGACCCCTGACCCAAGTTCCGAGTGACATCCGACCTAGATGCATAATTTTGTTTGGTCACACCACAGATCGAGCTTTTTACCCGCGACAACAGACCTGCTGCAAGCGAACCAAGGGTCTAAAACTTTCGAAGAATATGTCAACAGGATTAGAGAGGTTTTTTTTTTCAACTATATCGATGGTCTGATAAATTCAGAGTAAAAAATGTTGTCAGTTCTATTCATTGTCGAGCCTTTTGTTTTTTTCTTGTGTAAATGCGCGACAGGTGCGTGGACACGTCTAATACTAGGCCTAGATATATTGACCGGTGGCTCAAAAGATCGTCGGCCAGCCTTAATTTAACAGTGTAAAATATTTATATATTCAAATGTTACAATAATAGAGTGCATTCACAATTATCATTAACGATATTAATCATATTTTGATATTGAATTTGGGTAGGCCTGGCGGCTATCGGATTCTGGGCAAATAATCGGACGTCGATTGGACAATTTACTTACAGCCTATTAGCCCAATGAAAAGTAAAAGATTCCTCAGAAATCGGTTATCTGGTTATGTTGATAATTCCAGTGGATAACATGTGACATATTCAAAGTTATTATTTAAGATTCACTTTTATGAAGCTAAAATAAATAGGCCTAATCATGCCTACAGGTCAGCCGATCTTGGTAGTCACGTCTGGTGAATTTTGACACAATCGACACGTGATCGGTGTGACCCAGATCAGTTAAATTTTAACTGTCAAATGCGTTTACTCGACGATTTGGCCTATTTAGGTGACAATTTTAAAGTCCTCGTTTCAATTTTTACAATTTGCTGGGATAAAAATTACGTGATATATTACTTATTTTTTTAATGTCTTATATTAGGCAAACAAAACTTTCCGGGAACACGGCCGAACATACTGGGTCGGAAAGCCGGGTATTTATTTATTTAACATATATATATATATATATTGAAATTTGTTGCAATATATTGGGTTGTCTTTTAAATAATCATTAAATTAATAATGTTTTCACTATATAAGAAAAAAATAGTTCAAACGATTAAAAATATTTTGATCGATGATATATACATGATACTTTTTTAAATGCCGTTCAGGATAGGCGCATGATCACTATAGTACTACAAACAGGTAACCGGAAAACCATATTACCGTACTATATCAGCTGTGAAAATCTAGACTACGGCCACCAACTGCGTTATAATTATCATTCTTCGACAATTGTCAATAGGATAAACGTTCAATGCTTCTTGCATGGAAAAAATATTAACCGGTCGATACAGGCAATCCAAATTTATTAATCAGTCCTGCCATGCATGTTGTAACTTTTGTACGAGTTAAACTGCGAAAATGACTGTCATGCAAACGAATGTCCTTGCGAAATGCATATCGCTGGCCAGTGATGTCATTCATGCAGACGACGTGACACCTTGATTGACAGGTGATTTGGGGCGGACAGTATGTGCTTGTGTTTGGTGGTACTGGGGTCAGGGGAAACTCTGCCATGTGACTTCATTCAGCACATTTTTGGCGGGAAAGTATTCGCGGACATTGCTAGCAGTGACCGGCCCTAAGCTCACGTTTTGCATTTGTGCAGTTAGCAGTGCTTATGAACCAAACTGATTTCGTCAAGAACCTGCGTAAAAATGAAGCAATTTAGCGGTCCCAAGCTTAACAAATGACGGAACCTGATACTGACGAGGTCCAGTGCAAGGACGACAGAATCCTTGGAGCGTACCGGCACCGCTGATCAATTATTTTATTTCAGCCATCTCATGTTTAAGTTTTCTTCTCAAAAAGTTTCTTTTAAAGTTACTTTTATACACATACAGTTATAATATAAAAACTGATCATGTATATCTTTAAATCTCTAATGAAACCGCGAACTAATACATGGGTACTTACTGACGATCTGTTAACCCAGAAGCGGATCCGGAGGGGGGGGGGGGGGTCCAGACCCCCCCTTTTTCATCAGAAGCAACGTTTTTTTAAGGGCTTCGGACAAAATTTTTCGGCCTGGACCCCCCCTTTTCCAGACCTGGGGACCTTTTTTTTAGGGTTTTCATTAGTCCTCCTTGGTTGGACCCCCCCCCCCCCTTTTCCTAAATCCTGGATCCGTCCCTGTAACCAGTTAGCCCAAACATAAAATAAAGTATAAAATATAAAGCGACACAGGTTCTGTAGCTGGTAAATGGTGAGATGAAGTAACGTCCTTACAAGAGCTTTCTTTTTAAATACCGTATATAACACTTCATCTTGTGTCTTTACGTGACAAAATTAATATGAGCTGGGCAATGTATCCAGTGTCATCAGGTATTCATGGGGATTGTTGGAGGTTACAAATTGTTTTCAGCCATCAGAAACAATATCCTGTATTTCTGTAAACCTTTGTAAAGGGTCTTGTATCGACAAACAAAATTGCTCGAAAATGTCTCCACAATTAAACGACAATAAACCTTCAATCTGCAGAACACACTTGATAAATTGCTGGGAAATTTTGGAAATTGTTATTGAATATCGTTCACAAGCTAATTTTGATCGGTCTGGTGACCTATATACTCATTACTGAGTGCTAAGATGATTTTACTACGGCACATATGCAACGTTTTTGTCTCTCACTAAGAAAGAACTGTTCGAAGGCTGACTGATCATAGTGCAAAGAAACAGTGTTAGAATGTGAAGTATTGGCAGTTAATATACAGAACCTTGGTATAGGTCAATATTTATATAAATAATTTATTTCTAATCAACTGCGAGTGCTGGTGCCGTTGTAAAGAGGGTCTCATGGTTCACGAGTGTCTTGCGGGATTTCACCATTTTTAAGGTGAAGTCTAATTTGGGCTTTAAAAAAAGAAGGGATATGGTATGCCATTAAAATCTTGAATGAGAAATGCTGTGACACCACGTCCTGTGCCTTATCTGGAATTAGTAAACTTAATGAACCTTCTTTTGAATATTTAGTCTGATATAAGAATCTTCTCTTGATACTTGGATGTCTTTGAGTAAATGCTCTGCTTCACAGAAATATACTATTATGAATTTATGGACACTGATCTGGAGACACCTTTGAACATATAGTCTCATCTAGAATTCACGTTGCATACACTTAATGACGTACACTTTGGACTTCACTAAGATGTGCATTCACTGATAAACCGTTTATGACACTTATAGCACACCTGTAATTGATCTGCTTACACTGAATTAATCCTATTATAGTGAGGTGGTTTGTAGAGAGACAGTGCATATGTTATAATGCACAATTGAACACAATTGCATTCATGTTTGTCATTTACCTTGACCAATTACATGTAGATCACATGTAATAATGTATATTATCCTATGAAATTCATAAGCATTTCTGGGCATACACGAGTATCTCTTAGTAAAGTCTGCTGCTTTACAGACACACACTTCTAATTAGATACTAGTAATGCACACCTGAGCACAACTGTATAGGCAGTATATAAGTACTTTCCTGAACTCAAAGATGATAATGGCATACACATCTTTTTTTATGTTAAGCCATATATGTCAAATTCTGCACTGTTCTTTGAACAGTCAGACATTGCAGATTATAGTGCACACCAGAGTCAAGTGTGGTTCTTGTAAACAATAATGCACACCTGGACACACCTGTATATACCTGTGTTTATACCTGCGCTATTTTCATGAACTTACTAAGGTATGTGTTTGAATGTATAGAATCATATGTCAGGATTCCCCCTGTCCTATTAAGAGTCAGTCTTACATATGAGTATATACTGCTTACAGTGAATAAATCTTGAGCAGAGTCTGCTGCAACACAGACTATGTAGATTTGATAACCACCTGAGCACACCTTATTTACCTGTGCTCTTAACCTGGTGTAATAAGTGGAGAAAACCAATATCTTTTGCAGTCTTTCTTGTGTAAGAACATACACTGAATACCTCTGAGGAAAGTGTGCTGCTTCATGGAGAAACGGTGCACATTTAATAATGCACACCTGAGCACACCTGTATTTACCTGTAATATACCTGGAGTCATAAGTGACAAGTAAAACTGCTAAAATTGAATGTTTTCCTAATATATGAATTTTAGCTCCTAAGGGGAAATTTCAATGTTCAATGTTTCAAAGAAATATAAACTTGCTTATGAACTTGACAAAAAACTTACCATGGTATTCTGTATCAATGTTCACCTGAACATTACCTGGCTCACATATCAGGTGAGATATTAACTAAATTAGTATTATATTTTATTCATCATTAGTCAGTGTCCCAACAATGTGAAGATATGCTTTAACTTTTCATTTGTTTTCATATTACTTAGTATGTTTACTACGTTAACACTACAAGAATTATTCCTCCTGAGCACACCTGTACTTACCTGGGCAACCTACCTGGAATAAACCTAATTCTTACTTTCACCAATAGTCCATTTATTTAGTAGGTAATTACACAGTGAAAAATAGGTAATGAAACTAGTGTCATTTCATATTTTTGTAAACATATATATGAGTTCTGTTCAGATTCATGAATACACTGTATGCTGATATTTTGGTCCAAGAGTCTGCGTCAGGTGAACATTTTACCTTCAGAATACCTGTTCCAGTATTCATTACTTGTTATATCATTGTTGCTGGAAAGAAAGCTATTGATCAACTTTATTTTTCAGGTGATCTTACATATGTTACACATGAAGTACATTACTTTATTAAACTACCTCTGTTCAATTTAACTAGGCCTTCTCATTTAACTTACCTCGTATTACCTTTAAAGGTTAATTAATAGACCTGACAAGATGTATAGTAGCACACAATAAGTCTTTGTCAAAAACATGATATTTTTAATTGAAACTGAAAAAATCATGAAAATTCATGAAGAAATGACTGTTTGGTGCATCTTCAAACATCCGATGTCTCTTTCATCAAGTTTTGTCAATTTAATTCAAGGATATGCTACTGATGACTGCAGAGTTTTATGAGGGTTAAAGGGTTAAATTAGGCATACAGTAAGATGTCTCCAAAATCCCCTACCATGCCAAGAATTTGGTCACCAGAACTTAATTCCTTCGAGATATTAATGAAAAACTTCATTTTTTTCATTAAAAACCCTTTGTTACACTTCAGGACTGCCTAGTATCAAAACCACTGATCTGACTTTGATCATATATAATATACATATTTTTCTATGCATTCGCTATGCACATGCCAGAAATGATGTCAGTATTGCGTAATTGTTTTAAGTTATGTGCCAAAACAAAATTGACTTTGTAAAAAATCAGGAAAAATATTTACTCAGGTTTCATGAAAATTATTGAAGCTAGAGAATTTTTTTTAAGTATATAACTTTGTTTAATTAAGATTCAATTGTATACCCAAAATTAGATCTGTATTTTGTAAATTTTATAAGTTATTAGCATAAACATAAAATCAGTACCTGAAATTTTACCCAACTTTGACCATGGCACATTTTTTCCCTGTGAGTACTGTTGATTTAATTTTCTCAGAATGTAAACATAAGTATTTAATGTGTTTAAATCTGAAATTTGAAACTAAAAGGTTGAAAATTAGGCTAGTTATTGAATTTTATCTTGAGGGTCTATTGTAGTCACTTGCTTTGTTCCAGATGCAGGTAGGCCACTCCAGGTCACTGGAAGTCAGCTATGCCAGGGTTCCTGATTTGTTTCAGTCACTGGGGGAGATCCCCTGCTGTGACAGGTGTACAATTGTTCTCATATCACACCCCCTCCCCCCCCCCCCCCCTGAATATATAAATATACATTTGTATGCATGATGTGGTGTTACATGACAAGATTGAGATTTATGATGATGCAATTTAGAATTATGAATCAACGTTTATATTCAGAAATTTATGTTATATTGGAAATGTATACAAATTAAACTTAAAATAAAAAAATGAGGATCTAATACAAACATGTGTTCATTATTTTCGAGCCTCAGCAGAATTGGAGATCAGGCTTTGTTTGCCCTGAATGTTTATGCAAAAGTGTTGTTAATCCCATCTCCTCCCCCCCCCCCCCCCGGCTGTCATTGATCCTTAGCACCTCATCGTCACCTGTGCACTGGGACATTAGTTAATATTGCAAATGTGTACAATTTTTTCAATTTGAAAGATAATTGGATTAGAAAAAATTAAGATCTAATATTGAAACATATTCTTGCCCCAGGAGAATGGAACATAAAGTGATCAGCTCTTGTCTGTCCATCATCTCTCAATTATCATTAAATATATATACTAATTATGAAATTTTTCCTTTAAGCACTGTTGAAATAACTTTCATATGCTGTATGTGTATGGATTTAAGCCATTAAAGTCTGAAATTTGAAAGCAACTTATGTATTCAGATGTGTAATATTGCAGATGAAAAACTTTAAAATATTAAAATATATTATCAGCTTTGTTTGTCTAACAGTCTGTCTGTCCTTTTTTAAATATTATGTAATTGTGAATGGACTATTTAATCCTGTAAGTATTGTTGAATTAAATGGAAATCCTATATGTATATACACTATGTTAATACAGAGATGTTGTAACTCCCATCATTCCAGCCCCCCCCCCCCCCCCCAACCACCACCACCAGGTTCTTGCATCTGGGGACTGGAGACATCAGTTATATTTCAACTGTATACATTTTATAAAATAAAAATACATATATTTAATAATATATTTTATGTGAAATAGATCCAATTGAGCAAATGTGTAAACTACTGAACTGTCAACAAACTATCAAAAAGCCAGCCAATGATCATGGTAATAATATACATCTTATGTTCACAAACTGCTCACATGCTTCAATTTTGACATTAGAGAATGCATGGTTTGGTCACAAAATATTATTTGCAACAATTTCTCACTCATCAATACAAACCAATCATGTCAACCAGCCATGGCATATATTACCTTTTCATCTTAGACTTGATCTCCATTATTATTTTAGATTTTTACCTTCAAGGCCAACTTCAGCTGAGCACAGTGACCCATATTTATAGCACCATGTCTTGAATGTTTACATCAAGTCATTGGTTAACAGTGTTCCAGGCTGTTACATAACACCTTCACTCCTTGCCTACTGCTTCTGTGAGTGTCTGGGTCAGGCAGTAATTACCAGAGAGCCTTTCTCCTCTCTCTTTCCCTTTCTCTCTTTCTAGCTCTCTTTCTCTCTCTCTCTCTTTCTCTCTCTCTCACCCCTATGCCTCCCTTCCTCCCTCCACCCCATTATGTTGACAGGTACTATAAACCTAATTTATTAGATATATATGTTGATGCAATTAAGAAATGTGAATCAACTGAAATATTCACATATATGTTATGCTCTAAATGTATAGTTACATTTTCAAACCTGGAAAAAAATGATGTTATAAAAAAGGGAATTTATGTAAAAATTGTTCATAATTTCCTGGCTCAGAAGAATGGGAATTAAAATTATTTGCTTTGTTTCTCTAGCTTTCTTGCCTGTTTTAAATATTTAATAATTATGAATAAACTTTTTTTTCCTGTAAGCTCTGATTAATTAAATTTCATATCCTGTACGTATATGCAAGGGTATTGTAACTCCCACCATTCCCTTCCCCCACCCCACTAAGTCCTTGCTCCTTCGCACTGTCAACAATAGTGTTATTGCTATAGCATAAAATTGAATAATTTGAAGAAAATATATACAGAGATTCTGTGAGTGTCTGGGTCAGGCTGGGTCAGGCAGTAATTACCAGAGAGCCTTTCTCCTCTCTCTTTCCCTTTCTCTCTTTCTAGCTCTCTTTCTCTCTCTCTCTTTCTCTCTCTCTCACCCCTATGCCTCCCTTCCTCCCTCTACCCCATTATGTTGACAGGTACTATAAACCTAATTTATTAGATATATATGTTGATGCAATTAAGAAATGTGAATCAACTGAAATATTCACATATATTTGTTATACTCTAAATGTATAGTTACATTTTCAAACCTGGAAAAAAATGATGTTATAAAAAAGGGAATTTATGTAAAAATTGTTCATAATTTCCTAGCTCAGAAGAATGGGAATTAAAATTATTTGCTTTGTTTCTCTAGCTTTCTTGCCTGTTTTAAATATTTAATAATTATGAATAAACTTTTTTTTTTCCTGTAAGCTCTGATTAATTAAATTTCATATCCTGTACGTATATGCAAGGGTATTGTAACTCCCACCATCCCCTTTCCCCCACCCCACTAAGTCCTTGCTCCTTCGAACTGTCAACAATAGTGCTATTGCTATAGCATAAAATTTAATAATTTGAAGAAAATATATACAGAGAGACAGAGGCGTTGTAACTCCCATCGTAACCCCCCCCCCCCCCCTCCATCAAGTCCTTCCGCCTGTGGAGTGGGGATTTTATAGCAACTGTAAACATATCATAAAATAGAAAAAACAGTTTAATTAAAGTTTAAATTAAAAAAATTGGATCTCATTAGACAAATATGTAAAAAGTTGAACTGTCAACAGCCTGTCAAAAAGGTATCCAATGAAAGCGCAAGGTCAGATCTTAAAATATTATTTGCAACAATTTCTTCAATCATATCAACCAACCATAGCCTAGATTACCTCTTTCTCTCAGACTTTATCTACATTTCATAATATTTTAGATTTTAACCTTCCAGGTGTTTAAGTACTGTTGAATGCTCCCTCCCTCTCTCTCTATCTCCTTTTCTCTCTACATCCAACCCTCCTTGCTGCCCACACTGTTTCCTTCTCCGAACCCCATCCCAATGTCAGCCTCAGTAAACGAGAACAAGTTGAATCAGATTTTCATATTTTTATATATTGTATAACTGTTTGTTGCCTATGTACGTGCCAGAAATTATGTCAATATTGTGTAATATGTAGATGTGGTGGGCATCAATATAATGTACCTTGTCAAGACCTAAGAGATATCATGTCATACAGTCACAATTCATAAATCCACTCTTCAGCATAGTTAATAATAACATTATATATGTCAAATTGAAATCTTGCGGACTTCTATACAATATAGATCCTTCAACAAATAGCCTTATCATCATTCTACCACTGCTTAGTGTACTGTCATTGCATTCATATTTGCTCAAATATATTGCTATTTTCAACAGCTCCCAAATAAATAAAAAATAAACCACTATATAGCCAAATAGGTCCATGATATTCATAAGGTTTGTCGACTAAATATAGTATCACAATGGTGATACATTTATAGTTCAATCATGATCAGCTGAGCGTCGTGACCCATAGGTCCCTTGTTTTTTTTTTTTTTTTTGGGGGGGGGGGTTGTCTGAGGTGGCAGTTCAGAATAGCTGGACACTTTTGAACACCAATATGGATTCGCTTTTTAAGCGTTTTGTTAAGTGTGGTTCTTTATATTGCAGCCTGTAGAAGGTACCTCAACACAAGAAACCCTGACAGGGACAGTCGATGGAGTGCTTACAACAAAGGAGCACATGAAGATCTGCCTGGATACGGGAGAAAACCTGTACACACTCAGAGTGGACCCAACTGTCATTCATAGAGATTTGATGGCCGTTGATGCCGATGGCAACACGGATGTAGAAAAGGCACTTCTGGATATGATTCCTTTCCGGTGTACAGTGATAGTGCAAAACTCGGAGATCAAGTCTTTCGAGACTGATTTAATTTAAATAAATACCAATAATAAAAGTGGTCTGGTCTACTTTTCTTGTCGGGTGGATAACTAGCATGGGTATGACTGTCATGGGAATATGTGCATCTTGAGTAGGGTTTACCTGTAAATTGGTTTATATGGTTTGTGAATGGTTTTGCTTGTGAAATGTTAGTTGGTGATCGTGTGTACGAAGTGATCGTGGGCTTAGTATATTAACGCGATATGGCACTTCGACTCTTAAACTGATGTGATTATCAGAAAATTCCATACACCCGGTAATGTCAGCATGAGTGGTTCTATTTTTTACCTAAAAGATAGTTAAATCTTTTTCATTTTTCATATACCTACTACCATGTTTGCGGATCTCCAACCCCCTCTTGAGACTTTACCAGCATATTTACCAGCAATATGCCTTTTCGATATACCCAGTTACAAAAGCATTCCTTAAATCGGTCTTGTTAAAGCCCCTCGTGATTTTCAAAAGCCCCTCGTGATTTTCATATGGGACTTTTTCTAAATCACAAGCCCCTCGTGATTTTCATATGGGACTTTTTCTATGTCCTGTGTTCTTGGATCTCTTATCCAGATGTAATAGCGTCAAATACATTTCGGCTTAAAACGGTTATTCAAGAATATGGTGTAACGCGATTAGCCAGAACTTTAGAGTAAGACACCTTATACTGCCTCTAAACGTCATTCCTGTTCTCCTCTCCCCAATATATGGTTGTATGATTGTCTAGTCTGACCCTCTACATCTCAGATTTCTTAATTGGCCTCTATGGTACAATTTTTTTAAACCTCGGTAGACCTGCCATATTTCCTGGTACCCCAAGGGTTCCCACAAATACCTTCCCGTCCAATCCCCAATGCTTCTTTGTATGGAGACGTCAATCTGTCCATCCGAATGGATAGGGTTTATCCGATGCAGTAATAAGCAGAACCTTTTAGTAGGGCCGCCTTGTACGTCGAGATTTACTATACACCTACCCATTTGGCCACAAACTGGATTCCGGGCCCATAAACTTTTGTCGCAAAAGTACAAGCAAGCAGACTAGGCTGACAACAATAGATAATCTAGGCTGACAACAATAGATTATAACAACTAAGAACACAACCTGGACGACATACAGGAGAACTTTTAAAAGTAAATGTGACTTAATGTGCCATACCCATGCGTGCCCCTCCCATCCGGGAACTGCGCCACCCCTTTTCCCTGGCAGGTTGGGGACAAATCTCCCCGCCTAACCAAGTGCGGCGATAAACTGCCTTCCTCCCCCTATCTACTGTTAGGTTTAGCGAAGTCACTCTTACAGATTGTAGGTTTTGGCGAAGTCCCTGTTACGGGTGTGGGGCCCATAAATATTTTAGGTCGCAAAAGAACGTGCAAGCACCCAACAGACAAGACATACTTCCACAACCAGGATGACACTAGTCCTCTAAATTAAGTTGTGGGGGAAGGGCATAGGGACAAAAACTAGCTATAAGTTTGTGGTGATCATTAAACTGTGTTGATCATTAAACTGTGTTGATTGTAAAATTTTAGAGGTTCTGAAGAAAGTAAATCTGATATTTTGGATAAACTTGACCGGATTTTGATGGATAAACCGGCTTTAAGATTATATAACATACCTTTACCACCCCAAAGCATCAACATGAGAACCGAACAATGCATTTCCATTGTGAGGTTTGTGAAAAATATAAAGATACCAATTTCGAAAGTTTCTACCCAAATAGGTTATAAATGCAATGTGAGGCCGTATTTATTCAAAGTTAATTGACACATCCCAGTTTCGGTTGCAAGGAGTAGAATACGAATGTACAATCGTGCTGAGCTTTTTGAACGGTGGTTGACAGGGGGGGGGGTGTATAAAGGATTACGAGATGATTAAGAGCTGTTGTGAAAATTATTTAAGCTGTGGTCTTTTAAAGATTGCTTTAAAAAGGCCCAAATATCTTTTTAAAGCAAAGCAAGAAGTTGGATATTTAAAACAAAGCAAGAAGATGATCAATATCCAAAATTTATTCAACAATGATATGGTAGTTTACATGAAAATAATATCAAGAAATGGTTGAAAATTACCACAACAGTTGGTAAATGATTTCAACCATGGTTTATAACTGCTATGGTTGATAACTGCTATGGTAAATGCTATGGTTAATAACTGCCATGGTTATAATATTAAAAGCAGTAAAGAGTTTGTGAGTAGTACTGACACAACTAGTGGTTCTGGTAGTACTGACAGAACAACTGACACAACTAGTGGTTCTGGTAGTACTGACAGAACTAGTGGTTTTGGTAACTGGTTAAAAGTCATTTTGTGATACCCGATACGGATTGTCTATTTCTTTCTTGTGTGGATCAATCTAAGGTAGTAGGGTTCAGTCGAAGAATCGCAGGTAGTAGGGTTCAGTCGAAGAACGCGATTCATTTTTCTGCAAATTTTCAACAGAACGTTCTTGTGGGAGCTTGATTGGTTGGAACTTGATTGGTTGTTGTCGTTCCGAGACGTTAAATACATATTTATGTGCTGCTCAATATGGATTCACAGTTGTTGATCTCACAACACTTGTCTTGACGATATGACAGTAACAGGGGCAGTAGCAAAACTGCAAAGGAACCTGAAAAGAAAAGAAAATCAATAGTAGTAAGGCCTGTCTAGGAAGACAAGCATACGTATAGTGTAGGGAAATCTGGCGGAGTCTCGGAGAGTGTTAGAGATTAAAATCTGTTAAAAAGTATTTTAGTCTTTATATTACGTTTTATAATGAGTTATTATACGGTCTATGCAACTATATTTTAAAGCTTATATTGTATTTTGTTAAGCACGGTATGCAGAATTATTTTTAAATAATCAAACTGTTAAATATAAACCATGATAATTTAGGTGTTCGACAATACATATGACCGATTTCTCCGCAGTTATAAAATTTAAAGAAAACCCCAGATAGTTAGAAATCGCCATCCCACTTATATTGAACAGATGCTAGCATACTAATTTTAGTTTGTTTTTCGCCTATATAATGTTTTTCCCCTATATGTTGGTATCGCATGCACAAGAAACTAATCTAGGCAGTTAGAAAGTCAATTGCTCTTATTCTGATACGATGGTAACATACCATTTAATTGGGTCTGTTTTCCCCATATATTAGTATTACATGTGTAAGTAAAACGCTTTTTCTATTTAATGTTCAAGGGACATTTTTCAAATTGTAAAATTCCTGTGTGTATACAATGTTTGTGAAAAGTACACTAAATACTAACCCAATTTGCAAGAGTCATTGTCCTCTGGAAGAAGCTTGCACCTGTTTGGTCCCAGGTTAAGGCTAGGTGATCAGGGATGCTTTGTCTTCCTGTAGTATCAGATCTGCTTTGTCTCCGAACGATGTTTTAAGCTTCCGCCATGACAATTTACGCTTCACGGCAGCTGTCTCCCCAGGCTGTTCTCATGCATTGCTGATTCTGAAACTAATACAAATATATCAAATATTTGTCAAGTTTAGATTCTTAGTGTGCCCAAAAAGTGTTGACATAAAAATAATCGAACAAATTATAAAGCAAGATTTAGCTTATGTTTCATGTTATAGTTTTGTCAGAGATAAAGTCACGGAGATTATTTGAATTGAGAAGCTGAAAGTTGAAATGCGTAATGTAATGATTGCTATTTAAGCATAACGACAGGGTAATATCAATTATATTGTTCATATAGAATACTAGTATTGTGAATATTGTAAGATTATTTTCTGGGTGTTAATAGCTTCTGGATTTTTAAATTTACTTTTAAGCTATGAAAGATTACCACAACAGTTGGTATATGCTACATTTAATAACTGCTAAGGTTATACCATTTAAATCACCAGTAGTAAAGAGTACGTGAGTAGTCCTGACACAACCAGTGGTTCTGGTAACTGGTTGAAAGAATGTCATTTTGTGATACCTGATACGGGATGTCCATTTGTTTTGTGGAACAAATAAGGTAGGATCATTAATCGAAAGTGATTCTTTTATCTGCAAAATTATGAACAGAACGTTTTTGTGAAAGCTTGAAGGGTAGTCGTCGTTCCGAACGTTTGATACCTACTGCTCAATATGGAATCACAGTTGTGCCTCCGCAACACTTGTATCTTGACGGCATAAGAGTAACAGGGGCGGTAGCAAAACTGAAAAGGAACCTGAAAAGAAAAAAAGTAGGAAGGCCCTGTCTCTAAAGACCATACGTTCTGGGTAGGGAAATATAGCGGAGTCTCGGATACTGTTATTTTTTCCCTATATATTGGTATCGCATGCACAAGAAGCAAATCGAGGCAGTTAGAAATATCGATTGCGCTTACGCTTATTCTGATACGATGGTAACATACTATTTGATTGGGTCTGTTTTCCCTATATATTAGTATTACATGCGTAAGTAAAATGCTTTTTCTATTTAATGTTTAAGGTAAATTTTTCAAATTGTAAAATTCCTGTGTGTATACAATGTTTGTGAAAAGTACACTAAATACTAACCCATTTTGCGACTAGCTGTTGCAAGTTCATTGACCACTGGAAGAAGCTTGCACCTGTTTGGTCCCAGGTTATGGCCAGGTAATCTGGAATGCTTTGTCTTCCTGTAGTATCAGATCCGCTTTGTTTCCGAACGACGCTTTAAGCTGCCGCTGTTCTCATGCATTTATGATCCTGAAACTAATACAAATATTTCAAATATTTGTCAAGTTTCTCAATGTGCCCAAATACTGTTGACATAAGAGAAGAATCAAATGAATTGAAAGTTAGATTTAGCTTACGTTTCACGTTATAGTTGTGTCGGAGATTAATTCACGGAGATTATTTGACGGAGATTAATTCACGGAGATTATCTGAAAAGAGCAGCTGCAAGATGAGAGAAATGTTCATTGTAATGATTGGTATTTAAGCATAACACAGGGAAATATTAATCACATTGTAGATATAGAATACACGTATTGTTGAGATTGCAGGATTATTTTCTCGGTGTAAATGGTTCTGGATTTTTAAATTTACTTTCAGCTATGATAAGAATCCTGATCAGATAAAAGTAATATCGATTTACAGTAAAACGACCCATGACATGTTTTCACTCACCTTTTAATTTTACCCACCTAATTAAGTGACCTCAGTGTGTAGCTTGTCCTTTTTTGTCACAGGGGATAGACTGGTAGGCTTATTGTATCTCACAAAACTTGTTTTGCGGATACTTTGCTTACACCCGGTTTCGGCCTCCATCGCATGTCTAGGAGCAACTCCTCCGAGTTGCCTGGACCAAACTGGACCAGCATAATTGTTTTTGTTACGGAACATAATAATTACAGATCACGTATTCGTGACGAGCACAAACCCTTGTTACGGGGACAAAAAAAAAATTAGATTCCGCAACACTAGGCAGCGTGAAATGTCTAGGGGAATAAATAAAGAAGTCAATGTTATGTTAACAAATAATCATAAATTTATTCTTAGAACAACCCTAACATTACAATACACTAAATCAATATAATTACACAGTAGTTAAGACATAAAAATGATAACAATGTACATCAACAATGTACATCAACAGAGTCTGGATCCTAGGCGTTGATTTCTTGATATCACAACTGTCACAGACCAACAAGAGTCTTTTAACACAAATAATCAACGTGAACAGTTCAAATAAATCCTCCGGGTGAATACTCCAATTAAATCTCGAGGACAATCTGTTGTAATCTAAAAGTGAAGTTCATTTAAAATCCCAAAGGCAAACTGAAGACAATCTGTATAAGATCTGTATAAAGTCCGTAGAATGTCTAACTATGCAATTATCGGTGTAGGGTCAAAAACTGAAAAAAAAGTAGCATTCTTTAGTGTCCGCTTGAGTTTTCCTTTCTGCCACCTCCAAACACAGCCCCTTTTTACAGATTTACCCCCCCCCCCCCGAAGCCCAGAAGCTTCTAGAAACTGAACATTCCAATACAACAACAATACACGTGCGGCCACAGCGCATGAACAGCGCCGAACCTTCTTAACTACAAAGAACGCCTTGTCTGTACACTCTGCGGGCCAGAGTTCAACAAGTGCGGTTCCGATAGCAATGCACAGGACCTGAGCCAAACACATGTCAAGCCATGTAAATCCTGTGCACAATAAAACATACCTGTAACAATTGTGTCATATGTTCAGAACTCGTGACTGACAAAGATTTGTGGCGCCAACTTCGGCCTGAAGCCACCAAACTATTAAGTGTAGTGTATCTGTGGGTTTGTCCTGTGTTGATAATGGCAGATATATAAAGTGTGGTTCAATATATGGTGCTGAAATAGTGTATGTCCATTGATCTTTAAGTGTCATACACAAGCCTGGTGATACTAAAAAAGTCTCATACACAAGCCTGGGGGGGGGGGCTACTTACAGTCGGTTTCTCGTAGAGTCCATACATAACGGTTTTTAGTGAAAAATGCACATATCACAGGAGTGATTTGATGCAGCAGCCTGTAATTTTGCATGTTTGTCAGTTATTACAATCTTTGTCGTAAACCAGATAGGTAGGCCCACCTATTTGTGAAAAAAACAGATAGGTGGCGCCACCTATTTATAAACCACCTTTTATACGGTTTACGTAAAGAATACATTGATGCAAATTTCTCAGATTTGCTTTGACATTTCGGCGTGAAATTCTGCATGTCCACTGATCTTGGATACCTCCATTTTGATATTGGGTACCTGCGTCTGTTTCTTTCAGACTTATGGCGCCATCTGAAATAGTTATTTTGTGGCGTCCATCCGTGAGTTTCTCTGTGTAAAAATCACTCATATCTGAGGAGAGATCCCATTGATTTTCAATGTAACCGCCTGGCATGTTCATCCATCTTGGATAGCGTTGAGGTACAATTTTCGCAATATTTCTGGAATGGTAGGATCTTTTACACTTGCCTTGGGATGCCATCTACAATCTTTTCAAGTTTAGTCAATATGTGTAGGGCTGGGAGGTCAGGATGATTCCATACCTCACTTTGTCTATGTCTTTGATTTGAGGGATACAAGTTGTCGTTTGTACACTCTTCATATTCTAGTGTCTGCTTCAACAGAGTAGAATGGTAAGGTGGGTCTTCGTTGTAATTCTGGCATTCCCACTTGAAGCTTTGTCGACGTTATCGTTTGCCACTTTGTTCTCTACGAAAATATAAACATTCATATATAAGAATGCAAATAGAAGTTATAAACGATTAAAAATTGTTACATTTTTAATATTAAAAACTTTTGGGGGTATGCAGCACAATTTTATTAAAAAAGAGATAAATAAATTATTTTAAAATGGTTTAACCAAAAACAAAAGGATCTAAAGGTTAGAAACAAGATCAAATGTGATATTTCGGGAGGAGCAGTGCAGAAAGAAGAGAAACATCTCGAGCCAGCACATTTAGCGGCTACGTTTTGAATTATAATCGATTAAGATTAAGCAAATTAAATAATTGTAGATGCAAATATCAGTCAGACTAGCTGACAAATATGCTGTTAAATAGTTTACATCTTTTTGACCAACTAAAATATTTTATTTCTTGTTCTGTTCAATCGCAAAAACGATCGAAGCAAAGAATTGGTCAATGAGTACTGTGGGTCCGATTCCTATGACTCCACATTGGGGAATCTCAAGGAGTTGTTGAGTGAGAGATGACGGATGACCATTTTTGATTGTTCCATTACGAATTGTATAATTAATAACCTCTGTCTGTCAGGTTCTATGCACCAGCTTTGTTTTGGTACATATGGTTTGTCACCGTGCCACTGTGGCTGGTCGGCTTCTTTTTATCAGTTGTTCAAATTCAATTCCTTTATCATTCTAGATGTATCCAGTGTCAAATATGAGATATTAGCACGAAATTTTCGGACAATTGATCCATAGGGTTTGATAGTTTTGTGTGTACAACAACCACGATTTTGAATTGTTCCACTTTGAATAGTATAATTTTATTTTCCTTTGGCTATTAATCCAATTGCTAAGGTGGAGCGACACCGCCTGATAGCTGTCATATCTGGCGTATTGGCTTGGCCACCGCAGACCACCCACACAGTGGTCGTGGAACAGTTTACACACGAACCATGTGTCATCCACAAGCGACCAACTGCGCCTTTAGTGTACGGCGCACGATGAGGCACTCCAGAAAGCAGGGATGCCATTTTATTTATTTCAAAGATACTTTGGCATGATGGCTTATTCAGCACCAGATGCTGATTTTCATTAAGGTCGTGAGTCCAGTGAACAATTTATACAGTAATACACAATAAAAAGACAAATTTACTTTCCACATCCTATATGGACCAGGCTCCACAAATCGCCATAAGACAGTGGCAATGCCATGGCTCTGAGCACTGCTTAGCAGTGAGAGGGCAGTTACCCCAACAGGTAAGTCTGACGATCAGATGCTCGTTCGGAATGTCTGGTAATCAATGAATTCCTCTGCTGCTCGTTCGGAATGTCTGGTAATCAATGAATTCCTCTGCTTTAAGTTCAGCTGAGGACCATTTTAAGGCTACGTTGTGAATGATAAGCGATTTAATAACCTGTAGATGAAAGAAAATATGAATACAAAATTGTAAGAGATATGTTGGCTATATATATATATATTTTTTTTTTACCATAGTTTATGGCTTCAACACCCACACAATCATCTTATTTATTGCTTCTTTTTATCGGAATACTTACCTCAGCACACAATTGGTGTTAAGCCTTAGCAGGTGTGAAATGGTCATATCGAATATTTCAAGTTATCCTCCGGCTCAAGTTTGGAGACTGTCTTGTTGTTGGACGAGATAAGGCGGAACACTACACAGCGAAGTAAAATAGTATAAATTCCAGTGAATCCCTAATGAGTATTTCTTATTTTATGATCATAAAAGTAATTATAGTGAACATATGTAAAACGTTTCCGTGTACCAACGTTGTTGTGGTAAATATGGTGTATCATCCTACCTGTACTACAGATAGTCTTCTTAATTATAATCTTCAAATTCGAATTCCTTCATCAATATAGATACTTTGCTCTCCTCCTCCTCTGTCAAATGGCTCCCTCCTTCTCGGTCAAATCCTCATTGTAATGTTCCAATACAAATACTGGTAAATCAAATGTCAGCTTACCTAAGCACACAATTAGTGTGAGCCTCAGCACACAATTGGTGTGTAATTGTCGTATCGAGTATTGCGAGTCTTGATTCCTCTGGCTCCAGTTTCTCGACTGTTGAGTTGCTGGACGAGAGATCGCGGAAAACTACACAGCAATGTAAAATAGTCATCAACATATGAATTTTTAGTGATTTCCGATTGTGTATTTCTTTATATACAAATACATTTTTGTTTTAGTTGCTTTCATAGATGTTATTAGATTTATGCAGGGACGGTCCCCACGGATCCATCCCTAGCATGTTTGATCCATTAGGTTTTTACTCCGCATAATGTCATGTCGTGATCAGAAAAGTAGGTATCATGAACATCCGTAATTATTTCTTGTGTGCCCACGCGGTTGTGGTATATATGGTCTATCATAGTACCTCTGTCTGTGGTAGGCTTGTTTATATACTGTTCAAATCCAAGTTCCTTCATCAGTTTAGATATTGTGGTCTCCTTCTGGTCAGTCAAATCATCATTGAAGTCCCCTAGTACAAAAACTGGTATATCGAGTTTCAAAGAAGATATAACGGCACGGAATCTTCGGCAAAACTGTTCAATAGGATATGATGGTTTCCTGTATACAGCAACCGCAACCATTTTGGATTGTCCCACTGTGAACTGTACAGTTTTACATTCCAATGTCTGGTTATCAACTATCAATTCCTCTGGTTGTAATCTCTGCTTTACACATATCATCAGTCCGTGCTGTCCATGGTGGTTCTGTTCGGAAGGTACACAACGACCAAATATCTCGTACTGGTATTTTTCTGCAAAATTATCCAGATTGTGTTCATACGTTAAATAGGTTTCGGTGAAACACATGACATCGGTACGATCGAAAATGGGCGTTTGTCTTGCATGCAGCAGGTCCTCCATCTTGTTAAGGAAATAACGTATATTTAAATGTCCAAGGATTGTCCACTCAGGGGATTGGTATTCCAACAGTTTCAGTTCTTCGGTTGGTACGGTATTTTGTCGTATTTTCTCCATTTCAGCTTCGATTTTCTTGTCACTCTTTATTCCAGCAGGATCAAAGTTTACTATGTACAAACCTTCAATTGTCTTTACACGACTAAATGCAACATAAGCCTGGCCTTTCCCGAAACGCTTCGCCTTTCTCGTGTTCACAACGATCTGGTCTACCGTTAGACCCTGACATTTATGGATAGTAACTGCCCATGCTAATGTTAATGGAAACTGTCTCCTTGCTATTTGAGCTCCTTTCTTATTTCCTTTCTCATATTTCCCTTCATGTCTCTTGATAGGTACTCCACTTGGGTATTCCTGTTTCCAGTGACTAGTAGATATTGCATTTTTTCCAACAGCCTCATCATCAAACTTGACCAAAATTACATCTACCTTTCCGTTGGCAGTGGTAACTATAGTCTGCACTGTTCCTATAACACCATTGACAAGACCATCCGCTGTGTCCACGTTATATGTGAGCATGACTCTGGCACCAACTGTCAAAACAAGAACGGTATGAAGTCCAGCCGTTTCTGATCGCTTTTGTGAAGTGTTCATCTTTTGTAGGTTGACCTGCCCTGTGCTGTCTCTTTTATCGTCCGATGCATGAATGTACGTAAGATTGTTTTCATTTGGTTCTAGTTCTTTCAATTTCGTCAAGTTTCTCTGATCAACGTCGCAGTTGTAGGCAAACACGTGCAAAGCATCATGCGGATAATCTGGATCGTCTTCAGGAATCTGTCGGGATGCTAATAAGGATATATCAGCTTTAGTATGGTTTCCAACTCTAATGCGACAAAGCATTTCAGCAAACGCAGAATCACCCTTCTGGCGTATAACTTCGTCCAATTCATGTAGATGGAAGTTCTCTTTCCATAGATTCCCTTGTAGTCTTTCGACAGGATCTTTAACAGGCTGGTAGATGTGGGACTGTAATACAGGAGGAAGCTGATATAGATCTCCGACTGCCAAAATTGAAACATTTCCAAAGACTGAATCGCCCGATATGCCTTTTATTTTGTTGAGGCGTTTGTGGATGTCAAATAACATATCTGATCCAACCATCGAAATTTCGTCAATGATTAACAACTACAGATTTTCCAGTTTCGACCTCAATGTGTTCAATTTGTCAAAAGAAATGTGATCAGTACCATACTTCCTAGTTTGCAGCAATAAAGCAGAATGTATTGTCATGCCACCAATATTGAAAGCATGGACCAGGCTCCACAAATCGCCATAAGACAGTGGAAATGCCATGGCTGAGAGTACTACTTAGCAGTGAGAGAGCAGCAACCCAAACAGGCAAGTCTGAGGATCGGATGTTCGTTGGGTATGTCTGGTAATCTATGAATTCCTTTGGTATAAGTTCAGCTGAGGACCCTGTGCTGTCTGTTTTATCGTCCGATGCATGAATGTAGGTACGATTGTTTTCATTTGGTTCTAGTTCTTTCAATTTCGTCAAGTTTCTCTGATCAACGTCGCAATTGTAGGCAAACACGTGCAAAGCATCATGCGGATAATCTGGATCGTCTTCAGCAATCTGTCGGGATGCTAATAAGGATATATCAGCTTTAGTATGGTTTCTAACTCGAATGCGACAAAGCATTTCAGCAAACGCAGAATCACCCTTCTGGCGCATAATTTCGTCCAATTCATGTAGATAGAAGTTCTCTTTCCAAAGGTTCCCTTGTAGTCTTTCGACAGGATCGTTAACAGGCTGGTAGATGTGGGACTGTAATACAGGAGGAAGCTGATATAGATCTCCAACTGCCAAAATTGAAACATTTCCAAAGACTGAATCGCCAGGTATGCCTTTAATTTTGTTGAGGCGTTTGTGGATGTCCAATAACATATCTGATCCAACCATCGAAATTTCGTCAATGATTAACAACTGCAGATTTTCCAGTTTCGACCTCAATGTGTTCAATTTGTCAAAAGAAATGTGATCAGTACCATACTTCCTAGTTTGCAGCAATAAAGCAGAATGTATTGTCATGCCACCAATATTGAAAGCAGCGACTCCAGTAGGTGCAGTCAACAAGACGGTAATGTCTGAAGGACTTATGGCCTGTGCCATCCTGAAGAATTTTCTGACATCGGAATGGATGAGTTTGATGACATGTGATTTTCCAACACCGCCTGGTCCGCTTAAAAATACGTGGTAAGGTCTCACAGTTTCTTTTCTTTCAAGGCTTTTATAGCATTTTTGCACCATTTTCTATTGAAGAATACAATCTGTCCTTGTTTGTTATTTAAACTGCGCACCATCTTCCTGTATTCGTGATCAGGTATAATTTGTTTTTCTGCTTCTGCTTCAAAGCGTGCTGTTATATCCGAGGCATGAACAGATTTTGATTTTCGATCAATTCAGCATTTGCGTCAAGGTCTTGCTGGTCAAGGTCTCTTTCTATCTCTACACCTTCACCTTGGTCTTGCAAATTGTCATGTTCAGCTCCAGGTGCAATATTCTCCCATGCATGTTCAGGTGGTCCATACAGTGCATTGTTCTCTATGGCTTGTTCAACGAGTTCTACGTTTTGAGTGTACTTTGCTTCATTTACAGATATAAGGTCATGTGCACAGAAGTAATGGGATGCAAAATCAGGATGACCACTCAACAGGTCAACATCTTCGTCTCGCCATGGTAGATACAGCATTAGCTTTGATCGATAGAAGTCCCCTGGGTCCTTTTCAACACTAAACTTGTGAAATCTAATCACAGCTGGTCGTTTTCGTTTGTACATTGTGCCACCTCCTTTCTTCAATTTGATCTGTTTTGGTAGTTCCACTTGACATTCTTCCTGCTCATCATTGATATCCAGTACAACTGGTACACTGTCATCCGCTTCTTCATTCGTATGTGCAAACCTCACTTTATAGTTGGATGAGAAGTCTGCCAGGCATATTTTTTCGATGCAATTTGGTCTCAAGGAATAACGCTCAATAATGTTGCTCTGGAAAATGTTTTCGTCTTCGTCCCCTAAATTATCCAGTTCTTTCTGTGGTTTGAGAACAGCTGTTCTTACATCTTTGGCATCTGTATTGACAAACAAGACTTCTCTGCTGAACTTTTTCATGGGCATGGATAATATACGGTACACTGCTTCTTGAGCAATGACTTCACGATGATTTAAGAATACTGAGCCGACGCGTCGAAGCATGCCTTTAATCTCTTTGTCTTGGTACTCTTTACACACTTGTTTGAGGAGTTCACCAATACCTTTCTCATTTTTCGTCATGTAGGCGGCAATGTACATAACGCATGCGTATGCATCTATGATGTACTGTATGTCAATATTTGCCTGCCATGCTTTCAGTATCACTGGATTATATGGATTGATTAGAAGTTCTGTGGGTGATCTTTTCAACACTATTGTCTGACCTCTCTGTGATACAAACAACTGTTGAAGGTACTCTTGCAGCGACACATTGGCTTTGTCCAGGATTTGCTCCAATTTGGAGTCCTTTGTACTGTCATCATCAGATATGACAACTTTCACTTTTTGGAGTACACTGGCCGCGCGATCTTTCTTCAACTTTGCCAATTCATCATCTGGTTCCCTTGCAATGACCGTTACAGGACTAGGTGGTCTAGGAAAGGCAAATCTGCATGATCCTTTCTTCTTGCAGTAACTTGAGTGACAGTGAGTTTGTAATGTCTTTACAAGCGTCTGAAGGGTTTCGTCTTTATCCCCAGGTAGAGCACAAGAAATGTATTTGTCAACGAATGATGCAACCACTTCATCTGGATCAGAGCCAATTTTCGGCGCATCCTTCACCCATAAAAGTGAGTGTGCATGAGAAGAACCACGAGCCTGGAATTCTATCCGAATAACGTAGTCAATTATTTCTCCTAATGGATGTGCTTTTGATCTCAGAACATCTCGGAACAAGAGCTCTAATCTGTACTGAAACTGTCGTGCAGCCGTAACTGGGTTCCTTTTTCAGCCATTGTGATCTCTCAGCAAATGATAACTGTTTCACATCATCATCTGTCAATATGGTACCATATTGTCTCGCTATTGTCTGAATCACATCGGGCCATTGCATGTCAGCAGCAGAAACTAAAAAAACACGTTGGTATTCCCAGCTGTCGCACCATGGCTAGAACATCATAAAACACAGTTTGGAAATAAGCAGGTGTTCCTCTGATGTTTTTCAACATTCTATAGGCGCGATCTGATTTCACAAAACTTTTCATTTGTTCCACATGTTTCAGCATGCCAGCAGTGAGACGTTTCCCCTGAAAGTTTTTTCCACTAGCTCGTCTGAAGATGTAGTGATTAATATTACTTGTTAATTGGTGACATTCCGTTGCATACTGCGCACTGAAAATGTACTCAATAGATCTTGCGAACCTGCCATCAACATCAAGCAATCTTTGATTGAAATATCTTCGGGCATTCAACTACAAAGGTCGTTCCGCTGTCAGTGCATTTCTTCCATTAGGATATTTATCAGGATTTGATAATTCCTCAAAGTTAGGATCACTCAAAAGCGGCATGGGTTTTTCTCCATCAGCTGGTGCAACACTGATTATTTTGTTGAGTAATTCAGGATCTTCATTCATCATACTGGTTTCATAGGGTAACCCACGCACTTTCGATGCTTCTTCAAATGCATATTCATCCTGTTCTCTGATGTTTTCGTCATCATCCGAAAGGTCTCCATCGTTACTATCGGTGGTAGTTTCATGGTCGTCTAGTCGCACACATTGCTGATTCACTCCTGTATCTGTATCAGTGTAAGGTACAAATATCACATAATGTGACTGTCTCATCAGTCCAAGATCAAATTCCTTTGTTTCAACATTTTCTGTTCTTGGGCTTATTGTGTGAACCATAAGGGCACTTGTTGAGTGAACATTCACTTTTACTGAATATATATCTCCTAGAGCCTGGAGCACTAGATGATCACCCCAACTTCGAATTCTCAAGTCATCTATGTACCTTATCCACCGAATTTCTCTTCTGGTATCACGATCAGTGATCTGATTTATAATCAAATCTTCATCAGTAGGCTGTTCCGTGTCAGCATTTGAGAGATTTTCACTCTCAACCCTGGCGGCGACAAAATCGATATAATGTTCCTTGTGTTCGATCATATAGTCAGCCACTTGATTCCGTAAAAGAACGATGTTTGTGTCTGTGATACCTAGATTCTCTAAATGGTGCCAAACAGCATAGAACATACAATTTCCATCTCCTGGAACGTCAATAATGGTCATTCTACTCTGTCTCGCCATCACTGTCAGTTTTTCGTAGTCATTATGGCAGTCCCTAAGACCAGCCACAGAAACAGCTTCATTTCCGTTTTCTTTGTTAGCTTTCCTTTGTGTAACATTTCGTGTCTCTTCGGTTTTGTCAGTCGCATTTCTTTGTGTAACATTTCGTCTCTCTTCAGTTTTGTCAGGTCTTTCAGTGATATGAGTTGAACTGTCCTTTTCTTCTGTATGCGATACAGCTGTCCAAAGTTCAGAATCATCATTTCTCGAATCTTCCAGCCAATTTTCATTAATTTTGATATTTGCATAATGTGGATTTTCTTTTGTCAACCATCTGAGAGCATTCATCACCATATCAGGCCTAATTGAATCATACATATAGTGAGAAGAGTGTTTCAAACTTCGCTTCAGTTTCATGCCAACAACTTGCGACTCTGATGGTATTCTTGGAAGTACCTCACATACCGCATCAAGTTTAGCTAGGACATTAACCGCTGGTCCATGAATTCCATGTTGTTTGCCTCTTGGTAATCCCACCATTTTCATGAACGCTATCCTCTGACAAACAAGTCTCAACTCCAGTGCATTTAGGTCTCCAAGTTCCTTTGGTTGATCGACTAAAGACAAATTATTTGCTTTGGACTGTGCAGGCATTTTTCCTCTTTTTAAAGTCAAGTGGCACGTTGTGCATATCCATTCATCATCGTTGTAAGACCTTTGGCGAAATGCTAACACATCTTGCAACAGAGATCGTGGTACTTTATCATATTTCTCTGGTTTCAGATGGACAACTGATGTTCTATACATCAAGCGATGACAACAACAGCACACATAATTTGCAGAATCGCGTACTTTTTCTAAGAATCCAGAAATAACACATTCATTATCGGGAACGGTATTGCGACGTTCTTGTCGGTGCTTTCTGATGAAACTCGTTGCTTTAGTTTTCCTCTGTTCAGTTTCTTGTTCAGTTTCTTGTTTCCTCAATTCTTGTTGTCGTTTTGACTGTAAACAAAGCCTTTCTTTCATTTCATCGGCAGTTTCGGAATCCCGTAAATCATTTTGTCGTTCCTTCTGGGCACGTAGTCTTCGTTGTGTTATCTCAGGGGTTTCGCATTCACGCAATTCATGTTGTCGTTCCATTTGGGCTTGTAGTCTCCGTTGTCTTATCTCAGGGGTCTCACATTCACGCAATTTATATTGTCGTTGCTTTTGGGCACGTAATCTCCGTTGTGTCATCTCAGTGGTCTCACAATCACGTAGTTCACCGTGTCGCTTCTTGTCGGATGATAATCTTCGTTGTTTTTCCTCAGGGGTTTCACAGTCACGTAATTCACTGTGTCTTCTCTTGTCGGAAGATAATCTTCGTTTTTTTTCCTCAGGGGTTTCACAGTCACGTAAAACACTGTCGTTTCTTGTCGGAAGATAATCTTCGTTGTTTTTCCTCAGGGGTTTCACAGTCACGTAATTCACTGTTTCGTTTCTTGTCGGAAGATAATCTTCGTTGTTTTTCCTCAGACGTTTCACAGTCACGCAATTCACTGTGTCGTTTCTTGTCGGAAGATAATCTTCGTTGTTTTCCCTCGTGGGTTTCGATGTCACGTGATGCCCTTTGCAGTTTCTTTTGGAAAAACAACCTTTGTTGTTTTACTGCAAGAGTCTCAGATTTCCTGGATTCTTCTGTCTTTTTACGAACTTTTTCAAGTCTGTTTTCTTTTTCCGTTTCAGTTTCTAACGATCTCATTTCCCTTTTCCTCAACTTTTCTGTTTTCTTTTTCTGTTCATAGCTCTTGTTTTTGGTTCTCGGCATTTTCAGAAAATGTTGTATCTGGTAACTTGTATGTCTGTGCAATTCTTTGTACCTGAAAGTTAATAAAGTCGCGTATTTTGTTCAAGTTTGGTTTTGTTCAAGTTTGGTTTTGTTCAAATTTCGTTTTGTTCAAATTTCGTTTTGTTTAAAATTTCGTTTTGTTCAAATTTCGTTTTGTTCAAATTTCTGTTTGGCAATCACTCAAGAATCACCAAGGTTTTTCTTTCTTAGTTTGGCAATCACTCAAGAATCACCAATGTTTTTCGTTCTTAATTTGGCAATAACTCAAGAATCACCAAGGTCTTTCGTTCTTAGTTTGGCAATCACTCAAGAATCACCAAGGTTTTTCGTTCTTAGTTTGGCAATCACTCAAGAATCACCAAGGATATTCAAAAGCTCAAATTTCAAAGGCACAAATTTCAAAAGCTCAAATTTCAAAGGCACAAATTTCAAAAGCTCAAAATTTCAAGTTCAATATTTTAAAAGCTCAAAATTTAAAAGCTCAAAATTTCAAAAGCTCAAAATTTCAAAAGCTCAAAATTTCAAAAGCTCAAAATTTCAAAAGCTCAAAATTTCAAAAGCTCAAAATTTCAAAAGCTCAAAATTTCAAAAGCTCAAAATTTCAAAAGCTCATAATTTCAAAAGCTCAAAATTTCAAAAGCTCAAAATTTCAAAAGCTCAAAATTTCAAAAGCTCAAAATCCAAAATCTCAAATTTCAAATGCCGAAATTCCAAATGCTCAAATTTTAAATGAACAAATTACATATGCTCAAATTACAGGGGCCAAAATAGAATTCGCGGAGCAAGGTTTAACAGCACCTACAAGAAAAAGGAAAATAGAATTAGTCAAAACAAATTTCTGATCCAGTTTCAATTTTCAGTTATTCAAAATGTAGAAAATCGGCCGAAATCAAACGAATATCTCAAAAGTTAAAGAAAAAGTCATTGAATAAAAAATATTCCAGAACACCAAAAATTCTCATTTAGCAAATTCTAGTTTCCTACACTGTATGAGAAACATTTTGATAGGCATTAACAGGTTCTCTCATATCAACATCGTATAACATTCATAAAGTTAGAAGAGAATTAGTAAATTCTGAATTACCAAACCGATAAAAGCTCCCACGATAAAATAAAATGAAACTTAATTGTCTTTACTATAAATAAATTTAAAAAAAAAAACAAGATGTGGTCGGACAATGATCCTCTGAGGGCCCGCGTTTCTGCTAGAGCGGGACTATGGGTTTCATATGGGTGAAAAATAAAGTTCAATTTGAAAAATATGACAAACAGAAACAGGGTTTTTTCAATATGCATGAGGGAAAAAATCCCGTTGAATCAAATGATATTAAAGAAGGTATGTCTGAAATAATGTGTGCAATAAAAAATCACCGAATGTAGTCTGTGAGCCATATTTGATTTTCAGGAGGTCTGTAATTCAATAGGTCTGGAGCCCGCATAGGCACCAATGATCCCTGTGAAATCGGGAAAGCTGCAGTAGGTTGTTAAGTTATTGCGTACGAAAGAAAATCAGCGATCGGGCTGTTGCGGCCATATTGGGATTCCAACAGGTCTGTAATTCAATAAGGTCTGGAGCCCTCATATGTACCAATCATCCTTGTAAATTTGGTAAAAAGAAAAATATGTTGTTGTTGAGTTATCGCACGCGAAAGAAAATCAGCGATTAGGCTGTGAAGGCCATATTGGAATTCCGACAGGTCTGTAATTCAATTGGTCTGGAGCCCTTATATGTACCAATCATCCCTGTGAGTTTGGGAAAGCTTGCCAAGCGGGGCCCTAATTACGAATATCCGCAAATTAAAAATATAAACATGTTGACAATATGTCAATGCACAGAGGCATGATCAAGATAATGTGGGTGTCATTATTATTCATTCATATAAGCTTGCTTAAGTTCATCGAGACACATAAGCATACCTTTTTTTAGATGACAATCCATCCAGCCATTCCTGAGGAATCTGGCAAATTTGATATGGGTGACTAAGAGCTAATTTCAGGATTCAAACGAGACTTGTCATGGGCCACCCTTGATGTCAATTTAGAAGATTCCAGATCTTTGTGCCATGTCAGCGGAAGACCGGATCTTTACAGGTCTCAAAAACACAGAAAAATGTAGATATTCGAAAAACTAAATGTGTCGGAACGACAGGAATGCCCCCGCCGACAGCAAATTACAATTTTCTTTTAAAGTTGTGGAGTATAAATATAGCAATACTGAAGTAACCATACTTTTATTATTGCCTCTTTATGATATAACAATGTACAGTTAATTAAGATAAGTGATAATGATAAGAACTTCCACGAAATATTTTTCTGAAGGGGTATAACTCCTGGTAAAATGTTGGTCAAGCAGAAAAAAAAATGCAAACTGGATCTATAAGTGATAAGGTCAGTTCGATATCTGTATGCAGGCATTATCAAAAGAAATGAATGTAGACTGAATAACTTAATGAAATTGTCCTTTGAATATAGGGTATCATGTGGTGTGGAAAGTAACGTCAGTGGACTTGAATTTGAGTGTGCGCGATGAAAAATCATGCTTATATAAATCATGTATCCCCTGGAAAAGCCCCTATGTGAAATAAGGAGTGTGTAGGAAAACATGGTTTTCAAAGTGCGGAAAATGTTAAACCAAAGCAGGGCACTCTTCTAATTTGTCATCCAGGGAGGACCAGGAAAGGTCTCCTTGAAAACCTGAAATAAGGTATCTTTTTCCCATATATGGATTATATTTAAGCACCCCAGAATTAATGCAAAATAATGTGGATTTGCCGGATTCCTCAGGAACGGCTTGATCGGATGGATTGTCATCAGATTCGGAATGCTTATGGGTCTTGATGAATTTAAACTAATATGCATGAATGATGATGCCAACTACATGATTTTAATTAGTTACCTATGCAAGGACATATTGTAAACATGTCAGTCTGCTGGGCGTCATGATCCATGGGTCACTTGTTCTGTTAGCCAGGAAAATTATCTATCATAATCTGCATGTCTGCCATTTAATTGGTGGTCCCAGAGCCGTTGCCAGGGCAACGCATTCACAAAAACAAGGAATTTCAGAGAAAACATTTATGATAAACTCCATAAAAAAAAAATCCAAGTAAGTAGAAATGTGCATTTAAAGCTTCCCATTTTATTAAAGTTAAGAATGGGTTCATGTAAGATAATGATGCATGAATAATTAGCGTCGTTGCTATGCCAACTTTGTAATAGGTACCCATCAGTATTTGATGACCTGTAGTTGCATTGTTACTTACTCCATCAAAGTACAATCTATGCGTTTATGTATATATGGTTCGAGTTATCTGGGTCATTGCAAATATGATATGGTTCAATTAAGGTTACATTCATGCAAAATCATGGCCGTTACTATGACTACTTAATTGCAGAAAGTCACCATAGATATATCACCATGATTGGGTTACACATATTGGTCAACCATATAGATTCTGGTCCAGCATGGATCAATTCCCCTTTACTCAGTCAGTGTAATAACTAATTTTCTAGTTAGCCAGGAACCTTCGTTTCCAGAATATTCTTGTTTGCTATTGATTCATGGGTGGTTATGACCATTTGACCCGTTATTACGGCAACATAGTAATCATTTTTTTAAAGTCATTTGTTACTAAACATAAAATAATTTGCCAAAGCATACGTATATATTTAAAGCTGCCTGACCGAGGACGTGACATCTAGATCATTTAATGTGATAGTCATTAAAAAATCATGACCATTGCCAAGGCAACGTAAAAACGGGGAATCATCAAAGACTTCACTAACAAAATAGATGTAGAAAAAATATAGACTTTTGGCCGGGCCTGTACCCGGTCCATTTTGGCAGTAATGGAAATTAGGTCTTCTGGTTAGCCATCCAACTCAGCTATCAGAATATGCTTGTTTGCCGATCTGGGGTGGTTTGGTCTTTTTATCAGTTACCTTAGCAACACAGTAATGACAAATTTAAAGATAAAGAAATCATATATTTGTTACTGAAAAACACAAAACAATATGATGTGTGTCGAATGATACACATTTGATGCTGTCTGATCAAGTACAATCAAAATCATGGACATTTAAAGTCACAGTAATGGAAAATTATGGCCATTGTCATGGCAAAATAGTCGCAGAAAATCGTCACAGACATGATAAGACTATCAATACAGGGGTAGACAATATAGCCCGTGGACCAGCATGGAACCCCTCCCCTTTAGGCAGGCATTGTTACCACAATTTCCAGTAAGCCTAGAACTTCAGCTCCAAAGATGTTCTTGTAATCCATAGATCTGCTGGTGATACTGGCATGTTACCATGTCATTATACCAATGAAAATGTCTTAATTAAAAAATCATTTATTATTTACTGTACAAAATCATACAATACAGATGCGAATAGAGGGTTATAAAATGGGTTATAAAATGATATATTTTATTAAATTTATCATACCTAGTATACAAGCCTAAATAAAATGTAAGTGTTTAGAACGAACAGCTTATTTAACAGGACGACTAAAGGATTGTCATGTCAAATGCAATTGAAATTATGAAATATTATGATTAATGGTTGTCTATCTTTTACTATCAAAGTTGACATACCGTGTCAGATTGTGCGTTACTTATAATGCAAAGGTTTCATTTTACGACAAAATTGGCATATAAACATTACGACATGTATTTTTATTTTAAGATCTGAAGTCGCAGTATGTGATGCTGATAAATATCTTCAGCTATAAAAACAAGACAAAAACGATCGGAAAGGGCAGTGATTAGGGTTACACGCTTAATTCATTTAAACAGCTATATACCTGTTGTTTGACAGACGTTTTGTGGATTACTGTTTGTAACATGCCAAAGAGTATATGAAATAGAATATTAAGTTAAATACTTATACATGTGTACTTTGTCAAAATACAAAAAAAGTAAATATAAGCAAATAACATGATGTATAAAAGCATCTTAAATTAAATTGATTATTTTCTTTTGTCAGTTGCATTTCACGGGTGCAATTTCCATTCCCACTACCGGGGGGGGGGGGGCTTCAATCACTCATGGCCGCTCACTTTTAACTGGTAGAACCACATTTACGGCCCCCGTTATCTCAATATGATGTAATAATGAGAAGGATGTTATCAGAAGTGGATCAATGACCAAAGTTCTGGTTCTAAGCTGAATTAAAACAATACAAAAATAAAATAATGAAATCCTTCAGAAACCAACAAGTAAAAATTCACTTTCCTTAAAAATTCTGATTAACCTGTATGATTTTCTTTCATTTGAGAGTTTAATCCCTGAGTACAGCAATGTCATGGAAATATGGGGAAATTTGTTATCGATCACTTTTGCTAATTTACTCATTTCTGAAATGTTACATTTCGTTGATATTGATGAACTTCGGAACACTGACATTTTTCTTCACAACATATTTTTTATATTTCATTATTTATATTTTTATGCAGATAGTGCCTATATTTAATGACAAAATTATATTCATTTTATACATAAACTATTTATTGTACAACTAGCTATAATAACTAATACGAGATACTCTCCATGGTTCGGATGGCTGCATATTTTTCATGAAATTTTCTGTTCGGGAGGGCGTCATACCGTCAAAATAGGTTAACCAGGACAAAACGCAAACTCAATCAGTAACTGGTCAGTATCCATCAACATGCCATAAATCTGACCAATATATTTAGGCACTGTAAAAAAATGGGCCTCATACCGTCAAAAACAAGTCAACTAGGACAATAAGCAAACTCGTTCTTAACTGGTCATGATCCATCAACACCAAAATCAGGCCAATATCTGCAGACATTTTGAAAAAGGTCCGTATATGTGCAATTATCATGTTGTGGTGCTCCAGACATGTTTTATTCAACCGAGGTAAAAATGCGTAAAAGTTGTGAAAAAAATCTGGTGGCGAAAAGTCTGCAGAAACTAATGAACACTCCATGATCAATATGCATGCAAAGAATCATGGCGATCAATGCATTAGTTGGTCAGACACGAGCTTGTGTGTCAGATTTTAATTATTCTGGGGGTAATAACGAGCCCCATAGCTCGGAGGATATGGGTCACAGAGACCTTGTATCAATTTTCCATGGAGCCATTTCCATGGACTTTCCTGGATATCAAATTAGAAGATGCTAGATCTAACAATTACAATTTGTGCCCTGTTAACTAATAATCACATTAGTCAGGCTCACTATGCCAGAATATATCTTTCGTCTGAATTTCATGTTAATTTTTGGAAATATATATTTTTCGGAACTGATAAAATCAGCATTTTTTCCATTTTTTTCGCCCTGGGCAATATTTGCAATTTGCAAACTAGGGCCGCCATAGACGAAACTTATTATCTTCAATAACTCAAGAACTAATCAATATATCTGGTCCAATGTTGGGTCTGGATTCAAAGATTCAAATGGACCCATAACAGCAATAGTTTGGTCCATATTTTGATTTTTATATGCAAATTAGGGCCGCCAATTATGAAACTTCTACTTTCTTCATTATCTCAAAAACCATTATAACTGGTCAAAAATCAGTCTAAATCCGGTAAATCCGTATTTTAAAATTAATACGCAAATTAGGACCGCCACTGAAGGGTAAATCCGTATTTTAAAATTAATACGCAAATTAGGTTCGCCATTGATGAAAACTAATTTTTTCGGTACCTCAAAAAACAACAAATATGATAACTGGTCAAACATTGAGTCTAGACCTGGGATTTCATGCCCAAAGATTCAATCCATAATAGCGACCTGTTAAGTCGGTGACGCAAAATGTTATATGCTAATTACGGCCGCCATTATTGAAAATTCTACTTTCTTGATTATCTCAAAAGCTAAACATGACAACTGGTGAATATTGTGTCTAGACTTTGGATTTCATGCCCAAAGATTCGTATCAATCCATAATAGCGACCTGTTAAGTCGGTGACGCAGAATGTTATATGCTAATTACGGCCGCCATTATTGAAAATTCTACTTTCTTGATTATCTCAAAAGCTAAACATGATAATTGGTCGAACATTGTGTCTAGACCTGGGATTGCATGGTCAAAGATTCATATCAATCCATAATAGCAACCTTTTAGTCCATATCGTAAAATGTTATATGCAAATTAGGGTCGCTATCAACAATAATTCTTTTTTCTTCAATCTCTTGACTGGAAAATATTGGTAACCATTTGATTTTAATTGGACAAACAAGGAATCTAGACAGCTTTTCATGATCAAATAATAAAAAAGGGTCATCAGAACAAATGCCTGATTTTGAAAAATGCAAATTTCGCCAGTCTTTGCGATAAAATCTAATTTCTCCGCTATATATTTAAAAAAATTACATGTGATCAAATATTTGCTCAACCCGAGGTTTCTCAGTAAGCAATCAATTTGACTCCCTTACATTGAGTGGCAAGTTAACAATTCAATCTATATATAGGACGGGATGTACTTTTTATGCTGAATATATTATAAACTAGAACCACACTAACGTCCATCAATCATTTATCTATATTTAACGACAAGTAATGGATATTTCCTGTACTGGCTGTATGTGTCGTTCTGTTCCACGTAAAATATATCCTCGATTATTTATAGATTATTCACAGGGCCATTTGCACGTATCCGCTTCCGCACCCGTCACGTCGTTCGCTTCCGTCGTGAATCTGTCCCAGACCGTGAATGTGAATGCTGATGTAATTTTAACCGACTCGAATTTGACGGACGACGCATGACGGAAGCGGACGCGGAAGGAAAGAACGGATAGGTGTGAACGCCCCTTTACTCTTCGTTTGTGGCCTGTAATTTTTTCGGTATACTGATCATGTAAAACACTGCTTTTTTATCCGAATGTATCGAGCTGCACGGCATCAAATCTAAATTGCAATATTTGCAGCCCAAGGTAGACAATCAAGTCCTCGTGATAGAAAGTCTATTATATATAAATAATTCTTATCTTGTTATGCCTTTAGCTTGGGCCTGGCGGTTTGGCCACTGACATTTCAGTGCATAATTAAACTTCACTTTTTAAATTCTGATGAATATTAGACACAGAGCATCGATTTCCTCCTGCCTGATCCTATATATTTTGATATGATCTGGTGAAAACTTATTCTACATATTAAACACTTTGTCTACAGTTTATATATCATTTGATATATTTTTTTCAAAATAATAAGTTTATATTTGATTATTTACTGGGGAAATGTTAGATAAAGCGAATATCGTAGATAGTCATCTCACAAAACCATTTTCTACAACACAAAACCCTTTCTACAAAAGGTAATATTACATTTTATATTGGTTTAAAAAAATGAAAACATTATCTCAGTCCTAATAAACAGTACTATCATGTTATTGAGTCAAAATAAAATGAACAGAGAATTCCAACGAAACTACATAGTGAACCAGACTACATCTTTGAAGTTATCGAAAATAGGCAAAAAAAGCAAAAAAAGCAACAACAAAAAATGGACACAAAATCCTGATGGCGCCAACAGTCTGCAGAAACTGCTGGAACACTCCATGATCGATATGCATACACAAAATCATGTCGATCAATGCATTTAGTTGAGATACTGGAACTTCTGTATCAGAGTTTTATTGGGAGGGGGGGGTACACCTGAACCCCATAGGCCTACCTCGGGAGGATATGAGTAGCAGACCTAATTTCGGGTATCTAAGGAGATTTTTCATGCACTTTCCTGGATATCAAGTTGGAAGAATCTAGGTGAAGCAGTTACAATTTGTGAACTGTTAACGGATAACCAGATCTTTGAAAATCTCAAAAATTGAGAAAAATATGCGTAATAATTGGAAAACAGCCAGGTGGCACCACCAGTCTGCAGGAACTAATGACACACTATGATCGGTATGCATGCAAAAATTCATGGTGATCAATACATTAGTTGTTCCGATACTGGAGCTTTTCTATATAATTTTTGTCCCCTACTTCCGCGGAATGGGGGACATTGATTTGGGTTTTTAACTTCATTTGATAACTTGCCTAAATATAATTGGATTTCATTCGAATTTGATCACTGATTGCTCTCATGCATACCTTTGTTTGGATTGGTTTTGGAGTGTCTGTCTCACAAGATTATAATACAATTTTATGTTGTTTAAATTTATGAATTGCCACATTTAGTTTCACATATCACCACCAGGTGTCACCAGCGGGGGAACAAATTTCTTAAATTTGCTTGTTCAAATTATTCTCGGGGTACTTTGAATTCCATAGCTCGTATTATATGGGTAACAGAGACCTAATTTCTGGATTCTTAGGAGATTTTTCATGTACCTTCCTGGATATAAAGTTAGAAGATTTTAGGTCTAGCTTTTACAATTTGTGCCCTGTTTACGGACGGAAGGCCGGACGGACAAAGGGTCATCGCTATAGCTCATGATTTTCAGTCAGCCGAGCAGTACGAACGGACAGACGGCTTGGGTGAAAACAATAGCCCAATGATTGAGGGCGAAAAAGGAGCATGCACAATCCGAATTATGAACCTGAGATAAAGGATCCGTATAATGAACCTGATATATATTAAGGATCCGTAATAATTTTGTTAAAAAAAAGAGGGGGTCTCTTACCAGAAGCAAACTGGCTGGTCCTCAGACTGGTGCAATATTAGAGTGTTCCACAGACACCGAGTAGAGTGTTCCACAGACACCGAGTAGAGTGTTCCACAGACACCGAGTAAAGTGTTCCACAGACACCGAGTAGAGTGTTCCACAGACACCGAGTAGAGTGTTCCACAGACACCGAGTACACTGTTCCACAGACACCGAGTACACTGTTCCACAGACACCGAGTACACTGTTCCACAGACACCGAGTACACTGTTCCACAGACACCGAGTACACTGTTCCACAGACACCGAGTACACTGTTCCACAGACACCGAGTACACTGTTCCACAGACACCGAGTACACTGTTCCACAGACACCGAGTACACTGTTCCACAGACACCGAGTACACTGTTCCACAGAGTACACTGTTCCACAGACACCGAGTACACTGTTCCACAGAGTACACTGTTCCACAGACACCGAGTACAAGTGTTCCACAGACACCGAGTACAAGTGTTCCACAGACACCGAGTAGAGTGTTCCACAGACACCGAGTAGAGTGTTCCACAGACACCGAGTATACTGTTCCACAGACACCGAGCACACTGTTCCACAGACACCGAGCACACTGTTCCACAGACACCGAGCACACTGTTCCACAGACACCGAGCACACTGTTCCACAGACACCGAGCACACTGTTCCACAGACACCGAGCACACTGTTCCACAGACACCGAGTACACTGTTCCACAGACACCGAGTACAAGTGTTCCACAGACACCGAATACAAGTGTTCCACAGGCACCGAGTACAAGTGTTCCACAGGCACCGAGTACAAGTGTTCCACAGGCACCGAGTACAAGTGTTCCACAGGCACCGAGTACAAGTGTTCCACAGACACCGAGTACAAGTGTTCCACAGACACCGAGTACAAGTGTTCCACAGACACCGAGTACAAGTGTTCCACAGACACCGAGTACAAGTGTTCCACAGACACCGAGTACAAGTGTTCCACAGACACCGAGTACAAGTGTTCCACAGACACCGAGTACAAGTGTTCCACAGACACCGAGTACAAGTGTTCCACAGACACGAGTAGAGTTTTCCTCAGACACTAGCAGAGTGTTCCCCAGACACTAGCAGAGTGTTCCTCAGACACTAGCAGAGTGTTCCTCGGGCACTATTCCACTGCAATATTCCAGTAGTCCTCAAAACCTTATATCCTGCACTGTCGGATAGACCAGTATCTACAAGACAAAAATAATCGGTAATTCAGAGAGACAATTCAGGACATCAACTTAAGCCATATTACAATGGGTAACACGCCAATACTAGGAATACTAGTACACCAGTACTAGGAAATGCCAAATCATAAACCTATAGTGAACATTTAAATGCAGATATTTACGAAACTAAAAGGAGATTGAACATCTTTTTATGGAAATCCCAAAGAATAGATTTGCAATAAAAGACGTTTGTGAATAGATTTAATAGATTTACAAATCAAAAGAAAGCTATACATTTCTGAATGCATTTAAGTCCCATTTTGTGCATATAATGCAACCTTTTTTCTGCATAATGACCCGATTCAGGCAAGTTTTTATTTTCATTTTTTTACAAACATTATGATATTCTAATTGCAGAAAAGGAAATATTATCACAGATGCAATGATAAATTAATAACAAAAAAGGCACGTTAAAGTGGCCCATAGTCCATGATGCTCAGTTGTGTTATTTAAAGGCAACCGATGCATTAATTCTTATGAAATTATGTATGAAATTCGATGCAATAATCAGTGTATATAAATAGAAATTAGGACTAATTCACAGGCAGAAAACATCATATATCGGAGTTTGTCCATTTACCATGAACAAATACTTTCACTTATATTTGTGAAGTCTGTCCTTATCTATAAACAGAAAGTGAGCAGTGTTACGGTAAACTGCCGGACAGTTTCATTCGAGCGGACAGGCCTTTAACCATAGCTTTATGATACTTTTTACCTGCAAATATGATCCAATTTTGTAGGCATTATAAATATTTTGTACTATTCGCACGTAAATTAAAAAAAAACTTCAAGGTCATAAAACCGTTCTCAAATCCCAATATCTCCCTTAATTCTCGGTTTCTCTGTTAATTCTAAAAGTTTTAGAAGTTCTGTATCGTTCCCATTTGTCAAGGAATTCGGAAATAATACCACAAGGATTTTTAAAAACTGACGTAGTTTGTGAGATCATGTCAAAGAGTATAAACAACTACCAGGGAGACAATGATTCTGACGTTAAGTATGACTCCGGGTACGATTATTTTCTTTTGCTTACACTTAATAGTCCAGCACCTATATTTTAAGCATCACAGCCCTTGTCAAGTAAACATCCTTCTTGAAAATGTTCACAGCAGTTTTATTAATTTCGTTAAATTAATGCAGAGGATCTGTTTCGTGATAGGAAAATCCCTGTTTACAGATTTATGAACATATCTTTTTGATAAGAGTCTTTCGTGTAATTCATCAACTAAGGATATTTTATATTTTTTATATTTTAAATCAAAAATAAAATGTAAACATATCCGAAGGTCAATGTTGTGCCACCAAAGTGTCGTGACCTGACTTTATAAAATATGCATTGATTTTGCTGGAAATCGAACCTTGTCGAGAAAATAAATATTGAGTTTAATCAAAATCCTTCACAAAGTAGCCTCGTGAACCTTGACCCCAAATTTGCATGGATATTGCCCATAATCGAACACGGGCAAGATAATCTGAGATTAAGTAGTATGGGGACTTTCGTGAAAATCCATCGAAGCCCTGGTACGTTATTGCGGCGACACAAAAGTTAATGGACGGACGGGCGGACAGACGACTAGACGGACGGTGGTTATACCATAATGCTCCCGTCATGACGGGCGTATAAAAAAATCCATAATATGCAAACCTGTTGCATTTCAGTCATTTCAAATAGACTGAACGCATCATTCTAGATGTATGGCATCATCCTCGATTTTTGTTTTTGTGTATCAATTCTTATTGTCTGCTGTACTGCACCGCAGTACCTGTTCGCAATAACTTGTTTTCAAAAAGGTGTTTAACATTATTTCATTAATTAGTATTGCTTTCTGGGTCTATTAAATATGCATAAAATATCCTCAAACCAGGGTCAATGAATTTTGTCACACGCCCTCGTGTTTATGCTAAATTTAAATTAGAATATTTCATAAAATAATATGTTTAACTACTGGCAGGGTCATGAAAGTACATGTTTACGATCTTACTAGATCTTGGAATGGAATAAAATAACTTTCTTACTTTTCCCTGGTCACAACAGAAGCGGTGAGAGAGAGAGAGAGAGAGAGAGAGAGAGAGAGAGAGGGTGGGGGTGGGTTTCCGCGATCCGGGCCCTCCCTTTCTCTATCGCCGCAATGTTTTTGTAATGGTTTTAGACCAAAGGGTTTTAGGTTCCGCCCCCTGCCCCCCCCCCCCCTCCGTTTTCTGGAAATTGATACCTTTTATTTATTTTTTTTTTTTTGGGGGGGGGGGGGGGTCGACTCCTTTTTTTCTAAATCCTGGACCTGCCCCTGAACAAAGATTTGTTTAATAATAATGAGGTCATATGTAATCAAAATTCCTACAGAATTGATACAGAATTATTATAAAGTAGGTTCTATGGATTAAAGTCCTATCTTTTTTCAAAAGACCAATCCCGAAATCTTTCAACCATTCTGTTAAATTACCTTTTCTCCCCCACAACAGGCTGATTTTATAACTCCTTCAATGCAGTATACACAAATTATTCAAAATATAGAACTCAAATAATATATAACATTGAACAATAATATTTTGTTAGGTTCATCCTTCGTTTCTACCTAAAAAATAAAATAATGATAACTGAATAAAATTATATTATGATAACTGATCTTTTTTTTTGATTGTACAAAGACGATGGTACAAGGAAAATACAATCACAGATGGTACTTTTATTTTGATGGTACAAGGACTAACGAGTATAAAATCTCTCAGAAGTTATTTATTGGGAAAATAAGGGGAAAAATCATAGTTATCAATGTTCAAAGGTAAATTATTGGCGCAATGGTGAATAAAAAGAAGGGAATTTAAATTAGGTGCGAGATCTCAAATTACTTTTTTCCCGCGTGAAATCTCCTGTCTCTCATGCCCGCGAGTTCGGCTAGTACAGGAACATTCACTGTGCTGCGAGTAAAAAGTTTTACGTAAAATAAATTAATATACATTCGACAAAAAATGCGCAATCGGCGCTATTATTAGGTTTTTATTATTCACACATATTGTACAATTATTGTTTATTAAATGTTGTAGAAAATTCATAATGGTTATGTATATATTCTCGTTCAGTCACACTTATAGGTTGTGTATAATGCAAAGTTTATATCAGTATCAGAGCATAAAAGACCATTTCAGTAATCTATGTTGTACAGTTAACTTTGTGGAATATAACAAAAGATATTCAATCGAAATATTTTAGAAATTTAATAGCGAACGGAATTTTGTTGTTAATTGGAAGCTCATTCGGATCACAGTGCAATTTTCGGGGGTTCACATGAATAAAATTTGCATAATTATTCATGAAATAGATTTTCAACATGATCCATTATATGTATAACTTTTTTATATTTTGAAAGTCAATATCACGGAATCAAGGTACCTAGTTTGGATGGATAAACAAAAGATACAGGATTTCACTTTCAACGCGTATTAGTTTAACACCATGCATTTTACTTTTAACTAAAAATTAGGAATATTATTAAAAAATAATATATAAGTATAATACAAGTTTTTTTTGTCGTAGTTGAACTAAAACACTCAAACTGATAACATTGATAATTCTCTGCTCTTTGCTCAGAAGGTTTTTCTATACAAGCAAAGTTAACGTTTCCTTTTAATTTTAAAATTGTGTGTGGGTAAAGGGGGGGGGGGGATTAGCAATTCTGGGGTAATTTTGGTATTTTCCTCCATGCTTAAGAAGCCGATATATTTGATGAGTTAAAATGAGGGAGTTCTGATGAACGAGTTCTGAAAAACTTGTGCCTATAAACCCTTACCGATAAGTCACAAATTTTCGTCACATGCACTTTTTGGACATATCCTTGGGAGTATACCCGTATTCATATTTGTCAATTTCATTACTCTATCGGGATGTAACAAAAATCATTCGGGTAAAAAGTGTAACTTACCAGTAGCTGTCCCGGCTCTGCTCGAGCTGGACTGTCGAAACACAGAGTATCTTCTCGCAAGTGTGCATGTAAGCAGCTTAAGAGTAACTGAACATTCAACGCTCTTCAGACACACTACAATCCTGTCCTGGCCCTCAAACCTGTCTTAAAACAATTAATCCTTTATAATCCGTAATACCTCATGAATATTTATTAACCTAGGGGTTCCACTGAAAAGTGAAAGCTGATTAATCAATAGCCCACGGTTCCCGTCGTCACGCACCAAGCATGCCTTAATTCACACACGGCGGGGCGGGGGGGGGGGGGGGGCGGGGTATCCTGGAGGTCTGCTCCCCCCTCCCTTCTCCACATCCTTTTATAAGAGTTTCATACCAAAATATGCTATCTGGAACCTCCCTTTTCAGAAACCGGGAATATTTTTTTAATGTATTTTTTATCAGGCCTCCGGGTTGGACCCCTCAGTTTTTCAAATCTAGGATCCTTCCCTGGGCGGGATTCAGTTTAGGCCTACAAAGGCATGGATAGAAACTTGAAGTGAATGACCTCTTGAACCCCCTTCTGAATTATAAACTCGGAGAACATGCATGCTTAATACTCAGTCATTTACTATATTATTACATTCACTGTCCAGCAAAGAGTGCCCGAGGGAGGAATTAAGTATATGTTATAAACATCACAGTTATAAAACATGCATGATAAAATATCTTGTGACACACTTTTGACACGCGCGAATTTTTGTGTGAACGTTTCATAGATTTATAAAGACGAACCCCTAGGTATCCATGGCGGATTGGCTCAAACGGTAGAATTGGTGCACTAGATGTCCAGAGGGGAAGTACGGGAGTTCGAATCCCAAAGAAGTACTTTTTTTCTATTATTTCTTCTTCTCAATTTGGTAATTTTAGTGAATAAAATACGCTTTTACCTCTTTTACCTCTCACGACGAACACATGCGCCAACAAATACAATTCCAAAAAATATGAATATAATTTTTACTACACATACATAATTTAACAGTCTTTGCATTGAACAAATAAATACCAACTTGGCAATGACGGTGTTATTGTAACTGTCAACTGTAATGGCTAAAACTATATTCTGATTTTTCAAATGGTGAAAGATATCACGACTGACGAGATATACACTTAAATAACTCAAAACTACACCTTTGTAGCATTAAAATATTATTCTCTTGATATCAGAGGGAGATGATAAGGCCCCTATATTGACCTAGATATTGACGCCCCTGTAAAACAGTACATCTGTTGCATCAAAATGACCCAAATACAGGCAATTGTTCGAAATCTCAAATATTCTCGTTTGGTCGGAAAAGTTTCACCATGTCAAGCTTTCAGACTGCTACAAAATACTAAAAACCAGACCTGTCTAGCTCTAAAAGTCGCTCAGTTATAAGCATTTCTATAAATTCTCGTTTTTCTTTTGTCACAAGTTAGGAACATAGTTGGTGTCAGGGGCATTGCAGTTGGTGCTTGCCACCATGTGGTTGACGCGGGTCTGTGAAGCTATTGAACTAGCAGTCAAAAGAAGACAATAACACACAATAGAAGTCTTCTTCACGGACCACTGAACACGCAAAGCACATGTTCACAAATGCCACAAATCCCGGTAATAAAACTGCCGACACTTGTGGTCACGGCAATTTAATGTATCTTCATCTTTTTTTTTAAACGACGCAATGTATGAAGGGAATAGCAATTTTATCATATAATGTTGCTGAGTGTTTCAGCCGCTATCATATGCTTAACACTATATGTCAGTAGCATAAAAAATGACAGAATTATAGGCATTTCTTTGAATGGTTCAATGTTATCGTTTGACGATAAATTGTGCGAGATATGAGGAGATATGAACTTGTGTCACTTTAAATAACAAAAAAAAAAAAAAAATGAAAAATAAAAACACTAGACCCTTTTAGCATTAAAATGACCGAGATACAGACATTTGTTAAAAATCTCAAATATTCTCGTTTGGTGGAAGATGATACGAGATTTGGCGAGATTTGCGGTTTAACACGGTTGACCTATTGAATTTCTACAAAATGCTGAAAACGACTCTTCTTTAGCATAAACCGTGATCGAGTTATAAGCATTTCTGTGAAATCTCGTAATTTCTCGTTTGGCGTTGAACCGAGCGAGATTTGACGAGACTTGCAATTGAATGACTTAGAACCAAGGGAATGCTGTCTTATGCAGAAAACGAGACCCTTGTAGCACAAATATTAACAAAGATAGTTGGAGAAAACTCCATATTTCCAGATCGTCAAGTTTAACCCCAAAATTTGGTAACCATGGTAAGGCAGCACACGGCTATATGTAGGAAGGAATAAGGCAATGATCCTAGTTTTAGATGCGACAAAAAATTGTTATATGCTTAATATTTTTTTAAGATATTGCGGAAAAATGATAAGTTGTAGTGTTTCCAGTACCACGCCCCCTGGTGGCTATTTTCAAAAAATGAAAAAACAATTTCGAGATATTTATAAATAACACAAAATACATTAATTTCAAAGCCATTGTTAATAAAATGCGACCTGTAGGTCAAATTTAATGAAATATCGAAAACTCTCGTTTGACGAGAAATTGTCCGAGATTTTACGAGACTTTTATTTACATGTCATGGAGCGTATCAACTACTATCCCATACAAAAAACTAGACCTCTCTAGCTTTAAAATTTGGAAGGAAAATATTGAATTCCATGATTTCTTCCCAAAAATTAGTTACTATGGTAACGAATGATCAGAGATATTTGCTAGCATGTGGAAAGGTTACATAATGAGGAATAAAATGAGCTAAAGATTAGGCCGCTACGATTATTATTTACAAAGATATGAAGGAAAAACCGTTTTAAGGTTTTTCAGTGACCCTGACATTGACCTTGAACCGTTCATGGCCAAAAAAAATAGGCACCCAGGGTTATTGATTTTACACTTTTTCTATAAGTTTCAGGGCGATTGCTTTGAAATTGTGGCCTGTCGAGCACCAACAAACAGACAGACAGACAGACAGACAGACAGACAGACAGACAAACAAACAAACAAACAAATAAACAAACATACGGGACTGATCAACATGCTTGCGAAAATCGAAGATTTCCGGCAAGCAACAAAAAAAAAAAAAAAACAAAAACAAAAAGACAGACAAATGGACATACGGAACTGACCAACATGCTTGCGGAAATCGAAGATTTCCGGCAAGCAACAAAAAGACAAATGGACATACGCAACTGACGAATATGCTTGCTGAAATCGAAGATTTCCGGCGAGCAACAAACGGAACTGATCAGCATGGTTGCGAAAATCGAAGATTTCCGGCAAGCAACAAAGAGACAAATGGACATACGCAACTGACGAATATGCTTGCCAAAATCGAAGATTTTCGGCAAGCAACAAACATATGGAACTGACCAACATACTTGCCGAAATCTTTGATTCTGGCAAGTAACAAACAAACTAGACGACCAGAGGTCGGACGCTTGCTGGAAATGGTAATAATATAGACAGACAGACAGAGAAGGAGAGACAGACAGAAAGATAGAGAGACAGAAAAAACAGACATCTGACATTCCAATTGGGTCTTTCCTGTCGGACATACGGACTGAAACTTGGACAGGCAGCAATGGCAGCGGGGATTTCTATATAGGCCTCTAATTATATATATATATATATATATATATATATATATATATATATATATATATATATACATATATATATATAAACATATATATAAATACATATGTGTGTGTGTGTGTAAGTTATAAAACCCAAAAAAGGTGTTTATTTTTTTTCTTCAATGAAGAGACAATGCAAGAGCCAGGAAAACGCAGTATATTTGTGAATGGAAAATGTGATAAAAATAATATACCATATCTCCTGTTGTCGTTAGTAGCTATCCTTTACAGAAAATTTTGTTGACAGAAATAAAAATAAGTTGGCAGTTCTTCTATTCTGGACTGCTGGAAATAAGAAAAAGCAATGAAAATGAAACTTGAAGAGTTGAACGTCCACAATGCGGAAATGCAAGCAAAGCCGCGTTCGTGTTAGACAGAGACCCGACCTCTGGGAAACGGAGACGTGACCTTTCATTCCTGGACAAGCAAGGTGTCGCGCATGACCATCCTTTAAGGTCGGGCGTAAATTAGGGCCGTCTTAAAGAAACAAGGCGGCCGGTCAGCCTGCGTCCGGGAATAATAAAATTCCAAGAAGTTCTGCCCATCACGGATTAACTGTAATGTCCCCCTCGTGTATCTGTAATGTGAAATATATGCTAAAAATTAGAATCGTTGGTAAAAAAAGGAAAACAGGGGTTTTTAAGGAGTCTGAAGTGGTAAGTAATGAGATAAAAAATTCTGAGGCCCTATTTCCGTGGTTGGTTGGGACTTGCTATATAAAACTATTTTCTGGCATTAGACAGGGGTGCTGTCAATTTTTTTTTGGCGCCTGCCGCACGTTTGTGAATAAAAACGGTACACTTGACACGGGCCCAATGGAAGTTTAAGAGGAACCGTGGTAATCCCAAGCCGTAGTTGAATTGTCTGACCCCAGAGTTTGCAGTCCTAGCTTAAACAGCCATGGGACGGGCCCTTTTTATACCCGGAACGCCAGAAGAGGCTTGAGAATGAATGAAGGATGGGGCTATTTTTAGTAAAAAAAAAAATGGGAATTTGCAATTTAAAAAAAAAATGACGGGACCGTCTTAGGTCGTTCCAGCTTAGGGAACGGTCATTAGAATATTGTCGGGAATCCATATTATCCTACCTCTGGGCTAGGACGGTCCAGAAAACCGCAATTATACGGGGTATCCATAAAATTGTATGTCAAGTTTTGTCATTAATTGATACATATATATCTATAACGCGGACAGCTGAAGAATTCGCGGAGAATTCATCATGATGGATATCATTAAATGTGAGCAAAAGTACAATTCATTTCCTTAAGAACCTGTAAATTTGATATCCTGCATGGTTTTTTTACAGTTTGCACAATAAACTGTTGAAACATTATATAGTGTTTTGCGTTTTCGTCTTATGTTAGATCGGTAGTCAATGTTAGCTGGTGATCCAGATTGGTGTTAGTGGCAATCCCATATTTTTTTCGCTTAAAATTCTTAATTTTGAACAGGTTATTATTTCGGTAATTTAACTGTGAATAAATGTCTTAAGAGTAATATAAGTGTAGATTTTAAGTGATTTTAACATCTAATTAAAAGTATCATCGCATATAAAACTCTCCGGAAATTTTCCGTGAATTCTCCGCGAATTCTCCACGTTTAGATATTGACTGATATTCATGCCGAAACCTATCTTGCAATTTCGTGTTCTTTGTCGTGCCCTGGACACAAATTTAAGACGAGATGGACTAAACCCCGCCCCGTTAGGATAGTTTGGACCCCGAAGAAACGTACCCTCGCAGGAAATGCGATGGGACGGGCTCTTTCTTATTCGGTGAACGCTCGAACAGGATGGTGAATGATTTAAAAAAAATCTTCACTGTCATCTTGGTAACAGAAGAAATATATTTTTTTTTAATTTCATAGAGACTTGGTCACCCAATAACAGCAAAAAAAAAATGTTCATTAAAATATTGTCTGGTGTCCATTGTACCCTGGCCCACTGCCGGGATCCAAAGAGAAGCCTGAATTTTACTGCCAAAACACAACCCCCTCCACCCCCCCCAAAAAAACAACTTTTATTTATTTTATTTTTATTTTTGATTGCTGGATGAAATTGAATATCATGGTTTATTTATAAAAAAAATAAGATGCAATTAATTGGATGAAAGAGATTTTATTAAATATATATATTTTTTTTAGGTGTCCTTAGGACCAGTTTAGGGTGTATATACAGTGTAACAAGATAATATTACCCTAGTCCCACCAACAAAAATTTCAAGCCCCCAGAAAGCTGATTTCAGCTGAGGACAGTATATGCCTTATTATACACAGGCAAATAGTGTTTTTGGACCACCTCATCTCCACCAGACTCTTCACACACGCCTGGTATGGGTATCTTTGCAATCCATTGACACCCACTGGCTGGCATTTCAAAGCATTTGGCTCAACTCCCTCAGAAAAAAAGTTAGGACCAGTTTGAAATTTTAAAATATGGTCCTAGCACTGTACTTGGTATATACATTCATCCATATTTTGGACCTCAAATTTAAACTAATGGTCCCACAAACATGGTTTTGATGTCATTAGGCCCAATTCAGGGTGTATATACAGGGAAACAAGATAATATTACCCTGCTGACACAAACAAAAATTTCAAGCCCCCAGAAACCTGATTTCAGGGCAGTTTATGCTTATAAACAGTCAAATAGGTTTTGGCCCCTTCATCTCCACAAAACTCAACGCATACACCTGGTTTAGGTGTCATTGCAATCCATTCACACCCACTGGCTGGCATCTCCAAGCATATAGCTCAACTTCTTCAGAAAAAAATATAGAACCAGTTTGAATTTACAAATCTGGACACAGTGGACATAGTGATATACAGAGAAAATCCATTTTTTTAACTCAAATCTGAAATAGTGGTCATAGAACATTGGTTGGTTCTTGTATGATTATATTCAATTTACAATCAATATGCAGGAAAACATGGCACTTTATTTTTACTTCAATACACCAACAATAAACAAGCTAAGGACAAGTGAACAGGCTACCATACATAACTTAGGTAAAGGAAAACAGCAAGGGTTGTTTACATTGAGGACACGTGGCAACCATGTGGTTAGCGCTGGTCTGTGAAGCTTACGAAGCAACAATCAAAGGAAGACAATAACAACACAATAGAATTATTCTTCATGGATCATCGCACACCCATAGAACATGGCTCCAACTGTCAAATGTAATGCCCCTGCCGACATTTACTATCACATACTGCCGCCACTTATGGTCACGGCAATAGGATGTACTTTTTTTATTTGAAGGAAAAACGATCCCAGATTTGACGAAACTTACAATATAATCACATAATGTGACCGAGAGTGTTAGACGCTATCAAATGCTGAAAACTATAGGTCTTCAGCATAAAAATAGCAGAATTATAGGCGTTCCTTTGAATGGTCCCTTGTTCTCGTTTGGCAAGAAATGGTGTGAGATATGACGAGATATTTACTTTTGTCACTTAAAACTAGTCAAGTTCTTGAACAATAGAAATTTAAAATCTCTAGCATTAAAGTGACAGAGATATGGACATTTGTTCGAATTGTCGAATATTCTCGTTTGGCGGGAGATGATACGAGATGTGGTGAGATGTGCGTTATTATCATGTTAAGCTTCCAAAACGCAACGTAAAGGTGACCAAGTTATTAGCATTTCTGTGAAATCTCGTAATTTCTCGTTTGGCGATGAACCGTGCGAGATTTGACGAGACTTGCAATTGAATGACTTAGAAGCAAAGTAATGCTGCCTCATGCAGAAAACGAGATCCTTATAGCACAAATATTAACAGAGATAATAGAAGAAAACTCCATATTTTCAAATTGCCAAGTTTTACCCAAAAAATTGGTTACCATGGTAACGGCAGCTCAAGGCTGATTGTGCGCAGGAATAAGCCAATGATCCTAGTTTCAGATAAGACAATAAACATTGTGTCACGTTAAATATTTTTTGAGATATTGCAGAAAAATGATATGTTACAGTGTTTCAGGTACCACGCCCCCTGGTGGCTATTTCCAAAAAATGAAAAATTGATTTCGAGATATTTATAAATAACACAAAATATGTCATTTTCAAAGCCATAGTTAAAAAAAAATGGCGACCTCAAAGTCATATTTAATGAAATCTCGAAAAATCTCGTTTGACGAGAAATCGCACGAGATTCTTAGAGACTTGGTACTTTTTGATGAACACCTGATTGAAAACTTCCTGATGCAAAAAACTAGACGTCTCTAGCTCTAAAAATAGAAAGTTTAGAAAAAAAATCAAATTTTGTGACTTTCCCCCAAAAATAGTTACCATGGTAACCATTAATCGGGAAAATTTGCTGTCATGTGGAAAGGCAACAAAATGAGGAATTAAATGAGATATAGATTAAGCGCAAACGATTATTATTGACAAAGATATGAAGGAAAAACCGTTTTAAGGTTTTTCAGTGATCCTGACCTTGACCTTTGACCGATCATGACCAAAAACAATAGCCTCCGAGGAGAATCGATTATACACTGAATGTATAAGTTTCAGAGCGATTGGTGCAAAATTGTGGCCTGTGGCGCTCGGACACACAGACAAACAAACAAACTAGATGACCTGAGGTCACGCGCTTGCCGGAAATGAAGTAAAGTTAGTCAGATGAACGAGCAATGTCTAAGTGAAAGAAATTAATCCCTAGTTTGTAAAGATAGAATCAATATTAACAAAGCTCTGAAGAAAAAAAATTTTGATATGTTTTGATCACCTTGACCTTGACCTTTGACTTATTTCAATAATAAACATAGGCCTTCAAGATATCGTTACGAAATATGACAAGTGTAAGTTACAAAGCGATTCCTGCAAAATTGTGGCCAGTAGAATGGTATATGTGAGACGCAAGAACCAGGAAGCAGGCGAAATTAAGGACAACTGAAAAACTGACAAACATCCTGACAAACTGACCCAAGATTGAGACTAGTTGACTTAATCATGTGATGTAGAAACCTCAGAGGAAGATAATAAGTTATAGTTTATGCATTGAGGTTTATAGTTTTGGAGATATGGGCAAAAAATGATATGTTGTGGAAGTTTGAGTGCACCGCCCCCTAGCGGCCATATCTGGAAAATGAATAATTAGTTTCGAGATATTAGTGTAAGACATAAGATGTCATAGTTATATATGGATTCTTTCAAAACTGTGGCCTGTAGAATGCTATATGTGAGACGTAAGAACCAACAAGCAGGAGAATTTGAGGACAACTGACAAACAGACAGACACATTGACAAAGGGACACAACATGGAGACCAGATGACTTAAGGAGGTTATGGAGGAGACTCAGAGTAAGAAAATAAGCTATAATTTATGTAACTAAGGTTTATAGTATTGGAAATATGACTAAAACGTGATATCTTGGGGAGGGTCGAGTTCAGCGGCCCCTAGCGGCCATATCCGGAAAATGGAAAAAAGTTTCGATGTATTAGTGTCAGACATAAGTTATATCAGTTTCAAAAGGATTCTTTCAAAAGTGTGGCCTGTAGAATACTATATGTGAGACGCAAGAACCAGCAAGCAGGAGAATTGACAAACAGACAGACATACTGACTAGCTGACACAAGAATGAGACTAGATGACTACACCAGGTTATGGAGAAGACAAAGGGAAAGAAAATAACCTATAGTTTATGTAATTTAGGCCTTGGGTTTTAGAGATATGGCCAATATAATGATATGTGTGTGTGGGTTGTGTGTAATAGATATTTACCAACGGTATAAGTTTCAGAGCAATTGCATGATACTGGGGGTCTGTGCCAGAGATATTTGAATATTTCAAAATTCGAAAAGTTTTACCCTTAATTAGGTCAACATGATTATGGCAGAATATGGCCAAATCACCGCAGAAATAACGCCATCTTTTCTAGTTTCAGATGGAGTAATAAACATTATAATATCATTTATAGCTTTGGAGATATAACACAATAATGATATATTGCAGTGTTGTCAGTAAAGCGCCCCCTGGAGGTTATATAAAATTCTTTTTGAGATATTACTGTAAAACAAAAATATATCAGTTTGAAAATGATTGCTGCAAAATTGAGGCATGTAAGCCGTCATAAAGTGGGATATCGCAAAAACCTCCTGATACATTTCCCGTGTGGCCATTTTGCAAAATTTGAAAGATAATCTTGTAACACTGACTGGACTCTACGTGATGCAAAAAACTACACCTCGCTAGCCTTAAAAATGACAAAGTTACAAAAGCTAAGTTAAAAATGCCAAGAATTTTACTCTAAAATAGGTCACCATGGTGACCACAGAATGAAGTGAAGTGTACCCTCAAATAAGCCCACTGATTGTAGTTTTAGATTCTGTAATAAAATTTGTGACATTGTTTATGGTGTTGAAGCTGTTGGACTGAGGTTGATCAATGACGTTGATCATACCGTGATAGGGGGAATGGAAAGACGAACAAAATGAGGCAGTAATGAGGTTGATACGACAATTTTTACCAAGTTATGAGAAAATAAGGTTTCGACTTTTTTCAATGACCTTGACCTTTGACCTATTTAAATAATACACATACGGCTTCATGAATGTGTTCCGATATACAAAATATGTAAGTTACAAAGTGATTCCTGCTAAACTGTGGCCTGTAGAATGCTATATGTAAGACGCAAAAACTAGCAAGAAGGCAAAATTGAGGACAAATGACAAACAGACAGACATCCTGACAAATTGAAACATCTGAGATAACAGATGACTAGATAATCTTATGGAGAAGGTTCAGAGGAACAGAATGAGCTTTGGTTTATGTAGGTAAAATTTATAGTATTGGAGATATGGTCAAAATATGATATGTTGTGGTGTTAATGGTGCAGCGCCGCCTACTGGCCAAACCATTTGTGGGCCTTATGATGACCCTGACTTTGACCTTTGACCGAAAATGACCAAAAACAATAAGCTTCTATTTTGGTATATTATATACTTACTACATAAATTTCAAGGGAATTGCTTCAAAAGAGTGGCCTGTAGAGTGAGGACAAACAAACATACATACGTTGTTACGAACAAACGGAACTGACTAACATATTTGCCGGAAGTTGAAGAAAAATAGGTCAAGGTCAAATTTTTCTTTTATATTATGAAGAAGGAACAGGAGACTAAAATGAGCAACAGTTCATGTGGATGTGACAAATTATAAACGATTTATGAAGAAAATTAGACAATGGGGCATGTTTATGGTCTTGACATTTAATCTATGACCCAATGGTGAAAAGAAAAACAAATTGGTCTGCTGGTAATAGATATTTACCAACGATATAAGTTTCAGAGCGATCGCAGGAAACTTGGGCTTATGTTTCAGAGAGAAATATTTGAAGATTTCCAAGTTTGATAAGTTTTACCCTAAACTAGGTCAACATGATTATGACAGAATATGGCCAAATCTCCACAGGAATAAGTCCATCTTTTCTAGTTTCTAATGCAGTAATGAAACTTATAATATCATTTATAGCTTTTAAAATATGGCACAATAATGATATATCGCAGTGTTATTAGTGCAGCGCCCCCTGGAGATCATATACCAAAAATGAAAAATTATTTTTTTTATTACTGTAAACATAAAATATGTTAGTTTAAAAATGATTGCTGCAAAATTTAGGTATAAAAGGCGTCATTAAGTGAGATATTACAACAAGGCCTACAGGCCTAATGCGAACCTGTGCAAATTTTTGGAATATAAATGGAGGTTTATTTTTAAAATTTAATATTGATCCTCTTACCTATATCTCTTACGCATATCTACCTTAGTCATTATGATTTCAGCAAAATGGACGTTTCGGACCTGCAAGTTTCAGACTAAGACATTTTAAAACGAGAATATGGGTAGTCGACAGGCGACTATGTGTATCCCCAGAAATCAGAATGGGACACGTGAAGTGAGGGATGGATTAAGTGGCAATGGGAATAGAGTGAGTTGTGTTGCATATTAGCATGGATGTCCGCAGCGTAAACGTAAATGTAGGTGGCGCCTGTCATAAAATTGAGAAAATTGTCCAGGATGTATAAACTTGCAAAATTTCAGGTGGATAAGTAAAACCACTGCGAGATATGAATGATTTTATCCCAAGGCAGATGAACAAATGGACCCTGTGCATAAGTGGTTCCAGGTGGCGCCACCACTTTTGCCTATGATGAAGAGCTATGTGAGATCTATTTACATGCAAAATTTTGGCCCAATCAGTCAAACGTTTCCTGAGATATGAGCTTCGATGTCTGCAGAGTAAACGTGAATGTAGGTGGCGCCACCTGTCATAAAATCAAGAGAGCTGTCCAGGATGTATTACATGCAAAATTTCAGGTGGATAAGTCAAACTACTGCTGAGATATGAGTGATTTTATCCCAATGCAGATGAACAGATGGACGCTGTGCATAAGTGGTTGCAGGTGGCGCCAACAGTTTTGCCTATGATGAAGAGCTTTGTGAGATCTATACACATGCAAATTTTAGCCCAATCGGTCAAACGGTTCCTGAGATATTAGCTTGGATGTCTGCAGAGTAAACGTGAATGTAGGTGGCGCCACCTGTCATAAAATCAAGAGGGCTGTCCAGGATGTATAAACCTGCAAAATTTCAGGTGGATAAGTCAAATCACTGCTGTGACCTGAGTGATTTTATCCCAAGGCAGATGAACAGATGGACGCTGTGCAACAATGGTTGCAGGTGGCGCCACCATTTTTTGTGTGTTATAAAGCTATCAAAGGGCTACATTTGTGCAAAATTTTTAGCCTGATCGGTCAAACGGTTCCCGAGATATGTGGGTTTATGTGTGGAAACAGACGCACAAATGAACGCTGGGCAGCGAGGAAAGGTCAGAGGTCAACCAAAAAATGAGGGCGCAGCAGTTCACATGTGACCTGATGATAAACGAAAACCCGATTCGCTTAAAATGCAAACCAAGTTTTTTCGAACAGTTGAAAGAGTTCCAATAATCTGGGAATTCTGCATCTAGACATTGTGTCTAGACGCTGTGTCTAGACGTCTAGACACATTGTCTAGACACGAGTCAGAGACAGGTCAGTTGCCATGGTAATGCATGGACCCCACCTGGTTGTACTGAGTGGCCTCTTGAATTGGCTGCTAAAATTCAGCATGTTGTCAAAGCTGTTTTCAAATACAGAAAGCCTATATCAATTGGCTACACTGGTTTTCTAAAGCTGCATTTACCCAATCTATTCTTATAAAACTGAGAGAACCTTACCATAGAAAATTTCTTGTAAAGTCTAAACCAATTAGCTTAACAGTTTCATCATAAAACAGTCTATAAGCTAGAAGCATCTAAAATTACATTTTTGTTTGTAAAAAATACATCAATGTTGGTGGCGCCACCAACACCTTAATTTCAGATATGACATATGTGACAAACATTGGTATAAAATTTGCTGATGATAGCTCTAGCCGTTTCTGAGATTTTAATTTTAGTGTACTTTTTTGGACAGATGACTAAGTTCAACCTCCTGTAACTCGGCCAAAAATCTCCAAACTAGAACCATTCGAAGAAACTTGAGAAAGATTATTCCAGGGAACATTCTGTGAAATATTGGACAATTTGGCTGGACTGTTTGGGAGAAGAAGATTTTTAAAGCTTTTTTAGCTTTTCCCCTATAAAAACAAATGCAGATGGAAAAAAATAAACAAAAAAAATAAACCATTCGAAGAAACTTGAGAAAGATTGTTCCAGGGACCATTTCTGTGAAATATTGGACAATTTGGCTGGACTGTTTGGGAGAAGAAGATTTTTAAAGCTTTATTAGTTTTCCCCTATATGAAACAAATGCAGTTGGGAAAAAATTAACAAAATCCGATAGAGTTTTTCAAATGACTGTTTATTTGCAAAAAAATTCGGTGACTCTAGCTCCTGCCGTTTTTGAGATAGCTATGGTTAACTTACAGACGACGCACGACGGACAATGGGCGACGCTGCACCATCGCATAAGCTCACAGGTTCGCAAAAAAATGCAAACATTGAAACAGTTGAAAGATATAGTTTTAATCTTGGCATTCTGCATCTAGACGATGTGTCTAGACGTCTAGACATATCGTCTAGACACCAGACAGAGCCAGGTCAGTTGGAATTGTGATGTCTGGACTGCACCTGGGGGCACCGAGTGACCTCTTGACTTGGCATGATGTTGTCATATCTGTTTTCAAACACTGAAAGCCTTTTTCAATTGGCTACACTGCTTTTTAAAGCTGCATTTGCCCAGTCTGTTCTTATAAAACTGGCAGAACCCTACCATAGAATAATTCTTGTTAGGTTTAAACCAATCTGCTTTACAGTTTCTAAAAAAACAGTGTATAACTAGAAGAGTTTAAACTTACAGTTTTGCTTGTAAAAACCAGATCAATGTAACAGGCGCCACCAACACCTCAAATTTAGATATGACTCATGTGACAAACATAAAATTTGGCGATAACAGCGCTAGCTGTTTCTGAGATTTTAAGTATAGTATGCTTTTTTGCCAAGATGACTAAGTTCAACTTCCTGTTACTCGGTCAAAAATCACCGAACTGGAACCATTCGAACAAAATTCGAGAGATTGTTCCAAGGAACATTTCTGTGAAATATTGGACAATTTGGCTGGACAGTTATAGAGAAGAAGATTTTTAAAGTTTTTTAAGCTTTTTCTCTATAAAATCTAAATTAATGCAGATACCCAACAATAAGCTCCAGGGCACCAAGATTCACCTGTGACCAATTTTACATGTAATTTGGAGCTGCAGAAAACTACACTCCTCTAGCGTTAAAAATGACAAAAAGATATGGTAAAAATTTCAAAAATTTTACTTAAAATAGGTCACCATGGTAGCCCTAGGATTAGGTCATCCAGTGATCCAGGAATAGGCGTATTGATTATAGTTTCAGGTTCTGTAATAAAAATTGTGACATCTTTTATACTTTTGAAGCTATTAATAAAAATATCCTACTTTGACCTGTTTTAGCTGCAGCACCCTCTGGTGGCTATATTTGAAAAATAAAAAATTGGTTTCGAGATATTTCTATTTAACATATTATGCATAAGTTTCAAAGTGATTACTTCAAAATTGGGGCCTCTAGGCCATCATTAATGAAATGTCACAAAAATGTCGTAAGGTGCCCCTGGTGGCCATTTTCGAAAATCTGAAGAAAATCTATGATACTAATTAAACTCTACAAAGTACAAAACTAGACCTCTCTACCTTTTAAAATGACAAAGTTACAAAAATCTCTACCTCTCTACCTTTTAAAATTACAAAGTTACAAAAATAAATAAAAAAAATTATATTGCATTATTTTGAAAAGAAATCTGTAACCATGGTAACGCCAGACAGAGGCTGTTATGAATCAAGGTAAAAGGCCATTTAATGACGAATAAGATGAGCTATGGTTAACGCGTCTATGAGCATTCCTGACAAAGATATGAAGAAAAATGCCATTTTTAGTGGTCTTGATGACTCTGACCTTGTCCTTTGACCGATCATGTCCAAAAACAATAGGCACCGAGGGTTATTGATTTTACACTTTGCTTTATGTTTCGGAGCGATTGCTTAAAAACTGTACCTGTAGAGTGGAGACAGGCGAACAGACAAACAGACTAGACGACCATAGGTCGAGGGCTTGCCGGAAGTGGAAATAAGAAAGTCAAACTAACAGACAGCAAGCAGCAGACAGGCATGGAACATTTCGAACTGGTTAAATGAACAATGCCTAATGTCTGGGAAAAACAGAAGCACATCTTTATGAGATTATGCTGATTTTCAAAAGTCGCAGATGAGTAGACAGACAGACGGAAAAAAAACTCCAGGTTAAGGTACTCATGTCATGAAGAATGGAATGCATAAAAAAATAAGATACAGTCTTTTACAATAAAATTTCACATTTCGAACTTAAAGTATTGTAATCTAAAGCAGGTCAGACTGGTAATGGAAGAATTTGAAAGATCACCACGAGGATGGACGCATTAAATCTAGTTTCAGATGCTGGAATCAAAGTTGTGACACAGTCTATAGTTTTGGATATATGGCACAATAATTATTGCTGCAGCGCCATCTGGTGGTTATTTCCAAAATGATAAAGCTTCGAGATATTTTATTATTGTTATTATTATTATTATGTTATTATTATTATTATTATTATTGTTATTATTATTATTATTATATGATGTTTAATTTATATTTAACCCCTACCCCGAACTGCAAACCGGTTATCCGTCACTGACATGAGTTGTGATAGTGTGATATTGTTTACCAGCAACACAATCTCTGCATTCAGTAACATTCGGGAGAGCCCCTCTCTTGGTTAGTTTAAAGGGATTTACCCTTTAGAATAGGTCATTAAGCTCTCAAAAAGTCTCAATGCAGGGAAATCCACAAAGTGCGTCCATACCAAAGATTTAAATGAGCCCACAACCAAAAACACAGGTGGGATCAATCAAATTATGCCGCTTCAAGGACCATCGCACACCCGTAGAACATTGTTCCAACTGTCAAATGTAATGCCCCCGGCGCCATTTACTAACACACACTGCCGCCACTTATGGTCACGGCAATGGGATGTACTTTCATCATTTGAAGAAAAACGATGCGAGATTTGATGAAACTTACAACATAATCACATATTTTGACCGAAAGTGTTAGACCCTATCAAATGCTGAAAACTATAGGTCTTCAGCATAAAAAATAACAGAATTATAGGCGTTTCTTTGAATTATCCCATGTTCTCGTTTGACAAGAAATGGTGTGAGATATGACGAGATATTTACTTTTGTCACTTAAAACTAGTCAAGTGAATTTTAAACAATAAAAAAAATAAAATCTCTGGCATCAAAATGACCGAGATATAGAAATTTTTATAAATCTCGAATATTCTCGTTTGGCGGGAGATGATACGAGATGTGGCGAGCTTTGCGGTTTAATCATGTTCAGCTTCTGAAATGCTACCAAATGCTGAAAGCTACTCCTCTTTAGCCTTAAACGTGATCGAGTTAAAAGCATTTCTGTTTAATCTTGTAAATTCTCGTTTTACGATAAATTAAGCAAGATTTGACGAGACTTGAAATTGAACGATTAAGAACCAAGGGGATGCTTTTTCGTATAAAAAAACTAGACCTTTGTAGCATAAATTTTAACAGAGATAGAAGCATAAAACTCTATTTTCGGATTGTCAAGTTTTACCCCAAAATTAGGTAGCTATGGTAATGGTAGTACAAGCCTGCATGTGCGCAGGGATAAGCCAATGATCCTTGTTTTTGAAACGACAATAAAAATTGTGACATGTTTAAAATTTGTTTAGATATTGCAGAAAATGATATGTAACAGTGTTTCTGGTACCACGCCCCCTGGTGGGCATTTACATTAATTGAAAAATACAATTTCGAGATATTGATGAATAACACAAACTATATCACTTTGAAAGCCATTGTTAAAAAAATTGAGACCTCTTGGTCATATTTAATGAAATCTCGTAAAATCTCGTTTGACATGAAAGGGTGCGAGATTCTTAGAGACTACGGCAAACAATAATTAAAGGGTTGTGAGTTAAAGGGTTTAATACTGTATGGAACAAGAGATTTTTATCGCGAATAGTATTTTGCAGAATGTTACATTTAATCGTTTACCTGAAGGTAAAAAACTGAACTCTCAATGTATGGGATGTAGTGTGTCATTCATGACCTTTCATATGCATAATTTGGTTTCACAGATTTCCTGGTGTGTGGCAAGAGAAGTACTATTTATTCTACAATTTCTCTTTCTCTTTCTTTTTTAGCTGTTTCTTTAATTTATGAGGTATATTTGTAAACCAGCAATTCAGTGCACAAGTCAGGACACTGGAATTTACTGAATTATAAAACATATAATAGCCATATTTTTTAGTGCTGTTTGAGGCGATTGAATGTGTCCCAGGTCATCGTGTGTGCATGGCTTGACAGGTGGCATTATCTGTGGTGCCATTCGAAATTTCTCGGCCGAATTCGTATTCTAATATCGAGTGTCTCAGGAGATTGAAGCGTGATTTTTTTCGAGAGCTCTGGTGCACTCTAGGTCAAGCAAAGGTATTCCAAATCTCATTATATTATCATATAATACAATTGAGTAAAAAGAATATTCATACAGATTTTAAAAAAGCTTAACCCTATTCCTGAAGGGGAAAAAAATCTTTTTATTTTTTCACACACAAAAATTGCCGGGGTGTACGCAAATTGCTAGCAGTTTGCTAGTCCCATCTAGTCTGTAGCGGGCGGCCAGGAAAGAGGGTGCCTGGCTTTCAAAGTAGCAATTTGTTTGCAATTTGCGGATTTACCCGAGTAAAAAATTGGTCTGGGGAATTCCGCAAATTTGCAAGTTCCATCTGGTTTGTGGCGGGCGGCTAGGTGAAATGAGGCCTGGCTGTCAAAGTAGCAACTTTCTAACAACTTTCGGATATGCTCGAGAAAAAAACAATGCCCGGGAGATGTCCGCAAATACGGGATATAGCTTATACCGATACTCTCGTGTTGGAGGTAGAATCTGCCTGCCTACCTGGAAAATTGCAGGTAAACAACAAGCGCCCCTGGCGGACAGCTTGTCAACCCGATTTATTCAATACAGCTGCATGTGCACCGTGCAAAGCGCTTTTCATTTCAAATTATCCTGAAATTTAAAAAGGTCTTATCTTCATTGACTGTTGTTGAGTTGAAATTAAAATGGTAGCATGAACGTGACAAAGCTTAGAAATAACATATTGCATTATAACTTTATCTTATATCAACGGACTCGCATAATAATTCAGGGCAAAGCTACAGGCATGGTCTTTCATTTACGGAAAAACGTCAGGTTTTTCAAGTTTCATTTAATCTTCCTTGCAGCATACCAACATTATTAATTGCAGCCTTATATTTGTTCAATGATCACATTACATAAACAGAGTCAATAAAGCTGATAAAGTGGGGGTGGCCAGATAAGACAGTGCTAATGACCATCTGGCTGAATCACGCTTGCCTGCATAAATGGGCTTTCCCGTATTGCTAGCGATTTACTAGTCCCATCTGGTCTGTGGGGGGGGGGGGGACAAGGAGAGAGGGGACCTGGCTGTCAAAGCAGCAATTTGCTAGCAATTTGCAGATTTACCCGAGAAAAAAATAGCCCAGGAGGTGTCCTCATATTGCTTGCAATTTGCTAGGCAGACTTGGCCTCCGCCGGCTACCAGGAGAGAGAGGGCCTGTCTGTTAATGTAGCAATTTGTTATCAATTTGCTCATTTCCCCAAAAAAATATGCCGGGGGTGACTGCAAATCGCTAGCAATTTGCTGGTCCAGTTTGGTCAGTGGTGGGCTACCAGGAGAGAGAAGGCCTGGGTGTCAAAGTAGCGATTTGGAAGAAATTTGCGGATTTACCCGATTCAAAAACTGACCGGGGGTGTCAGCAAGTTGCCTGCAATAACAATTGGCTTCCGCCGACCAGAAGATAGTGGGTATGCCTGTCAGAATAGCAATTTGCGGATTCAAAATATTGGCCGGGGGTGTCCCAAATTTGCTAGCGATTTTCTAGTCCATGGCTTCTGTTATGTGGCGGGCGATCAAGAGAGAGGGGGCCTGGGTGTTAAAGAAGCAATTTGCAGATTTACCCGAGAAAAAAATTGGCCGCTGGGAGTCCGCAAATAGTTAGCAATTCGCTAATCCCATCTGGTCTGTGTCGGGCGGCCAGGAGAGAGGGGGCCTGGCTGTCGATGTAGCAATTTGTTACCAATTTACGGATTAACCCGAATAAACAATGCCGGGGGGGGGGGGGGGGTCCGCAAATGGCTAGTAATTTGCTTGTCCCATCTGTTCTGAGGCGGGCGTCTAGGAAAGAAGGGGGCCTGGCTGTCAACTAGCAAATTTGCGGAAATCCCCGAGAGTAAAAAAATGGCCTGGCGAATTCCGCAAATTGCTAGGAATTTGCTAGTTCCATCTGGTCTGTGGCGGGCGGCCAGGTAAAAGGAGGCCTGGCTGTCAAAGTAGCAATTTTCTGGCAACTTTCAAATATGTCCGAGAAAAAAACACTGGCCGGGGAGGTCCGCAAACTGCTAGCAATTTGCTAGTCCCTTCTGGTCTGTGTCGGGCGACCAGGAGAAAGGGGGCCTGGCTGTCGAAGTAGCAATTTGCTAGTAATTTGCGGATGTCCCCAAGAAAAAAAATTGGCCGGGGAGGTCCGCAAATTGCTAGCAATTTGCTAGTCCCTTCTGGTGTGTGGCAAGCGACTAGGAGAGAGGGGCCTAGCTGGCTACGAAAGTAGCAATTTGCGGATTTACCTGAGCTAGTCAAATCTGGTCTGTCGCGGGCGACCAGGAGAGAGGGGCCTGGCTGTCAAAGTTGCAAGTTGCTAGCAATTTGCTCATTTCCCCGAAAAAAAATTTACCGGAGGGTGTACGCGAATTGCTAGCAAATTGCTAGTTCCATCTTGTCTGTGTCGGGCGACCAAGAGAGAGGGGGCCTGGTTGTTACGAAGCAAAATCCAGATTTACCCGAGAAAAAATGGCAGTTTGGAGTCCCCAAATTGTTAGCAATTTGATTTTCTAATCTGATCTGTGGCGGGCGGCCAGAAGAGAGGGGGCCTATCTATCAAAGTAGCAATTTGCTAGCTATATTTGGATTTAACCGGAAAAAAAAAATTGGCCGGGGGTTGTCTGCAATTGCTAGCAATTTGCGAGTCAGACCTGGCCTCTGCTTGGCGACGAGGACAGAGGGGGTCTGGCTGTCAAAGTAGCAATTTGTTACCAATTTACGGATTAATCCGAATAAACAATTAGCCGGGGGGGGGAGGGAGTCCGCAAATTGCTAATAATTTGCTTGTCCCATCTGTTCTGAGGCGGGCGTAGCGATTTGCTATCAATTTGCGGATTTACCCGAGCTAGTCCAATCTGGTCTGTGGCGGGCGACCAGGAGAAGGGCTTGGTTGTCAAAAGCATGCTGCAATCTCCTCTTACGTGATTCCACAAATGATGGGCGAGTTAATGATGACTTCCTCTCTGGGTCAAGGCCAAGAGCTAGATTGACAGGAAGTCTCGGTTGCCGGAATAACATTAGAAAGAATGGGCTAAACCCCGTTCTCTCATGTCTGGTACAATTATATGCGTGCACCAGGTTTAGTAGGTGTTTCTTCCAGTCTGCCTTCTAGCTCGGTTGCAAGCTACCTATCATGTCTAGGAGGGTCTTATTCATCCTCTCAGTCTTGCCATTCCCCATTTGGTGGTATGGAGTCGTACGACTCTTTCTAATCCTGGCCAGATGACACAATGCCTTGATGGTTCGGCTCTCAAAATTCCTAACCTGGTCTGAATGCAGCCGAGCAGGGAAACCATAATGAACTACAAAGCTCTCATAAAAAACCCGAGCTGTGATTTCGGCAGTCTGGTACCTGGTAGCAAACGCCTGAGAATATTTGGTAAAGTGATCGGTGGTCACTAGGATGTCCTTGCTTCCCTCAAGAGACAAACAATCCATACACAGGAGCTCCATGGGCTGGGTTGTAACAACATTTACCAGTGGTGCAATCTAATGAGGTGGAGTCTTTCTGCGAATTAACCGACCACAACAGACATCAGGGTCTTTGGCCATACCAGGCCAGTAAAATCTCTCTCAAAATGTTCTTTTGTGCGGTCCCGTCCCATATGACCCACTTGGTCATGGCAACCATGCAACACTGTTTGACGAAACCTCTTAGGCAAGACCAAAAGGAGGGTACCCTCACCGTGACACTCACACTTCCGGTTCAAGACCCCATCTAACAATACAAAGTTACCTCTCTCTTTCAGGTAGAACATATAGTCTCTTCCCATCAGTGAATGTTCAAACATCTTCCCCTAGATGAAACGGTCAAATTTCTTATGGAGACTGGATTCAGAATCCAAGACTTCCACCTGTTGCAATTTGACAGGTTTCTTACTCCCCTTTATATCGGAGAAATTGGGGTATTCAATCTGTTTTTGTCAATTTTAATATTACTTATTACTTAGTATTTGCCAGGCCAGTGGGCTAGTAACAACTACCATTTCAGTTATTTCAACTGTTTATACAACTTTTAGGATCCAGTGTCCGCAGTAATTTCATAGGTTAATATGACCAGCTTCAGCTGTATAGTCCAGGATTTTTAGCTGGTATAATGTTTGATATTAACAGTAGTATTTCATACTTCATGTCATTTGTATTAAAGTATTTAATTCAGCAGAATGATTAATGGAAAACGCGGTGAATACTTTGCTACTGTCATTTGTATTTGTAAACATGCGGGCCGTCCTAGCGATAACATGGATGTTTAACGGACGCTGGACTTACAAAAGAACTTAACATGCTCACCTTAAATAGGTAAACACGGAGGTCAGACCTAAGATCCGCTTTTTCATGTAAGTATTAATGTTACCATGTATAATTCATCATAGAAATCCTTGTTTAACTTCATATATAGATGGTCAGCCGTTCACCAGGTTCCAGCTTATTGGACTAATTCTTCTTATATTACTACGCTAGTGTAATGACGTATGGGGAAAGCCCGTTTCTGATAGGCTGTAAGTCGAAGCGGCATGGTGTTCGCCCTTTACCAAAACAAACTCTTTCACTTGTCATATGAACGCTAATTAACTAAACTGTCACTAATGTAACATATTTAGGTATTATGATATACCTTTATAGTGATCACATATGTTTCACGGCTGCTGTCATTATAAAAGAGGGGGGGCGCCCCGATGTAATCCACCTTGTCGTCTGTCACTCGCAGAGGCATCTAGTGTCCTCCTCTAGGGTTCCGCTCTCAGAGCCTGAATGTAGGTTTGATAATATTTTTCCACAGCATTTCATATAATTAACTAAAGTGAGCCAGTAATTGGCCACATATGAAATTCTGAGTCACATATACTGTTACTGGTAATAAATATTAGTCGACCGGGTGACTGGTGGCCCTGGTCACCAGGTTGCCAGTCTCACGGGCCACCATGGGCGAGTGGCCACCTGGCCACAGCCCACATCATGTGGACTATGAGTGTGGTTTACAATATTATTTATTAGTGATGCCTAGAAAAGGGAATAATATTTATAACTAAATAATAATTGTATTACATATAACATAATGCTTTGGTCAATCAGATGGTCACTCAGATGTGGCCAGAGCAATTGGCCACACAGCTATGGCTATGATGTCCATAGGACATATATGTAATTAGACTGTAGAATCTTTATATTAATGGTAATACTCATAGTAAAATTGTAGCACTTTATTATTAATTATTGTTATTATAGCTGGCAGTTTGGGCTACATTTCTTGTGATTATGGGACATATGTCGATACGGTATTAAAATCTCCTTTATACGGAGTTGTGTAAATAATTGTATAATTATGGATCAACTCTCCTTATAAGGAGTTTCATATACAGTGATAATGTCCTCCTTTATAAGGTGCTGCATGTACAAGTGTTATTTCAGAATAATGTTCAAACTTACTGAAGGAGTTATTTTATATTTAATTGTTGATTGAGTGCGTGAAAGTATACACACTCCATCCCATCCTGACACTTATGATAAATGATAATACTTATTATATCCCTTAATACTCAAGCACGTATAAATGATACTTCATTCCAATTTTATAATTTATACATGGCATCCTGTCAAATTAGACGGACGTGACAGCTCATCAGCTCTTCGTTAGTTGCATAAGAATCGTACTTTTGGCGAAGGTACGTCCAAATCTTATCGGAGTATAAACCATAGAAAATTGATCCCTAAGCATTTCTGGACGCAAGCTAGGAGGTACTTTCCCCCTCTCTACCAGCTGAGCTACAAGAAACTCAAGTCGACAACCCCATTTTGCCACAGGCTTATAATCGGCCTGTTTTGCATACCATATTTGCTCTTTTATTTTCTCAGTTGGCAAAATGATGCCAAAAACAAGTTCTGTGTTACCAAGAACTGCACCTACCGTGGTCAGATGCCAGAGAATGTGAATTGCCGAGGCGGATTAAACTGTGCAGCGGCCCAGTATTGGTCGTTAGAGGGAGTGGATGTCGCAGGTTGGGGCCTGAATCCTTCCCCTGAATTAGTATAGGTGATCTGGCCAGTTTAGACCGAAGAACACGGTTGGCAGTGGGGGGTCTTGTCGAACCACAGAATGACGCTTTCGGCATTGTGGGAAATTGATTGCTTTCAGGGTTTGGGAGTTGGTTCGGGGGTGCTCTCTCGATCCATGGCCCGCTGCCTGCTGGTTCATCTACCTAGGGCTGTAGTTCTTTAGGAATATTTTGGGTTTTTTTCCAAGGAGGAGAGACCCTGAAATAGCTTTATCATGTGATCTGTGGGCTTCTCAGCCTCCACCTCTTTAACTTCATGCTGGTAGTACAGTCGGCAAAATGGGACTTATGCTCAGATGTGGCTTTATAACACATAATAGCCCGATTCTTTACTATTAGGCCTTCAAGCATATTACTGGCTGCGTCTAACTGCTCAGCTTCCTTCATAACAAGTAAGACTGTGGTTTTGGAAACCTTGAGGACCTTTTCAATCCAATCATGAGATAGTTTAGTTTCAAGTCCAGCAACAAAGGTTGCTAGCTCTAGCATCGGACAGGGCAGTTATGACTTAGGTTCTAGCGATTTGTGCCATTTAACTTAGATTTAATCGGTAGGTTTGTAAAATAAAATTCTTCATCCTTTAAAATGCGAAGGTAAATTCACAATATTTACAGTACCTGCAGGCCATCCACAACTAGATGGCATGTACAACTTGTAACATACCCTCTTACGAGTGATTGGGGTCCCCAGAGTACAGAGTTTGAGGCAATGGTTAAAGGTCTTGATTGTTTGTTATCATCTCAGTCGACATATTAAAAATGCACATATAATCCAATCACATGGGCTCACATATCATATTAAGTTTGGGCTGAAACCTAACTTGAAAAAAAAAACAGAGAGAAAAGAAAAATAATTTGCTAACCAGGGTTTTCTCAACACACAAACTACTGATGCGCTATTGCCCCAACGGCAAATTGAAAATATTCAAAGTCTTCAAGTACACACCTCTAACATAATACCATGTTGAACCCCTCACTTAAAAAAATATATGCAATCAACACAGGTATTTTACAAAAGCATGCTAACATGTGCAAACATACACGAGTGAAATGGTTGACTAATAGATATTTCAAACTGAATATATACAAATACTGATTTCTCTTTGGTTCCTCAAAAAATTATAAATTCAGGATGCTTGTACACATATCTGTTTCAGTACCTTTTGAACAAATGGAACATAAATGTACAAATATACAGCTGGATATTAAGATCTAAGGTCTCACAATCCTGTTAATATTACAGTGTAGGCTCATATCAGTTTGTACACTGAAACTACATGTCAAAACCTAAGTAACTGAACAAAAGAAATTAATCAAGCATCAAGCATCTGACATATATCTGGGGCACAGAAGTTAATTATAACCAAATGTGTGCATATATAATGTGTCATTCTAGGAGCAGAAGCTCACAATCTTTAAACATGGAATAAATGAAAATAGATTTAATCAATTTTATAATAATCAGTTGACAGTTCTCTTCATAAGCTATAAACATTTTGAGCATATACATACACAAGTACAAGCATTGAGAAACACATGACATTTCCACATCATATCTGCATGATACACACTATACATTTTATAAACACAGGGCTCAATATTCTACAACTATGGTAAATATGTATCGTTCAACAAATTTCATGATTGGTTTGAAGCCTTTCAATTCCAGCACTTGTACTCATCTGCACTTGTGACGTCATGAACTGTTCTGTCCACTCAAACTGGAGCTTTCACCTGTCACGGAGCCCAGGCAATTATATTGACTGAACATACAAAAATAAGCAACTTCGCCAAATTCTGTTCAGGCTGTGGCAAAGTTAGTTCAAACAGTTTTTTTTTCAACAGCCTTCTATGATATGTGCAGTATCATAAAAGAATCCTCAAGGTGACATGATCAAACAATAACAAAATGTTTCTATTACTGGTACAATCTCATCAATTTCAACAATTCAAGCTGTTTGTCCTTTGTATAAGATTTGTGTCAGTCCTTCACGTGGCAACTGTTGTGGCAACATCACGTGGCAATGACAAATCATATTACTGGCATGGTTACGTACTGACAACACTAGAACTGCTGCTAATTTATACACTTCATAAATGTTCTCGCCAGCAAACTCTGGTATAGATCTGCTGTAATAGTTCCTTGTATATAACCTTGTTAGATGCAAACTTGATGAAAAGTATTCCAACAGAATCTATATATGCTGCTGTTGTAGACAAGGCCCCACGTTGGGCGCCAATTCTGTCACAGCCGGGCCTGTAGGGGTTATGACCTCGGCCGGGGATGAGGGTTCATGTCCACGTGGAGTTCGCTTCTTTGCACGCTCTAGTCCTCACTATCTGCTTACATACAGATAAGTTCACAGTGATCAGCATAAGACACCATCTTCACTGTAACTCTTTAAGGTCTAATCATCGTCAAACAACCTTGGTTTACTTTAGCTTTAGAATTCATATTAATAATAATTTTAGACACAGTGATGTATATATATTTAGAATCCTTAGAATATCCTCTATCAGATGAGATATATTTAAAAAGTGTAACAGTGTCCACTTTAAAAATTTAAAACTTGAAATGATTTAAAATTATTTTTTTTTAATTGGATATATCTAAAAATTGGCATAGGGTATGTATGTGGAAATAGTATCATTTGAAACTACATACAAATATCTCCAGGCGTTTTTTTTTTGTTATATATTTATTGTCCTTTTTTCATAATGAATTTTAAATTAAAAAAAATGTGTGATGTTAACAATACATTATTCGTTTAAATAACGTATTTCTTCTACACTAAAGACGATATAGGAAAAAGAAAAAAACGCATTTTAGAATACTTGTTGATTTACCTATATGCAAAATTTAAAGACTCTATATTCGAAGGTTTTTGAGAAATATCGCTCTGAAGACCGTACAGTCTCCTGAAATACTGTTTTAAGAAAACGGCCAAAACGGTTTGGGAAGAGAAATTTCGTTTTGAGTGGAAAACAGGGATATAAGCGCAAGTGACAGTTGTATTTTTTCACTAAATGTTCGGATGAGAATCAGTTTCAATATATAAATTATAAAATTTAATGGTTTATCAATGTTAAAAAAAAGGACTTTATTAGGCATCATGACAACTGGAGAATTGTCAAACTAAAGTAGGCGGAGCATACTGGTCCGAGGGGTCGGTCATCGGTAATCAGGTCATGGGCTACTGCGCCGGGGCACGCGTCAGGTGTGAAGTGACTGATAAGAACGATCACTCTGTTTACTCTGCGCTCTCATTCAGACCACCATATACCCTAATCCAATTAACAGCTTGTCTCTCCCTCTCAAAATTATATATGAGACACTACATAGCTAGCAGCAACACATATCTCCCTCTCTCATTAGATTTATTTACACTAGTTATATACGCGCTAAATCGTGCTGCGGCCGCTCTTCCTTTACTGATCGCTCTCATATAGCTAAAACTCCGGCGCGGTTCACCTCGCAAAATTTGTTAGCAGGCGACGTGGTGATGTAACTTGGTGCCGCGTTCCTCTCACAAAATTATCTACATCCTCCACTAACGACACGGGAACCTTGTGATCAGCAGTATGTGACTGTCACTCGTTCAAATAGAGAATTTTATCTTCGCTCATTCTACTCAATTTTCTTCGACCCATAACGTTCAGTTTGAAGATAGTGTATATTATAGAAGAAGGAACGATGTATTCGGTAATGGTTTTGGCGATGTAATGATGGACCCTGGGAGGAAAATGTTATAGTGTATAACAGGGTCAATATTTCAGAAATAACAATCGGTAAATTCATATTTCTGGGTATATTCTTGGTGCCAGGAGCCTTATTGGGTGACACTAACATATTTTAGGGCAGTGACATAGACATAATTCGGCGACTGGAGGAGTACGATGTACAGTTTACTTCTGGGTTAGGCGTATGGGGGGACGTGTTTGTAATAATTAGTGCCAATTAGTAAGTGCCGGTAATAAAGATAAGCTCTTTCCCGGCTGACTGACCGTGGCTTCCCCACGCCTGTCAATCAACCACGCATTTGCCTAATACCGCGAGCGCATGGTTAACCAATAAGCAACTTACACGCTGCTAACTCTCGCCGAGCCAAAACTTTATCTAAGCCTTTCAAATTCGAATAAATATAAAAATATATTTTTTGCATAAGCTAAAATTTTACAAAATTCAGCTGAGCACCGAGACCCATGGGCCCCTTGTTTTATTAAAAAAACAGGTTCTTGCCAAGGTTTCAGAAAATTTGTGTTTCACTGATGCAAACTATCCTTAGTAAACATACGGCGGGAGACTATGCGTGCCTCTAGGCCTTGTTAATAATTTTTTATGCAATCAAATCAGCTGTGGATCCAGAAATTTTAGAACAAGGGGGGGGGGTATTACTGGGTAAGCGGTTTATGCATGGTATTAAGATATATTTTATTTTTATCATTATCATTATTATTATTATTATCCACCTATAAAAATTATAAATATATTTTTAATTTTACCTATATGAATACAAAATAGAGCTATGATATTTTGTCCAGTAAATTACATGCACTCGGGAGAGGGTATATGAGAGGGGGTCTCAGATCCCTGGACAGTCGAGGGGGAAAACGCTTGGCTCTCTCCGCTGGCGACCCGGGTTCGATCCCCGGTGTGGCTATGAGAGTATGTTATATTTGCCCGTCCACGGCCGGTGGTTTTCTCCGGGTTCCTCCACCCATACAGATTGCCGAACGCCATCATCGGAGCCATGCAGAGTGCTTTAATTAGTTATAATAGCTATTTGAACAATCCATGTAAAATAAATAAGTTTTATATTATCTACCTCCCATATTAAGAAAATGTTTAAATACGCAATGTTAAGAGAACATTTTGAGGGGGTCCTCGGTTTTATGACCCAGCAGAGTGTAATAAAGTTTCCCTCCCTCAGTATATAAATATTTGGATGCTATCTTAATCATAGACCTGCTCATTTATATCCTAAGCTCATGAATTAGAAAGTAATAAAATGTGGGTAACTTTAATTGCTAAAGAATAAAAAGATATCTTAAAATGAAAATTTATAACAAATAACTGAGAAAAGAAATAGATAAAATGAGATATCACAGCTCAACTGGGGGCAGTGCGCCGCGGGCGCCCCCTCCGGATCTGAAACTGAAAATGTTCACCTGTCACAGGTGTTTTAATTTTTTTTTATGATTTGTTGTTGTCTATTAATATCAAAATGTTGTAACAAAATGCAATTTTGTAGGCAGATGTCATTGGAAACCATTTTCAATGTTTGTAGCTTGGGTACCTGGGTTGATGATAATTAAATAAATTATCATTCAAGGGCACTGACTGTCAGTGAATGGTAATGGATTTGTTTTATTCATATACTGTCATTTGTCAGGGTTTCACTATATTTAATGTTTGTAGATTGAGCGGGTATATGGGCTGATGATATATAAAGAGACTATCATCAGGCAATAACTGTCAATAAACGGTTATGGGTATCTTCGACTTATATACCGTCGTTCGTTAGGGTTTCGCCACATAATTATTCTTGGCTAAATGCCTAATGTTTGTGAATTACGGGATGGACGTTATCATATAACTGCTCTTCAGATGCAAAATAATGAATATCTTTATCTTCTATAAAGATAGAATTGTAGAATGATAAATACATTCAACACATTAAAAACTCTATCGTGAACTTTACTGACAGATACACAAGAAACTTCATGTGGTTTCCTATGTTATTATGCAAGGCTTGTGAGCACAGTTCAACAAACTATTAGCTTATCCTGAAGAATATCACATGGAAACACTGTTCTCACACTTAAGTACTTACCCTCCAGGAATACAACCCTGTAACACTGTTCTCACACATCAAGTAATATAACAGTAGAAGACTGTTCTCACACATCCTTTACGAATATAACACAGTAAGACCGTTCTCACACATCCTTTAGGAATATTATACAGTGACATTGTTCTCACACATCCTCTAAGAATATAACACAGTGACATTGTTCTCACACATCCTTTAATTCCAAATATTAAGTGATAAAACACAGATAAACCATAAGTGTTAAAATCGTTAGGAAAATGTCAGGTTAGTAAAATTTATAAGGAAACGATCCAGAAAAGTAACAAATTTAACCGAAATCTACACTAATTCTCAGTAATAGCAATTCAAGAGCCTTTGGTGAAATGTTCACTCATGCATTACTGCTAGATGCCCATATGAACGCAAAACACGGATTGAAACCGATGCAAATCGGTTTGAAAACGTTTTATGTGTGAAAGGGGTTTAACACTGTTTTTCACACATCCTCTAGGAATAAAACACAGTATATGTTCTCACAAATCCTTTAGGAAAACAATATATTAACACTGTTCTCACACATATCATTCAGGAATATAACACAGAAACTCTGTTCTCACACTTAAGTACTTACCCTCCAGGAATACAAAACTGTAACACTGTTCTCACACATCAAGGAATATAACAGTAGAAGACTGTTCTCACACATCCTTTAGCACGTGTTAATGACACTTGATTCGTGTTGCGCGGGCGTGGCTCGCTGCTGTAGCAGCCTCGCCTGGCCGGGTGTTGCAGGCTCGGTATAATCCGCATTGGTTGAACTCTGACGTGTAGAAACACAGCGCTCATGCTATTTTGGAATTTTCTGGGCTGGTCGCGCTCTATGAGCGCGTCTTGTATTGTTCTTTGGGCGTGTGTATTATGTATTGTTGGGTTCTTTAGATTGTTCGTGAAATAGAAGTTTCTAGAATTTTCGGATGAGAAGTTATAAATAGGGGGCTGTGTTTAGGGCCGACAGAGGAGGAGAGAGAAATATTCCAGCGGACACGGAAGAGTGTGAGTCAGTTTCGGACCTATCCAATCATTGCAGTAGTGTCAGGGATTCTACGAACTCTGTGCAGATTTAATGCGGCCTGTCTCCAGTTTGCTTTCGGGATTATTACAAGTACTTTACTTTAGGATTACAACAGATTGATTTTGTGATTGAATTGGACTATTATTCTCTGAGAAGATTTATGTGAACTGTTAATCTAGATAATACATTTTAAAGGACTTGTTGTCCCTATGACAGTGGTGGTATCCAGGTACTGTACACTTTATTTATTATACTGTGTCATTGTGTTGATTAAGTGTATTGTAATGTTAGAGTTGTTTTAAGATTAAATTATAATTATTTGTAAAAAAAACTCTAACTTCTTTATTCATTCCCCTAGACATTTCACACTGCCTAGTGTTACAGAATCTGATTTTTTTTTAAATCTCCATAACAAAATGTATGCTCTTCACCACTATGTGATCTGTTGATATTAGGTTCCTTTACAAGGAATATAACACAGTAACACTTGTTCTCACACATTCTTTAGGAATACAACACAGTAACACTGTTCTCACACATCCTTTAAGAATAAAAGAAAGTAACACTGTTTTCATACATCCTTTAGGAATATTACACAGTAACACTGTTGTCGCACATCCTTTAAGAATACAACACAGTAACACTTTTGTCACAATCTTTAGGAATAATACACAGTAACACTCTTCTTACACATCCTTTAGGAATAGAACACTAATACTGTTCTCACACATCCTTTAAGAATATAATACAGTAACACTGTTGTCACACATCAGGAATATAAAACAGTAACATTATTCTTACATATCCCCAAGGATTAGAACACAGTAACACTGTTCTCACAAGTACTTGAGGAAAAAACAGTAACACTGTTCTCACACATCCTTTAGGAATATAACACACAGTAAAAGTCTTCCCACACATCCGTTAGATATATGTAACACAGTTATACTGTTCTCATGTATGTTTGAGGAATACAACACAGTAACACTGTTCTCACACATCCTTTAGGAATATAATACACTAACACTGTTCTCACACATATCCTTCAGGAATATAACACAGTAACACTGTTCTCACACATGCTCGAGGAATCCAAAACAGTAACTCTTCTCACACAGCTTATACAAGACTTGAAGTGACCCATGGTCATTACGCTAAGCTGAATTTGAGTTGTATACGGGTGTTGCATGTATTAATTATTGATATTATAATCTGGTGAATAATATTTGTTAAGGAACATTGAACAATGGGTAGAATGGCTTCCAGAGTGCTAAAAATTATTATGTTTTATTTTTTCCAATAATCCTTAGAAAATAGGCAACAGCAAGAAGATTTTACAGAACTCCCTAAATGCTAAGTTAGAAGTTTCTACGTCAGACTGCTATGACCCGTGTCCATCTGAATTGTAGGGTACTCAAATCATGATGTTTCACACAGCTCACAGAATATAGGAAACAGTGACTTTATTTTGGATGTCAAAGGAGACATTACAATGACCTCCCCCTTTTTTTTATGAAAATCATTTCTAGAGCCAACAGTTAAGATTTGTGACATGTCTGACGATCTGGGTGCTCAAAATTTGCCATGCCTGACTGTCTAGGTGCTTATAATCATATTTTTGGGCCAATTGCTTGCAGAATATAGGTCACCATGACCTAGTTTCAGGTTTCGAAGGAGATTTGGTCAGAACCTCCTTGGACGTTGTGTTATAAGATTCTAGGGCTAGCAGTTACCATTTTTTTGTCCTGTGTGACTGTCTGGTAGTTCAAAATCAAGTTTTTGGCAAGTCGCTCACATAATATATGTCATAATGACCTAATTTCGAGTTTCCAAAATAATTTGCCCAAGACTTCCCTTGATATTACATTAGAAGATTCTAGGGCTAACGGAGTCAGTTTGTGCACATCAGACTTCCAGGGTGCTCATATCATGTTTTTTCCTATAGCACGCAGAATATAGGTCAAAGTGACCTTATTTCATATATCCAAGGACATTTACCCAGGACCTTCCTGAATGTTAGGAGATTTTAAGCCAAATGGATAAAAGGTGTGCCCAGTCTGATTCTCTGGGTGATCAAAATCATGTTTTTGGCCAGTAGCTCGCAGAATTGAAGTCACCATGACCAGATTTCAGGTTTCTGAGGAGATTTGCTGAGGGCACCTGGATGTACAGTTGGAAGTCTAGGTCTAACGGACACAATTTGTGCCCTTTCTGTCAATTTTTTCATCAGTTACTCGCAGGAAATGGGTCAATATGACCTAGTTCAAGGTTTCTATGAATATTTACCAAGAACCTGTCTGAACGTTGTGTAAGAAGATTCTAGGCCACACGGATACAATTTGAGCCCATCTTACTTTCAGTGGGCCGAAAAAATGTTATTACCAATAGCTCGCAGAATTGGGGTCACGATGACCTCATTTCATGCTTCCAAAGACATTTATCCACGACAATCCTGAATATCATATGAGAAGATTCTAGGCCAAATGGATACAATCTGCGCCCTGTCCGACTCTCTAGGGGCTCAAAATCATGTTTTTGGCCAGTAGCTAGAAGAAAATAGGTCAACATGACCTAATTTCAGGTTTGCGAGGAGATTTGCTAAGGGCCTACCTGGATGTACAATGTACAATGTACAATGTACCTGGCCAGTACAGGCATTCCCTAGCTCTCCGCAGACAACTTTCTATTCGTAAGTGTGCCTGATGTACTCTTTTATTTCATCTTGGACTTCTAGGAACGACCACATGTTCACCCCTAAGGATAATCCCATCATGGACAGAAAGTTTATCACGCATACTGTGATATGGCAACACTTGCAGTGGGAGATTATGTTTCTCCTCTGGCCATCCTGTTTGAATCACTGACTTCAGTATCTGTAAATCATCATCACTGTCTGTGTGTGCTTGAATCTTCTGTAGTCGTTCAGGTCTAACAGGCAAGAACTGAAACATGTTGATCTGCTCAAATTCACTGTTTGTACCATCAAGGGGCAAATACGAACGTGACAACATATCAGAAACAAACATATTCTGTCCTTTTCTGTACTTTATTTCAACATTGTAGCCATGTATCTGCAGAAGCATTCCTTGCAATCTCCTTGGTGCCGCATGCATGGGCTTCTTTGTGATCGATTCTAATGGTTTGTGATCAGAGTACACAATGATCTTATGCGCAATTACATACTGATGGAATTTCTAGTGAGTATACAATGGCTTACATCTCTTTCTCAATTTGCACGTATCTTGTCTCTGTTGGCGTCATAGCATGACTTGCATACAGGATGGGATGGCCACACTGCATAAGTACTGAGCCTATACCACTCTGGCTTGCATCACACTCAATAGCCAGTTCTTTAGATGGATCATAATAAGCCAGTATTGGAGCCTGAGTGACAAGTGTCTTTATTTCTGGCATAGCCTGTTCCTGTATTTCTGTCCAGCACCACACGCTGTCTTGTCTTGCTAGCGCTCTCAAGGGTTCCATTGTATCTGACAGTTTTGGTAAGAATCGCGCCAAGTAATTGACTGTTCCTTGTAGCCTCTGCACCTCTTGTACATTGGTTGGGTTTTGCATCTGTAGGATGGCTTAGATTTGCTCAGTGTCTGGTTTAAGCCCTTCCCTTGAAATACAGTGTCCAATAAAGGAGATTTCACTTGTATGAAACTCACATTTACTTTTGTTCAGACGTATACCCTTCTCCTTGCATTTTTGTAATAGGGCTCTCAGTTTTGGGTCATGGTCCTTGTTAGCTTGTTCAACATTATCTCCAGCTCCGAAGATGATGATGTCATCTGCGACACAAATTACTCCATTCAGACCTTCAAGGCCGAAGGGATCACAAAAGTTGTAAGCCGGCTACTTTCATCATTCAACAGACAGTGCCAGTAACCATTCTGTAAATCTACTTTTGTGAACACTTTTGCCTTGGCAAGTTGTGGTAACACATTACTATGACAGGTAAGTGTAAATTTCTCTTTTGAAAGATTTGTTCAATGCTTGCGGGTCCCAGCAGATCCGGAGATCATTGTTCCTTTCCACACTAATGGTCATCCGGGAAACCCAGTCTGTGGGTTCCTCAATGGGTGAAATGACCCCTGAGGCAACCATTTCATCAGGTTTCTGTTTTAATTTGACTTCTAAGCCAATGGGTACATGTTTTGGCTTAACTGAGCTTGGAGTTGCCTCTGAATTTAGAGTTAAGTGGACTTTACCAGGAAGGATTCCTAGTGTTGTTGGGTTTCCTGTTATGACATCATCATATTCTGTTATGATGCCATGTCCTGCTACACTGTGCAGCAAGTGAAAGTTATCATAGTTCACTGTGATCAGCTTCATGGCTTCAGCTGCCTTTCTGCTTATAAGTGGAGTCAGATCTTCGAGTACTACTTAGAATTCAACATTGTATTTTTTTTTCTTGTTTTGAGGATTTCTCACTGTGAGCCTCGTTTTGCCCAAGGGCTTTGAGGTACCCTTGTTCCACATCTGCAATGTTACATTTGTTTCCTCCAGTTCCTCATCCAAAACATACTTTCTGGGAATGATATTGACTTCAGCACCACAGTCAACTTGAAATTTCACATGTTTATTGTTCTTTACAATGATCATGTCTGCATATATGGGACCATCACAGCTTGTGGTTTTATCTTTAGCCACTCTGGATATGTCAGTGACTACATCAATTGTGTATTCTGGACCGGATGCGTCAGTATCACCTTCATCCTCAACTCTATGCACCTATCTTGTAGTATTAGTTGGACCGCAGACTGCACAGTGTTTTTTTTCTCTGCACTTGTTACAATACTTTCCCCAATGCAGGGTACAATTCCTTTTTTCTTTGATGACTCCTGCCACAAAACTTACACCTCAATACTGGGAGGGTTTTGTTGTGAGAGTATTGAGCTTGTTTGGGCTGTTTTGCTACTTTAGCAGCTGATGTAGCTGGACTAACATTCATTGTTTCTAACCTTTGTTTAGTGGCCTCGGCCCCTTTACATACGTCTATAGCAGTGTTCAAAGTCAACTTTCATGTCTGTAACAGCATTTTGTGGGTTGAATTGTCCTGGATCCCAGTGACTAACCGGTCTCTAATCAGTGAATCCCTCAAACAATCACAAAAGTTATACATACATGACAGCTCTCTGAGGGCTGATACATATGATTCTATACTTTCATTTTCATTCTGTTCCCTCTTATTAAATTTATACCTCTCATAGGTCTCATTTGTTTCACCTATTATGTGTTCATCAAACTTTCTAATGATTGTAGCAATATCTTGTTTGTCCTCAGCAGGAGGGTTGTCATCTGGTCCCGCGGGTGCAAACACAAGACTGTTATATATCTTATTTCCCACTTGTCTTGTTCCAACATGTGTGATTCCGATCTGCTCTGCTCCTCTCTGTCAACAAAGTCTTGGGATCGACCCTTAGGAAAACGCCTCAAAAGGTTCCAAATAGGAGATCCCTTTGGAATCGTATAAGTGACATTTAAAGCGGTGTCAACATAAAATAATTACCTTTTTGTTGTCTTTGGATGTTTTATGAAACATCTGCAAAATTGTGGCACCAAAATAATGCTCAATTGCCCTACTTATTCATAATTTTGCCAAGTGCTGTTGTGTTTACATAGAGAACAAACCGCCATTATTACATGAGTGACCCACAGTCCTTTGCAACAAGATTTAGAATGGGAACCTGCTCTCATCTTATCGCTGTTTGAACTAGAAAAAGCGGGCAATAATAGATGTTGGTGCAGGGTACAAGTCGATCATTACAAATTCCTGTAGTTTTTTATGTTTAAATCACCACAGGCTTACAACGATTGTTAGGGATAATGTTTCATTAATATATTAAGGTAAGAAGGTGGTAAAATTGCCAGAAAGACCCATATACTACCAAAGACGCAAACGGATGTATTTTGGTGTGTACATATAGCAGTTTTTAGAGTTTTTTTGGTGCCTTCTACCAGTGTATACTGTTTCACCATTATGAGGCCTACATGTACAGGCTATTCCCACATCTGTGATCGTATCACAGTTGTGGATTCCGCAACAAAATTCCCACAGTCCCAGCACAATTTAGAAACACTGCCCATTGGTATCCTTTATCCCTTTTATCCGGTTCAGATATGATCTTATAGTTCTTAAAGAGCTCTTTCAACATTTTTTCAGTCCTCTACCATATTGGTACCAAGTTGCAAGGGAGGTGGTGTTTGCACAGACAGGGGTGCATAAGATGCTTGACCAGCCATCATGTTAATGTATCTGCAGTGTCAGTTTAAATGCGGAGCACACAGTTGAATCAGTCACTCAGGATCATGGGACAATCTAAGGCAGGAACTAGTATTCCCCGAAGTTTTCAAGATCGTACCTGATGTTAAGTCAACAGTCACTAGCTAACAGGAGCACTGAGTAGAATACAAGCACGTTCTGTATCTCAAATGGCTTCATAACTTCTTTCATGGCGGGCAACACGGGTGGGTGATAATAGAGGAAGCAACCGCATTGAGAAGAAAGTACACATACTTACAGCTTGACAGTCTCTATTCACCAGTTCTAGGTGTTTTCTGGCACATAAGGCTTCTGGTTAAACCGCTGCCACCATGTTTCAATAGTTTGTGCATAAAACTTACATACTATGTGTGAGCCAAGTTCAAGCTTGCAACATGTGCAACAAAGTCACTAACGCCACCATGTGTTCACTTTCAGCATCAATATCAATCAGTCCTGCATATTGCCACAGAAGATATTCTGTATCACAGGAACTCGTTTCCAGCACTAAAATGGCCTAGAAACTGTAGACACATTGAGTATGGGCAATATACCCGTTATAAAAGAACAAGGTAATGAACTCCACCGCTAAGCTGGCAAGACAAAAATTAACTTTTTTTCATAAGTCCGAATTCCGAAGAAATATCCGCTTCACAAGCATGATCACGCGCCTTTTTGTTGAAAACTCCTTAATTTACAAGATTAAACTTCCAAAAATAAAAGTTCTCTACACTAACCCCGAATTCCAGCACGTTTATTCCAGCTGCGACACCGTCATTTGTCATGTATACATTTACTAGTTGACGTCATCCCGGGCTTAATGTATGTTATGGTTATAGAACAGACGTAATGTATACAAAACAAGTGACATAATGGTCCTGGTTGTGTTTGCATACCATGCCTACTAATTTTCAACTTCATAAACAATTTGACAGCTGTTTGAATAGTGCGCCTAAAAGAGATGTAGAAAACGACTGGTACCATGCAGTCAATCACAGACGCCAGCTCAGGGGGAAATCCATTTAGCTAACAGGAGCATTGAGTAGAATTCAAGCAGGTTTTGTATCTCAAATGGCTTCATATCTTCTTTCATGGCGGGCCACACGGGTGGGTGATAATAGAGGAAGGTACCGCATCGAGAAGAAAGTACACATACTTACAGCTTGACAGTCTCTATTCACCAGTTCTAGGTGTTTTCTTGCACATAAGGCTTCTGGTTAAACCGCTGCCACCATGTTTCAATAGTTTGTGCATAAAACTTACATACTATGGGTGAGCCAAGTTCAAGCTTGCAATATGAGCAACAAAGTAACTAACGCCACCATGTGTTCACTTTCAGCATCAATATCAATCAGTCCGCCACAGAAGATATTCGGTGTCGCAGCTGGAATAAACGTGCTGGAATTTGCAGTTAGTGAAGGGAACTTTTATTTTTGGAAGTTTAATCTGGTAAATACAGATGTTTTCAACAAAAAGGCGCGTGATCATGCTTGTGTAGCGGATAATTCTCCGGAATTCGCACTTGTGAAAAAAAGTTGTCTTGCCCGCGTAGCGGTGGAGTTCATTAGTCATTACCTTGTTCTTTTATAACAGGTATATCGCCCATACTCAATGTGTCTACAGTTTCAGGGCCATTTTAGTGCTGGAAACGAGTGCCTTTGTTCTGTATACAATTTTCTCTACATTTCGTAGCAAAGACTTTAATTAACTGAGAGACAATAATTTGCCCTCCCATGAATTAAACACGTATTGTTAAACACGTCTGCGGGAGCGCTAAACCTGCTTTTTATAAGCAGTCTTTTACTTTTAAATATAGCTTAATTGCAATATGACATATGCAAAAAATATGCGCGATTGTTTCTGGCTCTGAGAAACAGAAGGGACACAGTCGGGTTTCTGACAGGCCCTAATCTGTACAGTATCTTGTTAACTGGAAGATAATTATGGAAATGACGAGAACAGGTGTCGATAGAGGTTTTTTATTTAATATTCACATATATACTTCCAAAAGACCTCTATGCTGATTTTCTAATTTACATTGTGAAAGTTAGAATTCTTTTCAAATCATTTACGAAGCCCTTATAAAATACCCATGATTTAATTTTGTTTAATTCCATTAGACCTTCTATTGGAACGAGATGTTTTTGGTAATCTATGTCACAGTCTACCCCCTGACTCTCTAACAAAAATATCCATTTCTTTGGAAATGATTTCACCAGGCTTTGCCATTTTACGTATTGTCTTTTGTAGGCCTACACTTCGCCTTGGATCACTTCACGAGTTTTTTTAATTCTTCATTTACTCCTAACCAAATCCCCGACCGATCTAAACTCCAAATCTGACAGTTCTCTATTGTACATCACCTGATCTCTTAGAGTAATGAATTTGTTCTGCCATAATGGTTGTTTTGCCTCAAATGGATTCACATTGACGTATTCTGCCTATGTAAGTGCCAGCATGCGGCCTTTCACATTGTCAACAATCTTAGAGACAATGTTTGTTTACTTGGGCGATAATGTAAGAATTCATGTGTGAGCGTCATTGGAAGGAATGTCACCTGTTTATATTTGGTCTACACATATGGAAAGATATTTGTCTGTTGGTTTTTTTGTCAGCATTGGCGTATGAATATAGATGGTAAAGGGACTATATTGGGGTAAGGGTGATCAGAAGGCGCGAACGACCAATTTTGGAATGAAGATTGCTTAAATAATAAAAAAAAAACAACAATATGATGTCAGCTCAGCTATAATTATTAGGAAGGTGCGTGATGTGCAGTTTTGCTGCTTGGAAAACCATGAGATGGCCAGAGTCGTTGACGGTTTTGTTCCTGATTGAGACCTTGTATCCATCGATGTGAGGTTTACCCCTGTTCACGGAATAAAATCAGTATTTACAACACCAGGCGTCGTTCTCATTATTGTTTCCGCAACCCTGCAATCAAGTACAGTCAAAGACAGAATGCCAGATGCAGTCAACAGACGTGTGTAAGATGAACCCTAGCTATGATTATATGATACCCCTTGAAGGCCTGAATTAAAATTTTTTTAAAGAAACTGCATAACGGCGCTTATGAACTATGACAACTTGGTAGTTGAATCCTTTTATATATGAGCTGCACCATATCAGATGTGATGAGATATGACATCATGAACATTTGTATGATTCAGCTTGATATACAGTGCTTATGAACTTGTGAAAACTAGTTACAAGATACATCAATGTGATGTGACTTCAGATGTGATGGTATATGACATCATGAACATTTGTATGATTCTGCTTGATATACAGTGCTTACGAACTTGTGAGAGCTAGTTAATGAAACACCAGTGTGATGTGACATCAGAATGGATGATATATGATACAGCGTATTTGTTCTGTTCCCAGTTTTTGAAACTGTATTATCAACTGCTACATACTTGTGAACCTTTGATACTTGAATATTTTGTGTTTAGTACATTGTGAGATGACATCCCTTGGATGATATATGACACAGTGTATTGGTTTTGATCTCCGCTGTGAGACTATGTCAACTGCTATACTTGAATATTTTGTGTTTAGTACATTGTGGGATGACATCCCTTAGATGATATATGACACATTGTATTTGTTTTTGATCTCAGTTGTGAGGCTTTGTCAACCGCTACATACTTGAATATTTTGTGTTTAGTACATTGTGAGATGACATCCCTTGGATGATATATGACACTATTGGTTTTGATCTCAGCTGTGAGACTTTGTCAACCGCTACATACTTGAATATTGTGTTTAGTACATGTGAGATGACATCCCTTGGATGATATATGACACATTGTATTTGTTTTTTATCTCAGTTGTGAGACTTTGTCAACCGCTACTTACTTGAATATTTTGTGTTTAGTACATTGTGAGATGGCATCCCTTGGATGATATATGACACTGTATTGGTTTTGATCTCAGCTGTGAGACTTTGTCAACCGCTACATACTTGAATATTTTGTGTTTAGTACATTGTGAGATGACATCCCTTGGATTATATATGACACAGTGTATTGGTTTTGATCTCAGCTGTGAGACTTTGTCAACTGCTACATACTTGAATATTTCGTGTTAAGTACATTGTGAGACGACATCCCTTGGATGATATATGACACAGTGTATTAGTTTTTTTTATCTCAGTTGTGAAACTTTATTGTCACTGCTACATACTTGCGAACCTTTGATACCTGAATATTTTGTGTTGAGTACATTGTGAGATGACATCCCTTGGATGATATATGACACAGTGTATTGGGTTTGATCTTAGGTGTGAGACTTTATTATCAATTGTTACATACTAGTGAACCTTTGATACTTGAATATTTTGTGTTTAGTACATTGTCAGATGACATCCCTTTGATGATATATGACACAGTGAACATTTTCAACCCATTTGTGAGACTATAATAACAGTACCAAGTTATATGTTTGTGACTTGAGGATTAACCTCTTGTTAGTCATTGTGATATGACACCGTGTATTGGGTTTGATCTCAGGTGTGAGATTCTATTGTCAACTGCTACATACTTGCGAACCTTTGACACTTGAATATTTTTGTGAATGGCCTACATTTTGAGATGACATTCCTTTGATGATATATGACACAGTGAACATTCTCAACCCATTTGTGAGACTATAATAACAGTTATATGTTTGTGACTTGAGGATCAACCTCTTGATAGTCATTGTGATATGACACTGGTATTATGATTACAATACAGTAAATAGTCACCCTAACGATATCAGCGAAACTACCTAAGAGTTTATACGAACCATGATGATGGCGGAACCTAAGTTCAAGATCTGAGTTTATCCTTAGAGACTTTTTTGAAGTCCAGTTACAGTTATATGACTGATCTTTCATGAACTGCTGCAGTATTCATTATATATCAGTGTACTTGAAAGAGAAATAGTTTATGATAAACATGTCGGAGGAAGAAAAGAACCGTGTTGATGAACCTGTTGATGTTTCTGCCGATGAACCTGAAACTGAATGGAGACGCAGTGTTAGGAAAGTAAAGCCTTCTCAGAAGGTCAAGGAGAACTGTGAAACTCAATTCTGGACTTTAGTGAAAGAAGTTTTGGACATTACCAGACAAGTAGAGAGGGAGATATCAGGTGGATGTTCCACTTCTCTGATGCTACAAATCGAGCGCGAGATCAGACACGCCATGGAAGACTTAGACATTGGTTATGAACAATAGAAATCCACATGCAGTGAAAACCCCCCCGGATGCAGCTAGAAGAGCTGCAGATAAACATAGCAGTGCAGAAGGAGGTCAAGGCCATGCGTGGGGAGTGAGACGTGTCACGACGAGCTCCTGCTTAAATTTAAGAAAAAGTTAATTAAAGGCTCTATTTCTTCAGCATATATCAGTCACTGACCATGGTAAGGACAAAGAGAGGTGTATCTCAGAAAAATATGGACACCTACCTGACAGAAAAGTCAGGAAATGACAAGGAAAGTGAGCAAACAGAAACAGGTGCTCAGCCAGCCATGGCGGCCCAATCTGAACAAAACCTAGAGCCAGAGGGGTCAAGCGACACGAATCTGGACATTTATTTTCAAAATTTGGAAACAAAAATGAGAGCAGCTATTGAAGAATGCAAAGATGCCTTGAGGAAAGAAATAAAAGTAGTAGAAGGTCAGGTGGTTGTTATAAAGACTCAGACGAATAATCATAAGAGCCAGATAGAGGAACTGGAAAAAACTGTAAAGTTCATACAGAGTAAATATGATGAAAACTGTCAAGAGATGAAAAAAATGGAAAACGAGAATGAGCAATTAAAACGTGAGAACGATATGCTTAAGGCGTCAGATAAGAAACTTACAGAAAGACTTAACAAGTTAGAGAAAACTTTGTCAGATAGGATGCTAAATATGGAGCGCTATACCAGGGAGTTTAACCTCAGAATTGTGGGGGTGCCTGAAAATGATAAAGAAGATTGTATTGGGATTGCCGCGAAATACATAGCAGAAGCTAAATTATTGGGGACTGAATGTACAGTAAGTGAAGCAAAGAAAGTGGTAGAGATGGCTCACAGGACTGGTAAACGTTCAGATGGAAAACCTAGACATTTAATATTCAGGTGTTACTCCAGGCCTGTCAGGAACAAGATCTTAAGGAACGCAAAACTCTCTTTCAACAAACCAAGCGAAACGCGGTCCCCTTTCATACTGGAGGACTTAACAAAGGAGGATTACACCCTAAAGAAAAAGGCCATGGGACAAATGAAGGAGGCCCATAGACAAAATATGAAGACCAGGTTTTGGCGAGGGCAGCTGATAATAGACGGGCGACGGGTGCCGATTCAAAGTGAAGTTAACAATCGCTGAATGGTCAGGTGTGCATTGACAACGAATTTGTTTTGGGGCGCCTGGTATCGAGTACTATGTTCAGCAGTGTAAACCCCATTTTCGCTCAGCACTTTTGTTTATTTTAGAATAAGTGAAGTGAAACGGAAAGTAGCGGACTCCGGGACTAATTTTTACTTTTGACCTTGTTGATATATGGTGAATATAATTATTAGTTCATAATAGGAATCGAATCAAGCATTGTGAAACAGAAATATATTCCATATACCAAGCCGACGTCGAAGGTACTGTATTTGATCATCAAATTACTATATTAATAAAAGATATATAATGGACAAAAGCATTATAAAAATATGACTAGAATATTGTCTTAATCACAGATAAATCGATTATTAACTCATGATTATTGCATAAACATTATCAGATCTTGTATAATTACAGGTATAAATGTAAACCGACATGTGACAATAAAATTGCTTTGTGGCGCTTGGTACCATAAATATAATGATCAACGGTGAAAACCCTTAATTTTTGTTTAGGCACCTTTTATTGGTAATTTTAAAACAAGTTGAATGAAGACAGGTGGCCTCCAGGAAGAACTTTTCTTAAAATGTTTGTAGATTATATGGTGGATATATACTGTCTTAATAATAGGAAATAAATTAGCTATTGACTTTGTGAAATTATAAAATATTCTGTGTACTTAGCCGAAGTCAAAGGTACTGTATTTTAATAAAGATATATCAGACAGGATTAATAGAAAAAAGGACTGGAATAATTTTTTTTAATTTTTTTTTGTACCGATAAATTGAAAAATAAAAAACTCATTATTATAGCATAAACATAAATAGAATTTATATATATTGCTGGTAAAACCCATTTGACAGAATACATAATAAAATAGTTAAACGTATAAATATGAGAATTCTCGTTATTATAATATATGTCTCAATAACTGGATATAAAACGCAAATAAATAAAAAAAATAATAATGTCACCTATTTCTGAAATTAAACTTCATTACTCATTGAAGCTTTTTTACTTTGACAAAATTATTTGCGATGGTTTTACATTAAAAAACTAATATGAGTTAATTCGTCGCATTTAAAGGTAGATAATTATGAAAACTCGTTCTTCAATTTGCAGGACCTCGTTAATGTCTCGTCAACGTCCCTTATCTATGTGATGTTGTTGATGTTTTGCTATATACATAATATCTGTGCTGTGTTTGATCTGATCATGTTCATGTTGTGTTATGTGTTTTGTCTGTATTCACCTTGTGTTACTTTTAGGTTAAATGATCGGAAAATTAATGAACATTTGGTGTACGATAGGAAACTGTACAAAAAAGCATTAACTGTTCATCAGCATCAGGAAAAACAAATTACTTTGTACTTTGGTCAATGTTTTACTCGTATTTACAGAAAGCGAATGAACTTCGCCCTGACAGGTCACTCTTATTACGGGAGCGTATGGTATTGCACTCTTCCTTCACTTATATTAACTTGGGTTTTTACAGCAGGACTAGGTGATTATGATTTATGCCATATTTTGAATATGGAAATTATTACTTATCAAAACATCTGTACTAATGTCAAAGTTTGCGTGATTAAAAGAAAGATATTGTATACTACTTAATTCAAAATGGCGTGCAATTCAGTAACTAGCAGCTTATTTCCAAAGATAAATATTGTAACGTTAAATGTGCGAGGATTGAACGATCCTTTGAAGAGAAGAACGGTGTTCACCTGGCTGAGAAAAAATGGTTCTGATATCTCACTCTTACAAGAGACATATAGTTCAAAACAATGTGAATGTTTTTGGAGGAATGAGTGGGGTGGAAACATAATTTATAATCACGGATCAAAGCACAGTAGAGGGGTAGCAATATTATTTCGACCAGGACTAGATTGTGTTGTGCATGATATTTACAGGGATATGTTAGGGAGATTTATTAGTGCACTTCTCAGTATTAATGATTTTAAAATGCATATATGCAACGTTTACTCGCCTAATATAGATGAACAAAAATTGCTATTTTATAAATCGGTAAGTAAATACTTTGAAGAGAAACATATTGGATATAATATACCTTGTGTAATGGGAGGTGATTTTAATATTGTACTTCAAGATATAGACAAAAAAGGAGGTAGACTCAGATCTATTGAAAGAGTGAGGAAATCGTTAATTGAGTTGATTTCTAGTGTTGATATGATAGATATTTGGCGGTTTAAGCATGGGCAAAAGGAAGGGTTCACATGGAGAAAAAAGCAACCTTTAATACAGTGTAGGCTAGATTATTTTTTTATATCTAGTTCTATACAAGATTTTGTTCTACATTGTGATATAAAACCTGCGACATTTACAGACCATTCAGGAGTTTTATTAAGATGTAAAGGAGCAGATGAATGTCGGGGAAAAGGGTACTGGAAATTTAATAATTCCTTACTGGAAGATGAAAATTATACAAAGATTATCTCCCAGAATATAAGTACATGGAAAAAAGAGTTTACAAATTTAGAAAATGCACGACTAAAATGGGAACTTGTAAAATATCATGTTCGAAAATTCACGATAGATTATAGTAAATCAAAATGTTTAAAACGAGCGAAAAACTATAAAGAATTATGTGAAAAACTGACCTTACTTGAAAATGAAAATCAGATTTCAGAAGAATATTTTGAAATTAAAGAGACCATTAAAGAATTGGATAAAAAGAAAGCAGAAGGTACGAGAATTAGAGCAAAAGCGCGTTGGATACAAGAAGGTGAAGAAAGTAGTAAATATTTTTTTAATTTGGAGAAACGGAATGCTATAAGGAAATGTATCAGATCATTGAATGCAGAAAATGGGGATATACTCACTAGACGTCAAGATATAATGAAAGAAATCAGACAGTTTTATAAAAACTTGTATAGCTCAAAACGAGACTGTACAAGAGATTTACACTTACGGAACATAATTCCTGAAGATAGCTTCCCAAAATTAACCGATGAACAAATGAAATTTTGTGAAGGCCCTCTAACATTAAAGGAATGTGAAAAAGCTCTTAAGAGCATGAAAAATAATAAATCGCCCGGAAACGATGGATTTACTTCAGAATTTTATAAACATTTTTGGCCTATTCTTGGCGATTTATTACTCGATTCATTTAATGAAGCCTTTAAATATCAGGAAATGTCTCCTTCGCAAAAGCAATCTGTTATCACTTTATTAGATAAAAAAGGAAAAGACAGAATGTTTATAAAAAATTGGAGACCTATTTCACTTCTTAATGTAGATTATAAAATTGCTTCAAAAGCTATTGCCTCGAGACTAATGAAAGTATTACCCTCCATCATACACTATAATCAATTAGGTTTTATAAAAGGCAGGTATATTGGTGAAGGGGTAAGGATGATACTAGACACTATGGAATATCTTAAAAGAAGAAATAAACCAGGTATTATTGTCTGCGCAGATATAGAAAAAGCTTTTGATTCATTAGAATGGGACTATATTTTTGAAGCGTTGGAACAGTTTAATTTTGGTCCTGAAGTAATTAGATGGGTCAAAACGTTTTATAACGGTATCTCGTCGTGTATTATGAATCAAGGATTCAGCTGTGCTTACTTTGATGTTGAAAGAGGGGTACGTCAAGGAGACCCCCTCTCTCCATACTTATTTGTGATAGCGATTGAGATCTTGTCAATTATAATAAGAGGGAAAAGAGATATTAAAGGAATTAGTCTAAATGATGTAGATGAAATTAAATTAGTTCAATATGCTGATGACATGACACTTTTATTACAGGATCACGAGTCTGCTAAAATATTTTTACAAACAATAGATGAGTTTGGAAATTTGTCAGGTCTCAAGGCTAACCAAGAGAAGACGGAATTTATGTGGATTGGTTCTCAGCGGTTCAGAACTGATATGCCCCTTAAAGGGCAATGGAAACACAGTATAACAGTTCTAGGTATAACAATCACACACAATGACCGCCAGACAGTTGAGAATAACATTAGACCAAAAATAGAAAAAGCTAAACGAACACTAAATATGTGGAAAACTAGAAATCTAACATTGCAGGGCAGAATATTATTAGCTAAAAATTTAGGATTTTCAATATTTCAGTATGTTTTGACAGTGATACATGTAACAAAGGATGTTTTAAAAGAAATAAATGAGCTTTTATTTAAATTCATATGGAAAGGTAGCCCCAAAGGTAGAATAAATAGGGATTTACTATGTCTGAGGTATGAGGAAGGGGGCCTAAAGATGGTAAATATCCAGTGTATGATAAATACACAAAAGATTATATGGCTGAAACGGTATATTAAAGGAAGCAATCGCCTTTTAAATACTTTAATTGATAGACTTTGTTCATCTTGTGGAAATATGCTACTCTTGATGGGCAGTAATTATGATGATTCCACATTAAATAAGATTCCTTTGTTTTATAAAGATACTTTGAAAGTATGGAAAAGTGTATACAAATCCGAAGGTCCGGCGATCATATGGAATAATAAAGATATAACTGTGGAGGGGAAGACTGTATATAATTCCGTCATGTTTCACTTAGGTATGGTATATGTTACTGATTTATATGATGCTTCAGGTAATAATATTCCATATGACAGCTGGAAGGCAAAAGGGGCACCTTTATACTTATATACTTTATGGAGAGCAATTCTGTCTAAGATTAAGAATTATAGGCGTCAGTCTGTGAGGGGAGATTCAGATGATAAGGAGATTTACAAGATTAATTCTACTCCAGATGAACTTTGGGAACAATTGAGTTCTATAAAATCTAGGGACATGTATGAATATTTTCTAGGCAAAATCCAGATTAAAGAAATACCTGGGAAAAGTTTTTATTTAATGGCCTATGATATACCTGAAAAAGAGTGGAGCAATATTCTAACCATGACCAGGAAGTATACTAGAGATAAACGATTACTTGAATTACAGTATAAAATCTTAACAAGGACTCTAACAGTTAACGATTGGCTACATAAATGTGGCCTGAAAGATAGCAATTTATGTACATTTTGTAAATGTTCACGGGAGTCCATAGAACATTTAATATACCAATGCAACTTTACTCAACATTTCTGGGATGGTATAGATAAATGGTTAAAAACAAAATCACTTAAACTTCAGTGGAATGAAATTAATATTGTATTTGGCTTACCACACGGGAAAGATGTTGAAAATGTTATTATATTGTTGGGTAAACAGTACTTGTATCAGTGTAAGTTGAACGAGGTATTACCAAAGATAGAACAGTTTATAGTAAAATTTAAATGGTATGTAAAAATTGAAGAGTTAATTGCAAAAAATGAAAATAGGTCAGATGAATTCAGTAAAAAATGGGCAGACTTACTTTGATAGCTATTAGAGGAGTACATTAGTGTAAATTATCTATACGTTTTAAAGATGTGCAGATATGTAAAATTTATGTCTGTATATGTATGCATATGTGTAAATGTATGTAGAGATGTATATCTACTGTCATGTAATGTGGTGTTTATGTAATGTGGTAGTGTATTGTTACAGTTATTTCTTATGTAGCTGTTATTCTGTTGGTCGTTATTTTTGTTGTCATAGTTGTAAAATATTGTCTGAGAATAAAAAAAAAAAAAAAAAAAAAAAAAAAAAAAAAAAAAACATAGCAGTGCTTTGAGACAGCTGTTGGATAGACTACAACAAGAAGATCCATTTGAGACTGACAAGGTCAGTTTAAAAACACACTCGACCACTTCCTCTAAGAGAGCTCTGTTTGCAGCTAGAGCTGCTGCCTTACAAGTGGAATTAGAAGTGAAGCTTATTGAAGGGCGACAGAAATTAGAATAAGCGAAATTTGAGGCCAAAAAGAGAGCCAGACAAGAGGAGATTTAGGTCAAGGAAAGAGCCAGACAAGATGAGATTCAGTTTGAGATCAAGAGAAGAAAGCAAGAAATTGAAGACCAGAGATTAGAAATGGTAATCAAGAAAGCAGAAGCGGAGATGTCAGCTCTGGAGATGTCTTCAGTTAAAAGTATAGCAAATAATGATGAGCCTAAACCCCAAAGCCCAGTGTCTCAACTTGGAGCTGTAAGAGCTGAACCCCTAGCAAAGCCTGTGATTCGTTGTCAACTTTACCACTCACAACGAGTGAACTGACTAAAGCCTTCTCAGAAACAATTACTTTGTGCAGGCTCCAAACATCGGAACCATTTGTGTTCGATGGGAACCCTATGCACTATCCATCCTGGAAGTCCACATTTACCGCATTGATCGTCAATAAAGGAATTAAACCTGCACAAAAGATCCACTACCTGAGGAAGTACTTAACTAGAGAGGCAATAAAAGCTGTTGAAGTGTTTTTTTACCTTAATACTGAAGAAGCGTACTTGGCTATAAGTAATGTCCTAGAAAAGAGATTTGGAAATCCATTCAGTATTATATTAAACAGGAATATAATTTAAATTTGATCAATCATCTTCAGATAAAAAATAACTCTTCGCCAAAATATTGGTGGAAAATTGTGAAACATCTAATTAATTTAAACCTCAGACACCTGATTCACCTATAATAAGTAATGGAATCTTAGTAAATGACGAGAAAGTTAAGGCAGATTTGTTCAATGATTGTTTCCTTTCAAACTGCCAAATCGATGATTTACATAGTGATCTACCCTACCTGAGATTAACACAAACGACGATGGAGTAAAACTTACCCGTATTATTGTTAAACAAACGGATGTTTTGGATATATTAAAATCTCTTGATGCAAGTAAAGCGGCAGGTCCTGATAACATTAGTCCACGATTACTCAAGGAAACCGCTGATGTTTTAGCTGCACCTCTGTGCCATTTGATCAACCATTCACTTGAACACTGCCGAGTACAAGATGCATGGAAAAAACCCACGTAACTCCCATATATAAAAAGTATGATCCTCAACTTGTTGTTAATTATCGGCCTATATCTGTTCTAAGTTGTGTCTCCAAAATTGCCGAGAAAGCAATATTTAAGTATACGTTTAATTTTCTTCGTGAACATAAAAAGATAACAAAATTTCAATGCGGATTTATACCAGGAGATTCCACAGTGAATCAGTTAGTAGAAATTTATCATCTGTTCTGTGAGGCCTTAGACAAAAGGATGGACGTCAATGTTGTGTTTTGTGACATATCCAAAGCTCTTGAAAGAGTATGGCATAAAGGACAATTGTACAAGTTAAAGCGGATTGGTATAGATGGCACATTTCTGTTATGGTTTAAAAGTAACCTACATAATAGGCAACAGAGAGTCGTCATTCGGGGCGGTTGTTCTGACTGGGGTAATATAAAAGCTGGAGTACCTCAGGGATCAGTCTTGGGACCTTTATTATTTTTTATATACATTAACGACATAGCTGATATGGTGTCATGTATAAAAGACTTTTCGCAGACGATACAACACTGTTTGTCAACTTGTGTAATTCTAATTCTAGTTTGAATAATGATTTATCTTCGATAAAAGCGTGGGCAGATTAGTGGCTGGTGACGTTTAATCCAGCAAAAACTAAAGCAATGTATATTTCCCATAAACGTGACCATTTAAATCCAGTTTTGTCCTTCGATGGTTTTAATCTGCCTTATACAATTAAACACAAACACTTGGGTATAAACTTTCGGGACGATCATGGTCTGATCACATTTCAGAAGTATGTAAGAAAGCACAGAAGAGAATTGACGTATTGAACAAATTTAAGTACATACTTGATATGGGAGTATCATGTGGACTAATATAACACAGGCAGACGCAATTAAACCAGAAAAGATCCAGTTATATGCAGCCAGAGTTGTCACTGGAGCACTTTAAGGAACTAGTAATCGGGAAATTTATAATGAACTTGGCTGGGAGACCTTGCAGGATCGTAGAGAAAAATCTCAATTAACAATGCTATATAAAATGATCAATGGGTTTACGCCAAACTATTTGTCACAGTACGTTCCTAGACGTATTCACGAACGTGTGCAGTATTCCTTACGAAACATTCACGATTTGGACAATTTCAGATGTAGAACATCTCTTTTCTTGGAATCGTTTATTCCACATACATGTCGTGTCTGGAATAGTCTGGATAGTTCATTGAAAAACTGCACAACGGTCACAGAATTAAAAAAGAAACTAAATAGGAAGAAACGGAAATCGAATCAACATGAATTAATAGGGAAAAGAAACTTAGGAATATTACATGCAAGATTAAGAGTGAAATGCTGTGCTCTAATCTTTCATTTGTTTTATATGAAGATCATAGATAATCCACTGTGTGCATGTGGTATAGCTAATGAAACAATCGAACATTACCTCTAAAAATGTCCATTATACTGTGAACCCAGAAGGCACCTTGAAGTCAACTTGAAAAACCTTCGTCCTCTAGGAATAGATCTAATGTTATATGGCGATAATGACCTCTCATTTAAAGAAAACTGTTTCATTTTCGAGCAGGTCCAGCTCCATATTTCTGTGACAAACCGATTTACTTAATCCGAATTCCTAAGGATCAGAGTTTTGTATAACTTTGGCACTGTTATGTCTTTTGTTTTATATTTGTTCACTCTTATAACAGTAGTACATGTATCATTCAAACGATTATTTATTGCTTCAATTTATATTATTTGTTTATAAAACAAAAGGGCATTTTGAATAGACATTGTCTGTTGCCCAATTGTATTCACTTTGTTGAATAAAATCTTTGTAAACTAAACCACAAGGCAAGCTCAACCTAACGGGACTACACAACCATTGAATGAAATCAGAACCTATATGTTTTGCGAAAGGTCACACCACAATCTTGAAGACTGCTGGAAGTTTAAGAAACTAACTCCAAATGATCGAAAGAAATTTATAATGACTAATGGACTATGTTTTGGTTGTTTAGGTAAAGGACACCTATCCAAGAAATGCCAGTTCAAAGCAGTATGTACAGAATGTGGTAAGAAGCACCCCATCACCCTGTGTGGAGGCGCTGCAGAAGTATTTACGATTGATACAGGCCGATCATGTGGGGCAAATACTGAAGTTGTCGGCATTAACCAGACTTCTCCTTCAAGTATGATTGTTCCCGTGTTTCTGAGTTCAAGAGAAAGGCCAAGTGAAGAAGTACTTGTATATTACTTATTAGACACACAGAGTGATACGTCATTTATTTTGGAAGACACTCCAGGTTTCTAATACGCCCACCATTTTGAAGTTGACAACTATGACTAATACAAGTAGAACTGAGAGCAGGAAAACAGAAAATTTGCTAGTCCGGGGCTTCTAGTCCAGCAAGAAGATAATTTTACCAACTGTAGGCCTGTTAGGATACTGTTAGCCGTAGCTTCATACCTTCCAATTCAGATCACATACCTTGAAGGGTAGTCACTAGAAAAAGGCCTCATTTGAACTGTCTGGCTCGTGAAAATCGATATTCTAACCAGGTCAAGCCCATATGAGCTGTAGATAAATCAAGAGCAAAACAACCAAAGAGTAATCGGCCTTGTGCGTCACACCAGGGTTAGAGAAGATATCCCAGCACCAGAGATACTCAAAGTTTTGGAATCAGACTTCCAAGAACGAGACGATGGAACAACCATGTCTCAAGAGGATATGAAATTCATGAATGAATTGAAGCAAAATGTTCATCGAAATTCAGAAGGGTACTTTGAGATGCCACTGCCATTTGGAAATGGCTTGCCGATACTTCCTGAAAGTAAGCTAATGGCTCAAAGACGGTTAGACCATTTGAAGAAAAGATTAAAGTCAAACCCTCAGTATGCTGAAGACTACACACATTTCATGAATGGGATAATACAACGTGGAGATGCAGAACCAGTCCCTTTTGACGAGAAGCTGGTATATTCCTCATCACGGTGTTTATCACCCTAAAAAAACCTGGGAAAATAAGGGTCGTGTTTGACTGCAGTGCTCAGAGTTGTGGCACGTCCTTGAATGATCATCTTCTACAAGGAGCAGAGTTGATGAACAACTTAGTTGGAGGTTTCTGTAGATTCAGAGAGAGACCCATTGCAGTAGTAGGTGATGTAGAAAACAAATTTCGCCAATTCAGAGTGGAACCTAGGGATCGTAACTGCTTGCGTTTCCTTTGGTGGGAAAATGGAGATACTGACGAGGAACCTACAGTTTATAGAACGAAGGTGCACTTATTTGGAGCAACGAGTTCCTTTGGCTGCGCAAACTTTGGAACCAAACAACTGGCTACAGATTACAAGGACGATTATGATACAGCGGTCAGCGAATTCTTAATGAGAAATGTTTATGTGGATGATGGTTTGGGGAGCTTCAATAGCGAAAAAGAAGCAATCAGTGTAGTTCGAGACCTGAGAGATTTATGTCATGAGCTGTCAGCTAGTGATCCGGAATTAGAGCCATAGTGAACATTACTGAAACTGGGAATCAAGAAGTATATTAAAGAAGCTAAAGAAGTTTTCTGACTGGAAACAATTGCTAAGTGCAGTAGGTGTAATTATACGTGCAGTCCGCTTGAAAAGGAAGTTGACACCCTCACACCAAGAGATCCATAGAGAGGCAGAAAGTAAGATCATACGGATCGTACAAGATAATGAGTTTAAGACAGAGATACACGCTACCAAAGCCAATGGAGCTCTACCAAAGGGAAATCGTTTAAACTCTTAAGATCCCTTTGTGGATGAAGATGGCATACTACGAGTTGGTGCCAGAATTCGAAGATCGGCACATTCACTGCAGTTGAAACATCCAGTGATTCTAGCTCCATCCAGTCACATTACAGAGCTCTTGATCAAAAGGTGTCACCAGGATGTTGCTCATCAGGGCAGAGGTTTCACCATAAATGAAATCAGATCCAAGGGATACTGGATCATAACAGGAAGTAGAACTGTTTCATCTGTCATACTCAAAGCGTCACCTGCAGGCGATTGAGAGGCAAGAATTTAGGTCAGAAGATGTCTGATCTTCCAACCGATAGACTGGAAGAAGTCCCACCATTCACTCACTGTGGTCTCGATTGTTTTGGACCGTTTCTAATCAAGAATGGAAGAAAGGAAGTGAAGACATACGGGCTCATAATCACTTGCATGGCGTCTAGAGCCATTCATATTGAACTTTTGGATAATATGACTATCGACGCCTTCATAAATGGGCTGCGCTGCTTTATTGCCATTAGAGGACCTATTCAGACTATACGATGCGACCAAGGTTCAAACTTTATTGCTCAAAAAAAGCTTTAAAAAAAGCTCAAGAAAGCCTGCCAAGAAACGAAAGATGATGAAATAAAGAGCTATTTGGAGAAACACGGCTGCTAGTTGATTATGAATTCGCCTCATTCGAGTCATATGGGCGGTTGCTGGGAACGTCACATCAGGACGATTAGGCGCATCCTCACGACCATGTTTCATCAGTATAAGGGTAGATTGGATACATCCACACTCAGAACGTTTCTGTATGAGGTCATGGCGATCATAAACAGTAGACCTCTATCAGTCCAGGACTTGAACGATCCACACATGGAACCGCTGACGCCAAACCATTTGCTCATGCCACTCAAGTCGAAAATTGTTCTAACATCAACGGGCGAGTTCACAAAGGTTGATGTGTACGCCAGGAAGAGGTGGAGAAAGGTTCAACATCTGGCTCAGGAATTCTGGAATCGTTGGAGGAAAGACTACATCTCTACTTTACAAATTAGACAGATGGCATTAGAAAACCAGAAATCTCAGAAAGGGCTACATTGTGATCCTGGGACGAAGAAGGTACTCGTGGAGAACAGAGGTTAGGACGAGTCGTTGAGGCAAACACAGATCAGGACAACTTGGTCCGCAAGGTAAATCTTGTGAGAGCTGACCGTAATCTCTCAAATTCGGGCAAACGCCTTTCTAAATATTTTCATTTAGAACGCCCAATACACAAGCTTAGATTATTACTTGAAAGTGAAGAACAGATATTGTAAGTTATGTGTATGTCAAATTTAGTACAGGACTTTTTTATAAGATACATTTATCTCCTAATATTGTATGATATATGTCTAAAGTTTTACATGTGCGAGGTAAAATCAAAGTGATTTAGAAGGGGGAGTGTAAGTGCCATCTTGCAGCCTTTCACATTGTCAAAAATATTAGAGACGATAGTTGTTAACATGGGCGATAATGTAAGAATTCATGTGTGAGTGTCATTGGAGGGAATGTCACCTGTTTATATTTGGTCTACACATATGGGAAGATATTTGTTTCTTACCTATTAGATAATCCTGCCATTCATGTATTGCATTAAGTTAGGAGAACAAGTCTTGTTAGAATCTACAATTCCGGAGGTCCCCACTGACCTAACAACACCTTCCTGTTTTCTGTAGAAGTGATTCCACCATAACATGTAGATCGTGACCAGAGTATTGTGATGTATGTCCGTACGCGATGGCAGGGCACTCACGGAAGGACCTTAGAACCATTGACCCAGGAACAACAGGGACGCGTTGACCCGTGTCGCTTACAGTCATCTATTGAACTCCGGCAACAACAAATAAACGGACAAAGAGAACGCTTTCATTCATTCATTAACAGCGGTTAAACAACCTGAACTGGAATTTAAAAGTGGATATTGCATTAAGGTCCACAGACACTATAAATACCCTTCATTTAGTGATTTTGAATAGGGTTGCAAACAAGAACTGATATCCAGGGATATCCAGGCCTGATGATATGTTGTCTCCTTGTGATAAGGCGGAGACTTTTTGGACGTTTTGGATTTTATTATGGTTGTGCACAGATTATGAACTGAACTTTCCTTATGACTCCTCAGAGCAACCCGGAGTCATTTTTATTTCGTCGAACCAGCACCAGTGACTTTGATTTACAGCAGATAAGTATTTCTTCATTTTGTACCGCACCCAGTTTTAGTTATTATGTGTTAGAGAGTTTGTGTTCATGTGTTGTATATATTGTAAATAATGTTTGTTTAAATAATTATATATATTTTTGTACTAAATTTGTGAGTCAGTTTTTCATTAAACATCTTCGTTGTGTGAGTGGAACTCGGGGATGTTGTGTGCTACACGCAACATAAAATGGGGGCTCGTCCGCTTGCTTTTCTCTTTATGGCTCGTTTTCTTTAGGGGTATGAATTGGGGTTCTTTCTATTTTGAGTATTGATTCAAATATCATAGTTTCATTTTTGATGTGAATTTCTAAAGTAAGAAAGACTCACAGTAAACATTAGTAACATTGTAGTAGATTGTATAGTCATATATTTTTTAGAAATAAGTATTTCATATAGTAGAATATTGGTTATTTCATATTTTTATATGACAAACTCATAAAAAACTCAAAATGGATATTGATAAATTTATAGTTAATCCCACTACGCAGGTCTTAGACCAAATGAAAAAAGGTTGAGTTATTGGAAACTTGTAACAAATTAAATATAGAAGGAAAACAGTCAATGAGAAAGTCAGAATTAAAAAGGAGAATTGTAGAACATCTTGTGGATAATGATCTGTTTGAGGATTCCGTTTTGGGATTGTACCCTCCAGAACCACAAAAAGGTGCTGACTCTGGTCAATATGAATATCAATTGAAATTAAAAGAATTAGAAATAAATAGAGAACTACAAATGACTAAAGAGGCTAGAGAATTAGAAATAAATAGAGAACTACAAATGAAAGAACTAGAGTTAAAAGAACTAGAACTTAAACTAAAATTTGATGAGGATAAAAAAGAAGATTCTGCAACGGGTGGAATTTTAGACCCTAACAGACATATCAGATTAGTTCCCTCATTCAATGAAAAAGAAGTAGATAAATTCTTTCTACACTTTGAGAAAATCGCTAAAAATCTTAGGTGGCCAATAGAGTTATGGCCTATTTTGGCACAAAGTGTATTCACTGGAAAAGCCCAAGAAATATATTCTTCTTTATCTGTAGAAGAATGTTCAAATAATGATTCTCTCAAATATGCTATTCTTCATGCATATGAATTAGTGCCTGAAGCTTACAGACAAAGGTTTCGAAATTTACGGAGAACATATACTCAAACTCATGTTGAATTTGCTCATGAGAAAGAGGTACTTTTTGAGAAATGGTGTAACTCAAAGACCGTGAATTCAGATTATGAGAAATTAAAACAACTGATATTAGTTGAAGAGTTTAAGAAAATGTATTAGAGATGATATTAAGACATATTTAGATGAGAAGGAAGTAACTACGTTACAACAAGCGGCAAAATTTGCCGATGAATTTGCTTTGACTCATAAGAGTAAATTTGATAAATCAAGAGAAGTTGGTTTTCAAAGACCAAGAAATGTAAATGGTAGTGACAAAAAGGGGAGTCCACCTCGACCCAGAACAGAATTTTCTGAGGGTAAAAAGGGTGAGACAAGTGAAAAACCCAGATTGAGGACTGGACCTATCTGCTATTATTGTAAGAAACCAGGACATGTTATGGCTACGTGTCTGAGTCTCAAAAAGAATAAAGAGAAGTCTTAAGGAAACGTCACCAAATGCACTCGTGAATACATACGAGGGCTTGCTTTGTGAACCTTCATCAGGGACAGTAGGTTTAAAGGATCCTGTCATTGTGGAAAAGAATAATGACTTTCAGGCTATTCGTAAAGAATTTAAGCCTTTTGTGTCAGAGGATTTGTATCTTTAAAAAGGAACAGTATTGAACCCGTACCAATCAAAATTCTAAGAGACACTGGAGCGTCTCAGTCTCTATTGTTAGAAAGTGAATTACCTTTCTCTGATGAGACGGCAACCAGAGAAATTGTATTGGCTCAGGGTATTGAAGGTTCTATTGTTACAGTACCTTTGCACGAAATAATTTAAAAGTCAGGGTTGGCGTCGGGTCCTGTTAAGGTCGGGATTTTGCCTAGCTTACCCGTAAAGGGAGTGTCTTTATTATTGGGGAATGATTTGGCGGGAGGAAATGTGACGGCTTATCCTTGTATGGTTTCTAAGCCGAGTACTGACATTGTTGATAAGGCGGAACATGAATAAATGTTTCCGGCCTGTGCAGTCACTCGAGCGATGACTAAAAAAGCCGATATGGTGGCCGGGAGAGTCACCAATAAAATGGCCGTGGACAATAGTTCCACTGTTAAGGCCAATGAAATGGCTGTGATAAGAGATGTCACTGGTAAACCCAATTATACGGCCGTGGACAAAGGTTCCAATGTTAAGGCTGCACCTAGGGCTATTGATAACACCATTGCGGCTGTGGATGGGAATTCCACTGTTAAAGCCGATATTAAGGTGGACGTAGATTCCACTGATGAAAAAGCCAATACGGCTATGGTTCATAGGACCAAAAATGATGATAATACGCCTACTGATATTAAAGCAGATAGAAATATTGTAGATGATGATGTGATAGATTTATCACAAACATTCATGAATGTCACTAACCATGATAATGACCAACCAGCGCTTTCTCGTTCTCAATATGAGAAAAGAGCTGAGAAAATATCGGATGAGACTTTTCCTTTAGGGAATAGGGATAATCTTTTGAAAGAACAAAAGAATGATACAGGTCTTGCTCATTTATATGATTTGGTATTACCGACTGAAGAGTTAGACAAGGTATCATCAGGTTATTTCATACTAAATGATATTTTGATGAGAAAATGGAAACCTAAAGATATTCCCTCAACAGAGGACTGGGCTACAGTAAATCAGATTGTGATTCCTGAAGTGTATAGATCAGAAATAATGAAAATAGCCTATGAATCACCTTCGTCAGGACATTTTGGTGTAAACAAGACGAAAGAAAGGATGCTAAGGCATTTCTTTTGGCCAAGAATGAATCAAGATATAGCTAGGTTTTGTAAAACTTGTCATACTTGTCAAATGGTAGGAAAATACAATCATGATTCACCAAAAGCTCCATTACAACCAATTCCAGTCATGGAAGAAGCCATGTCTAGAATTATTATAGACTGTGTTGTTCCAATGTCAAAAACTAAAAATGGAAATCAATATTTGTTGACCATCATGTGTACTGCAACAAGATTTCCAGAGGCCATTCCTTTGAAAAATATCAAAACCAAAACTATCACTAAAGCTTTGATAAAATTCTTTACAATGTTTGGTATGCCTAAAGAATCAGATCAAGGGTCAAATTTTACATCTGGATTATTACAACAGTTGACAAATGAATTAGGTGTTAATCAGATCTTGTCAAGTGCATATCATCCGCAATCCCAGGGTGCTTTAGAGAGATTTCATTCTACTCTGAAAACCATGTTGAAGACTTATTGTTTTCATAACAAGAGGGATTGGGACGAAGGGGTCCCGCTATTGTTATTTGCGGTTAGGGATTCAGTCCAGGAGTCACTCGGATTTAGGGTGCTTTTCCATGTACGCGTTTTGCAAGCGTTTGCCGCGCGGCTGCCGCGCGGCGAAAATCCAACCAGTTAAAAAGTCATGTGCTATTTCCATGTATGCGATTGCCGCGCGGCAAACGCACGCGTCAGTTTTGGAATCCAGCAGTGCTGGATTTCTGCGTTTGCCGCGCGGCAAACGCATGGGAATTCCGCCTTAATGACGTCACATTTGGGGGTTTCCTCGTACTCGTGTGTTTAAGTCCGTTCTGTTGTGTCAGGAAGGCATGCGATTGCCGAGCGGCAAACGCATACAAAACGCTCACATGGAAAAGGACTGGCCGCGCGGCAAACGCATGCGTTTGACGCGCGGCAGTTTCTGCCGCGCACATGGAAAAGCACCCTTACTCCGTTTGAACTCATGTTTTGCCACACTATTAGAGGCCCATTGAATGTAATCAAAGATCAATGGCTTAGTGAACAAAACAGACGGAAAACCGTTTTAGATTATGTGGTCACATTCAAAGAACGGTTGAATGATACATGTGAATTAGCAAGACAGAATTTGGCTAAAGCTCAAACCAAGATGAAAACATGGTATGATAAGAAAGCAAGACATCAGGAATTGAATGTAGGAGATAAGGTACTTGCATTGTTACCAAGTAAAGAAGGTCCATTACAATCAAGATATCACGGACCCTATGAGATTTATAGAAAGATTAACAATGTCAATTACATCATCAAAACTCCAGATAGACGTAAGGGAACTCAATTATGTCATGTGAATATGCTCAAACCATATTTTGAGAGGAATGATACATTAGTGAAACCTGTTTGTATAACATCTGATAATAATGAAATATAAAAAACTACTGATATTTTCAAAGATTTTGAAACAAGTGAAGACAAGAATGAAAAACCAAAATTGGGTAATTCAGAGATATTGGCAAACTTAGATGTGAAACTAGAACATCTGTCGTTTGAAGAGTCTCAAGATTTGTCAAAATTGTTGAGAAAATATAAACAAATATTTCCAGATGTACCTAGTAGAACAAATGTTATATATCATGATGTGGATGTCGGTGATGCAAAACCAATAAAACAACATCCATACAGGGTTAATCCCGAAACTCTTGCCAACTTAAGAAAAGAAATAGATTACATGTTACAAAATGACATCATCAGAGAGAGCCAAAGTGAATGGAGTTCACCATGTATATTAGTTCCAAAACCAGATAACAGTTACAGATTTTGTACTGATTACAGAAAAGTGAATGCTGTAACCAAAACAGATACGTATCCCATACCAAGAGTTGATGATTGTATAGATAGGATTGGTAAAGCTAAATATGTAACAAAATGTGACTTACTGAAAGGATATTGGGGTGTTCCTCTAACTGAAAGAGCGAGAAAGATCTCTGCTTTTGTTATTCCTGACGGATTATATGAATATAATGTAATGCCGTTCGGAATGAAGAATAGTGGAGCTTCATTCCAACGTTTGATTAATATTTGTATAAACCGTCTTGAAGGTGTTGAAGGTTACATTGATGACTTGATTGTATATAGTGATACGTGGTCTGAACACTTGTATAGACTTGAGAAACTGTTTCAAAGACTGGCTGAAGCTAATCTTACAGTTAATTTGGCAAAAAGTGATTTTGAGAAGGCCAAGGTCATTTATTTAGGTCATGTCATAGGACAAGGTGATGTAGAACCTATTCAAGCCAAAATTGAGGCCATTATCAATTTCCAGAGACCTACATCAAAAAAGAGTTTACAAAGATTTCTAGGCATGACTGGGTATTATAGAAGGTTTTGTAAAAACTTTGCTGAGATAACTACCTCTCTCACAAATTTGTTAAAGAAAAAGGAGATACATATTTGGACTGATGACTGCGAAGCAGCATTCGAGAAATTGAAGTCGATGATGATCGATACACCTGTCTTGAAAGCACCTGATTTTGACAAAGATTTTAAGTTATGTGTTGATGCTAGCGAACAAGCAGCTGGTGCTATATTGATTCAAGAAGATGAACAAGGGATTGATCATCCTGTCTGTTATTTCTCAAAGAAATTTAAAGATTACCAGAGAAATTATTCCACCATTGAAAAAGAATTATTGGCGCTTATCTTAGCACTGCAATATTTTGAAATCTATGTGAGATCAGTTTGAAATCTATGTGAGATCAGTTTCTCATCCATTAGTGATTTATACTGATCATAACCCTTTAGTGTTCTTGAGTAGAATGAAGAACAAGAACAGGAGGTTATTAAATTGGAGTCTACTCTTACAAGAGTATGACATCAATATGAAACACATAAGAGGAAAGGATAATGTCATCGCTGACGCATTATCTAGATGTTATTGATAAATTTGTATATAAATTGTATTGTTAGAGATGGGGATGGATGAAGATGCTGCATTGAGATGCAGTAGCTATTATGCATTTTAAGCTAGTAGGATGAATTGTGCATTAGTCACAGGGATATTATTTTGCACAAGTCGTAGTAATGTTCGATGGTTTTGTGAGTTATTAGTGTGTGTATTATCACAGTGTAGTTAAAATGAATTGGATAGATTATTTGCATATGTTTGCAAGAAAAGAAATGATGGCTATTGATGTCAATTATAAATGATTTTGTAGATTATAAAAGTTTATATCCTCATGTTAACATAATTATATTTCTCATATATATCATATCACCCAAAGGTATATATTTCAGATATTATAAAATTTTACTCATGAAAATATCATAAAATTTTCTTTTTTAGGAGGATGGTGTGATGTATGTCCGTACGCGATGGCAGGGCACTCACGGAAGGACCTTAGAACCATTGACCGAGGAACAACAGGAACGCGTTGACCCGTGTCGCGTACAGTCATCTATTGAACTCCGGCAACAACAAATAAACGGACAAAGAGAACGCTTTCATTCATTCATTAACAGCGGTTAAACAACCTGAACTGGAATTTAAAAGTGGATCGATCGATATTGCGTGAAGGTCCACAGACACTATAAATACCCTTCATTTAGTGATTTTGAATTGGGTTGCAAACAAGAACTGATATCCAGGGATATCCAGGCCTGATGATATGTAGTCTCCTTGTGATAAGGCGGAGACTTTTTGGACGTTTTGGATTGCGTGTAGCACACAACAGTATAATATTAATGATAATCAAGGTTATTGTTATTTGTGGTATTATCTGCCGTAACACTGTTACATTTACGATGATTTGTAAGGTTAATGATTGTCTGTCTGTTGGTTTTTTGTCAGCATTGGCGTATGAATATAGATTGTAAAGGGACTATATTGGGCTAAGGGTGGTCAGAAGCGCGAACGACCAATTTTGGAATGAAGATTGCTTAAATAATAAACAATATGATGTCAGCTCAGCTATTAATTATTAGGAAGGAGCTTGATGTGCAGTTTTGCTGCTTGGAAAACCATGAGATGGCCAGAGTCGTTGACGGTTTTGTTCCTGATTGAGACCTTGTATCCATCGATGTGAGGTTTACCCCTGTTCACGGAATAAAATGTGTTTACAACACCAGGCGTCGTTCTCATTATTGTTTCCGCAACCCTGCAATCAAATACAGCCCAAATCTTAGGGCTTCTTTGTAAAATGTATAGGCAGGCATTTAACGTCAAATTTAGATCTTATTAAATTTGGTCCACCTATTGATTTGATTTATTTGTACGGCATAGTTTTCCATTTAAAGTTATTCTCATTAATAAGCCGCAATACCTAACTGACTCTTTGTGATATTATTTTACTCTTAATATCAATTAAATTTTTCCAACTTCATATTTTGAAACAAGAACTAAATATTTTATCTTAGGACGCCTCCCGTTTCATATAAAATCTGCTAATAACTGTTTAAATTTGGGTACAAGTTTCCCTGGTATATATATATATATATATATATATATATATATATATATATATATATATATATATTATATTACTAACATAATTTTTTTTGAAACAGCTAATGTGTTAAGAATTTCCTTTCTTCCATATATAGGGTAAGTGTTCGTTGTTTCTATATATTCAACTTTTTTTTAAGTTATTTTCAAATTTGCCAAAATTTAAAATCTCATGCAAAGTTTTATTGTATGTAAAGTATATACCTAATATCTTTATAGTTTAATTGTTTAGGTCTTTCCACTTTTTAAAATCCAAGCATTTTGGTAGCAAAACTGAAGACATGCCATTTTAATTATGAATTCTGTGGCAAGGCTTTAAAGTGTGGAAATCCCCATTTTATCCCACACTTTCAAAACATTGGGGGGGGGGGGGGTTATAATAATATGGGCCATACCCCCCTTGTCAAAATTTGGGGGTATATATACTGTTACGGAACCTAATAACAACAGATCATGTAAGCATGACGATCACAAATTTTTTTAAGGAGATAAAAAAAATCAGATTCCGGATTACTAGGCAGCGTGAAATGTCTAGGGGAATGAATAAAGAAGTCAGGGTTTTTTTGTTAACAAATAATTATAATTTATTCTATGAACAATCCTAACATTACAATAGACTAAATAAATACAATTACACAGTATAACAATAATAAAAATGTATACACCTGGATATATACTTGATACCACCACTGTCACAGCTCAACAAGAGTCCTTTAACACAAATAATCCACCTAATTAGTTCAAATAAATCTTCCAGGAGAATAGTCCGATTTAAACTCGAAAACAATCTGTTGTAATCCAGAAGTGAAGTTCTGGTAATAATCCCAAAGGCACACTGAAGACAGTCCGAAAATAAAGTCTGTATAAAATCCGTTCAAGATTTGTACGTTTTGCAATTATCGGATAGGTCCCCCCCCCCCCCGAAAAAAAAACCACTGACGAGAGAGTCACACTCTTCCGTGTCCGCTGGTATTCTTCTCTCTGCCGGCTCTAAACACAGCCCCTATTTATTTTCACCCGAAGCCCAGAAACTTCCATTCTGGAACCCTCTAGACTTCACAATAATACACACGCGCCCATAGTGCATGAACAGACCCGAAATTTCTGGACTACACCGAGCACTGCATGGTTGGTTTCAGGATTTCAATTTTAGGGGGAATGCACCCTAAAATTTATTTTTGGGGGGATTTAAATTTTTTTAGGGGAACTGATTAGTAATGATAATATTGATGGTAACCCCATGGACTGCGCTCAAGAATACATTGAAACAGATATAGATGGCATGACACATACAGCAGAAAATACAGGGACAAATGAATAGGCATTATCAGTTTATTTACTGTTTACCGGTAACCTCAGTATTTCCCGTTTATTCCAAGTAAAGTGAAACAAAAAATGATCAGGCGTACCAACATATTTATTAATATTAAAATTTGAATGAAAATAAAAACAATATATATTCAATAACCTATAGTCTGTGAATCCTTTGTGCAAAACATATTAAATTACAAAAAAAAACCAATACTTTTCAGGGACGTGTTTAGAGGGGGGCGCAACAGGCGCGCGCCCCCCTTAAATCTGTTCAATAAATTTTTAGGGGGCACCCAATTTCATAGGCGTGCCTAAACCTTTTGCAAAATAAGCTCACTAAGTTGTATTTGTAAGGCCCAGGGCAAAGTTTTAACTGTTTCGATTTAGTAACCCTTTAGATGGACCAAACAAAATCCTCATTGGAAGCTGCTGCCAAATGCATAGGTCATGGAGCCCGACAATTCTGGCGGTTAGCCATTAAATACCGGTTCTCTGGTTGTTTCAGGTAACTTCAGTATCTGGTGTTCAATCCCCGCCGGTTTTTTATCTAATTTAAAGCAGGTCCTATGAGCGGTGAAGTCAGCAGGTACACCGTAACGGGGGCACGACGGGCCCCAAGGGGTGCCCTTTCGACCAGGAATTGCCTATAGAGTAGAAGAATATGTTTGAATATGTAGAAGTCTCATTTAGTTTTTATTTTAGCTTATATAAATTTTAATAAGGAGACCCAGCGAGGTTCCGATATAGGGCGACAGAAATGCGCATCCCGTTGTCATTCCACATATGAGAAACATGTATATGGAGTTTTTAATCCAAATTGAGGGGTCTAAGTTAAGGGACCCGCACCGGTCAGGAATTTCCTATAGGGTCTTATGAAATGTTTGAAAATGTGGAAGTCTCACTTGATTTTATTTTTGCCTAGGAATTTTCAATGAGGCACAAGAAAAAGCTCGAAAATGATGAAGTCACGTGTTTTACGAAATGTAAATGTATAGTTTCTTATAGTGAGTTACCAAAAGAGCCGAGACCCGTTAGGAGTTTCCTATGTGAAGAACACCAGAACATACTTGAAAATTTAAGTCTCTCATTTGTATAAATAGCATTAGCTGATTTATATAGATTTTAACCCGTCGGGTCCACAGGGCCTGGGTGGGCCATGAATTCTTAAGGCCCATTAGAATGCATGGAAATGTAGAAATATATACCGAGTATTGGGGCACAATAGTTACGGTATATAACAGAATAACAAATTTTATATTTAGTACAACAGATCCGAACATGGAAGGTAAACAAAGCTAATTGTTCTCCTGGAGAACGACGGGTATTACCAGTCCGCCCGTCGAGTGGAAACCCCCTGGGAATGCTCTAAAGATAGTTTGTTAGCTTGGGAAAATGTCATGAATTTGACCGCTGGCATCAATTTGACCACGGTTTTGGATTAGTAGCACGTGATCACAGGGGTGGGAAAATTACGTTAAATATGACGTCACGGCAATGGTCTGAAATTGGCCGTTGTCCTAGAGAACGGTGGTCCCAGGAACGAAGGTCCAGATTTGCCCATTGGTATAAATTTGCCCGTTGTCATAAATTTGACAGCTGGCATAAATTTGACCACGGTTTTGGATAAGCAGTTGCACGTTAACACAGGGGTGTCGAGACGACAACGTGTCACCGTGTTATGTTTCAATTGAAGGCCGGGGTTATATTATTTAGCGTCAGTTAGGAAGTTTTGACTTGGGTTGGGAGATAGACTTTTGTAGCCATAGGTAATCAGGGTTGACTAGGGTCATGGATGACCACGGGTGCGTGGACTATCCACCGTGCTGGTACTGTACGGTTGTGCCAGCTCTCTTTTAGCTTGTATATAATAGGAACCGGGGCTGTTATTAGAGGAAATAAGAGTAAACGTAGTGCTGGTCAGCTGGGTTTTAGTGGGATATTTAGGTAGTACGAAATAGATTTTGACAGAGGATTTTATGGGTTCTTGTAAGGATTTTTATGACATTTTAGTTGGAAAGTTTTGACTTTGTGGATACAATTCAGACTTTATCAAATTAGACTTATGGTTCCACCTGGGGAGTTCGTGTTACCTCAGGGTTGATGAGGGAATTCCTCATTGTTTGTCAACTGTATAATAGTTGTACATTAAATGTATAAAACTTTCTTTCTTGTCTTGGATTTTATTGGAGAGACATTGCGTAATGACAGAGATGGTGTCACGAATGGACATCAATGTGCGATTTCCCCCTTTGTTTTCCAGTTTCTGGAGTCAGACGGTTTAACAATTTACATTCTCCATGCATTCCTTTATTTCTTTAGTTAGTTTAATAATTTACCCTTAGGTTTAGTGTGTACTGGGAGGGGGTCGGTTTTTCTCCCCGAGCACACCGTAGTTTGTCGTGTTTTTCCTGTAACTTTTTTTTATTCTTCCAAGTTTCAATTGGTTTTGTCGTTATTGTGATAGTATTGTTGTTGATAGTACAAATAGCATGAGAAGCACATACTGTAGTGTGGGTAACAGTAGCTTGCTTGCCTTGAGCCTGAGGTTATAGGGATGCCTGCTAAGACCTCCATATATGATTTTTATTTCAGTTTAGCATGATTTTTATTTCAGTTTAGCATGTGGATAAAGTATATATATGATATAATATACGTAGCATTAAATGGAGAAAACTATGCATCCCTCTGTTACAGTCCATTCTTTAGTATACTGTTTCTATAAGTATAGCCTTGGATTTTAATCGAATATGGAGTTTATCACATCCGTAAAACTGAATGGTTATTATAACGAAGAAAAAGGGGGGGGGGGGGAGGGCGAAAACCTTTTGAACCGTCTCGAAATATTTCTCTCGGAGGCCCTGCTTATATAGTCTCATTCAGGGCCTTAATATATTATCTAAAAAAAAACCTTAATGAAATATATCCTTTCTGCTCAAACATCATTGCGTTTTAAATAATCTTAATAATTTGATCGAATAGACACATTACCAATCGCCAGTGACTGCCATTCCCGACGCGAAGTATAGGACTAACACTTTGCATAGGCAAAAAACAGTAGAAACTGTCGCTTTGTAATTTGGAACAATTTGATATGGGGGGGGGGGGGGGGGCGTATATAGATCATAGTGCGACTGTCTCGGCCGAAGGGGGGCGGGGGCTGTTGGTGTCCCCTCAGACTTTTTGCGGTCGTGAGCTCCCCTATGCTAAAATCCTGCGCACGCCCTTGCTTTTCCAATTTCACTGACACCTTAAGTGTGAAACATCCGCATTTATAAAACGTCGAAGTCGACCTCTATATAAATCACAGAGCGTACTGACATTTAACTATAATCAGGGACGTATTCTCGCGGTTTATATACAATTGATTTTCTTGAATTTTAATCCGAACAGGGTATTTTGGGCTATGTCCAATTTCAAATTTATAATCTGCGTCTTGCCGCCATTTTCTTTTGTTGCTAAGTTCACTTCGTCATGATAAAGTTTCCCACTCGAGTCTTCTCGGCCAAATTTGTATTAGTCTCTCCAACAGATGCCAGGTGCCGCCATGATACTAATATAACGTAAAAAGTGATGCTATTTCAGAGTTTATGAGGGGGAAATTTGCAGTGGGAACGCATTCTTTACAATTTTATTTTTTTTGGGGGGGGGGGGGGGATTAGGGGCGCACTCTTTGTTTTCAAGGGGGGGGGGGGGGTTATTTTCCCACAATCCCGCGCCCTGAAATCAACCCTGGTACTATGTTTACTCAGGGTTCAGGAAGTGCAGTTCCCATAGCAATGCCCAGGGCTTGAGCCTAACACAAAATCAGGACGTCAGGCACATAATAAACATATTGTAACAATACCCCCATCACCCCCTCCCGGGATCTACGCCTATGGACAAAACAGACAAAACAAACGCGCGCGTCAAGCGTCGAACGTCAGCTATCTCTCCTGGAACGATTTTTGACGCGTGACGCGCGCTTGCCACATGGGGATTCCTGATAATGACATAATTAAAGAGAGGGTTTCCCTCCCCAGCATCGCATTCTATATTAAACTGCAAGTGAAACGTTTGTTGTAATTCACTGAACTATAAATATTGATTTGTATCTGGATAGAAAACGCGCAACAAAGCAACACAAATATATAAATATCGTTAAGAATAGTGACTGAATTCTGTCATATTTAAAACATATTTGGTCACAAACAGATATATATTTGTATACAATTGAATCAATGATGATTGTAAAATTACGTTTTTTACAGGGATAAAAATACATGGTGCTTAGTTAATACCATCCGATCTGACGCGTATCGTGCGCGTTGTAGCCGCATTAGGGTGTTTTGAATTTGTCGCGACCCGCGCGCGTTGCGCACGCGTGACTTGGTCTTTTTTGGGCTTTACACTGTTCTCACACAAGCTTGAGGAATACGACACCGTAACATTGTTTTTACACACACTCAAGGAATATAACACAGTAACACTATTATCACACATCCTTAATGAATACAATACAATAACACTGTTCTCATACATGCACAAGGAATATAACACAGTAACACTGTTCTTACACATCCTTTAGGAATAAAACACTGTTCCCACACATGCTTAAGGAATATAACACATAAACACACACTGTTCTTACACATCCTTTAGGAATACAACACAGTAACACTGTTCTCGCACATGCTCAAGGAATATAACACTGTAACTGGAGAGAAGCATCATCATGTCACAGGTACTCTATGCCTGAACTTGATACATAGCCACATTTACTTAAACATAATATGTATTCCGTACATCTATCAGACCAATACATTTCTTAGAAATACCTGTAGAACAACAGGTTTGACTAGCTTTTGATTTTTTTGTGAAATCATTTACCAAGAATGTTCACTAATGGTTTCTCTGAAAATATTTTCTAAAGGATTGGTCCATGCCCAGTAGTTGGTGCTGTCTCTGGAGGCCATGATGGTAAACAATAAACATACCAGGTAATCTGCATATTGCTATCACTGTAGCCACAATGCCAACTCCTACAATGAGTGAAGATCTTTTTAGTATCATTAAAACTAAGCAGCATGATGCTGAGATTTATGTAATTATAATGTAACTGCTAAAATACAAAAAAGATATTTGTCTGTGAATCCACAGTATATATGCCAAAACTACAGTCATCACTAATTACTCATAGAGCAGGCATACATCATTAATACTGAGTTGTCATCCTGGCATCAATGAGTTACCTGAGATTTTACATGTGTGTAGTCACATATCTACATACACTCAAGTACATATTTCAAATGTGTTAATTTCATTTTAAAATATTACTAAACCTAAACTAAGTTAGTATGAAAATATCAAACTAATAATGTTAAATTCAACTTGTGCTTCACATTTGTCTATTGTCAGCTGAGTTCCATCAAGAAAAATTAAATGTATGTGTGTGCATGGGTGTGTGTGGAAACATACATACAAACATTATAGACACATTATAAAGACTACAGACATGATGCCCAATTAAACAATCCTGTTAACAACACAGGCGTATCATTTCTGACAGTGACACAATAAGCTAAAGGAACTGTGCCACCTGTACACATGTATTTAGAATATTATGCTAGCCACTGACTTGTGTAGGGGATTAATATTCCCCAGGTCAAGCTCTATATATACAGTTCATGTGCATGATGGTGCAATTGTCCATTGATCTTGATCCTAGGTCTTGTACATCTATGGGTGGCAGGAAGTTAGAATAAAGAGAACTCCCTGTTTGTCAAACTCATCTCATCCACAAACCTGCATTGAGAAGAAAAATTAGGGTAAAACAATGTCAAATTCCTTTGTTTCAAATTTATTTACATTAGTTGGAATATAACAGAATTAAGGTTCTTTATTAAGAAAACTTGATGATCAGGCAGAGGATAAAAGTATTACAATATATTTTTAATGGTTGATGTACTGGAATAAGTATTATTTATGTTTCTCACATATCAAAGAGAACATAGTAATAACAGTACACTGTAATTAGCACTTTGACATTGAATGATGGGAGATATATCACTAAACCTTATCTTGTTTACCTCCAAATGATTGTATAGTAAACTAATCTGTGTACTTTGATCTGTTGCATTAATGGTAATTACTCCATTCTTATTTTTTGTAGTTCTTAATGCACACTTCATGTAAATAAATTATTGTTTCCAGCAGCGTCTTAAAATTTCTGTCTATCACAGATATATACTAGTGCTAAGAAAACTAGATGTGTCGGAACGACACTAATGCCCCTGCCTGGGGCAAATTAGAAACATTTGAAAAATTTTGAAAAATTGTTTAAGTTCAGGAGGTGTCGTATGGTCAAAAGTAAGGCAACAAGGGCAAAATGCAAACTCGATCTGTAACTGGTCATTATCAAGCAACACACCAAAAATCATGCCAGTATATGCAGGCATTGTGCAAAAAAGTCCATACATGTGCATTTTCCATAAAAATGTCGGTCTTTCATGAAATTTTTTATGTTTAGGAGCCGTAAAACAATCAAAAGTAGGTCAACCAGGACGAAACGCGAACTCCATCTGTAACTGTCATTATCTGCCCACACATAAAAAATCAGGGTGGTATCTGCAGGCATTGAGGAAAAAAAGTCAGTACATATGCATTTGTTATGAAAATTTCTATTTTTCATGAAACTTTCTATGTTCAGGAGCAGTCAAATGGTCAAAAGTAGGTCAACTGGGACAAAACAAGAACTCGATCTGCAACTGGTCATTATCTGCCTACACACCAAAAATCAGGACCGTATCTTCAGGCACTGCAAAAAAAAGTCCATACATGTGCACTTTTTAATGAAATTTTCTATGTTAGAGCACCGTCAAATGGTCAAAAGTAGGTCAACTGGGACAAAACGTGAACTCGATCTGTAACTGGTCATTATCTGCCAACACACTAAAAATCAGGCCAATATCTGCAGGTACTGCGAAGAAAAGTCTGTACAAGTGTATTTGTCATGAAAATTTATATTTTACATGAAATTTTCTATGTTCAGGAGCCGTAAAACAATCAAAAGTAGGTCAACTGGGACGAAACGCGAACTCAATCTGTAACTGGTCAATATCTGTCCACACACCAAAAATCAGGCCAATATCTGCAGGCATCGCGAAAAAAAGTCCGTACATGTGTATTTGTCATGAAATTTCTATTTTTCATGAAATTTTCTAAGTTTAGGAGCCGTAAAACGGTCAAAAGTAGGTAAACCGGGACGAAACGCGAACTCAATCTGTAACTGGTCCATATCTGCCCACACACCAAAAATCAGGCCAATATCTGCAGGCATTGCGAAAAAAAAGTCCCTACAACTGTTTGATTTCGGAATGACGGAAGGACGGAATGACGGACATGGGTAAAACTATATGCCCCGGCCACTTTGTGGCGGGGGCATAAAAAAATAAAATATATATCAATTACATGTTATATATATATATATATATATATATATATATATATATATATATATATATATATATATATATATATCCACTGTACTTTAAATAAGTGGCAGAAAAAATGTTTAAGTTATTTGAAGGTTAAATTAATTTAATTTAGTGAACAAAGTCATAGTTATGGGATATGAAAATTACAGAAATCAGTAACTTATGGTATGTTTCTAAAAAAATAAAATGTATATGTAAATAAATAAGTAAATATATACATCTTAATAATATTTAATACAATATTAATGTCTACAGTATATGCAATACTATGGTAGGCTGGTGACCTTTGACCTCATTGAATATGTGTGGATTTTGCCTGGAATCAAATTTAGGCGAGATATTATATTGGTTAATATTTCTGTTGAGTTTCATCAAAAATTATTGCACTGACACCATATAGTAGCTAGGTGCAGAGTTTGGTCTGAGTACAATGAAAGTACTCGAGTACAAGTACTAGTATTTTTGCTATTTTTTATGACAGTACTTGAGTACAAGTACAGAGTCCTCCAAATGTACTCATGAGTTCTGGAATGAGTATATTAAGCAGTTAAATCTAAGAAGTGGAGTGAAAATGAATTAATGTCTTCTGTTCGATGTCATGGTAATATTTTAAGCTTATGAAATGTCTACTCAAGCTGTCAATTTTACAAGTAACTAATAACAAGGGACCTATGGGTCACTGTGCTCAGCTTATGTTAACCTTGAAGGTAAAAATCTAAAATAATATCAAATGGAGATAAAGTGTAAGAGGAAGAGGTAATAAACACCATGGTTGGTTTATATGATTGGTTTGTATTGATGAGCAAGAAATTGTTGCAAAAAATATTTTGTGACCTGACCATGTGTTTCCTAATGTTGAAACTAAAGCATGTGAGCAGTTTGTGAAAAAATGATATGTACTATTACCATGATCATTAGTTGGTTTTTCGATTAACTGTTGACATTTCAGTAGTTTACACATTTGTTCAATTGAATCTATTTTTTTGTATAATATATATTATTTAATATATATGTATTTTTTTTATGAAATGTATACAGTTGAAATATAGCTAATTAACAACATAAAACAGGGCAAACAAAGCCTGATCTCAAATTCTGCTGAGGCAGGAAAATAATGAACAAATCTTTGTATTAAATCCTCATTTTTTTATCACATCAATTAATTCTAGTTTAAGTTTATATTTCTATACATTTCCAATTTAACATATATATCTGAATATAAAAGTTGATTCATAATTCTCAATTGCATCATCATAAATCTCAATCTTGTCAGATAACACCACATCATGCATACAAATGTTTATTTATTTTTTACCACAAAAATATATCTTTTAAATCTGCAAAACAATAAATATCTAAAAATAATACTTGATTTAGATTTCACAATTTTTAATTGTGTCTTTATTTATCCATAATGTGCTTCATATTTTATAATAATTTAAGCATACTGATGGGTTCAATTATATTTGTTAAAATCATTTAAAAGAAAATTGATTTCTTTAAAAATGCTACATTACACAACATTGCATCTTCTGGATTACACCTTGAATTATTTTTTCAAGGAAAGTTTTTGCATATCGGAGTGGAAACAGCATTACAATTAAGGAGATACAGTGAAAACAATAACAATTACTGCATAACACTTGGTGGGTTTGGTTTGTGGGGGGGGGGGGGGGATTGGGGTGGTGATATGAGAATAACTGTACACCTGTCACAGCAGGGGATCTCCCCCAGTGACTGTAACAAATCAGAAACCCTGGCATAGCTGACTTCCAGTGACCTGGAGTGGGACCCTGCATCTGTAATCAAAGCAAGTGACTACAGAAACCATTTGAAAAGCTAGGAGAAAATGGCCCAGCTTAAATGAACCTCTGTAAATTATAGAATAATGGACATGAGCTAAAGCATATGGACTGTGTAATAAATGAAACCTTTGGCCTGAAACCATTTAGTGATGCACCAAGGGAAAAAATGGGCCTACGGTAAGTGTCATATAAAAGTTCCATTTCATGAACAAATAATGTGTGAAGGTAATTAAGTTTTCAAAAGTTAAATATATGGCCATATGAGTTAAAAATTAATCCCACAAAGTTTGACCAATATTCCTAATTTTAAAAACTAAGTTTAACAGTGTTATTCACACCTAGGCCCCGCCAATTTTAAGAGATATGAATGAAATGCTACCAAGTATTTATATCTTCTTAAATCTTGTCAGTTAGCACTTACATTAGGTCCTTATATTTTACCATATTTGAATATTAGGATTAAATTCAAGAAAATTTTGTTCTTTAAAAAAATCAAAATTGTCCAAGTCTCGACAAAAAGAATTTTTTTAACATAAAAATTATAAGCTTTGTCTTGTATATTAGTCCTGTGTATGGAAGCGGTGGGTCAGGGAGGTGTCTCTGTTGTTACTGTTCATCGCTGAAAAAATGTTAAATTATAAGATTCATCTTGTTTAGAGTACACCGCTGTCAACAGAATGGGGTGGGGGGGGGGGGGGGGGGGGAGAGAAAGGCTCCCTGTGGTATTTATGCTGGCAGCCTGATCAAGCTCAACAAGAGAGAGGGCTTGCCTGAGTGATGGGATTACATAATAGCCTGGGGAGCATTGAGAGTTGCACTGAATGACCTACAGTGACCTCAGTGGACTGCTTGACAATGTAAGGGAATACAACAAGAGCCTCCAAACAAATTAAATCACCAGCCTAATTTTGCAGCTTTTATTTTCAAATTTCAGATTTTAACAGATTAAATCCTTATGTGTACATGCTGTGAAAATAACATCCACAGTACTTACAGGAAAAAATCGCGCCCTGGCCAAAGTTGGGCAAAATTTAAGGTACTGATTTTATATTTATGCTAATAACTTTAAAAAAATGCATTTTTCAGATCTAATTTTGGGTATACAATTGAATCTTGATTAAATGATGTTATATTCCTGAAAAAAAGTCTCAGCCATTCTTATTTTAAGTGAGTAAATATATATCCTGATTTTTTACAAGGTGCATTATGTTTGGGCCTGTAACTTCAACAAATTATGCAATACTGACCGAAATTTTGGTATGTACATAGGAAATGTATGGAAGAATATGAATATTTACAATTACATCTACCAGGTAAACAAAAGTAGGGTCATGATGCTAGAAAATACAAATACATTAAGGCTTCTAAAAAACTTCAATAGCTAGACTAATTTTTAAGCTTATACTTTCAAAATTCAAAATTCATCAGATTAAATCCACATGTAAACTGGCTGTGAAAATTAAATCAAATGTACTTATAAGAAAAAAACGTGACATGGTCAATTAAGGCAATTTTAAGGTACCTATTTTTTATTTTTGCTAATATTTTAAAAAATTTAACAGATTTTGATCTAATTTTGGGTATACAATTTAATTTTGATTAATTAAAGATATATTACTGGAAAAAAGTCCATAGCTTTAAAATGTTTTGTTTTAAGTGATCAAATATCTTTCCTGATTTTTTACAAAATGCATTATGTTTGAGCCCATAACTTTTTTTAAATCATATAATACAGACCTAATTTCTGACATGTACATAGGAACTATATAGAGGAATATTTATGGTAAATATGAGGAAAAACAGGTGAGTGGTTTCGTTGTTAGGCTGTCCTGAAATGTGAAAATAGGTTTTTAATAAAAAAAATTGAGGTTTTTCCTTAATTTCTCAAAGGAACAAAGTCGCAAAGACCCCGTTTTCAGCTTGGTAGGAGATCTTGGGGACATCTAACATTATGCCAACAACCTTGGGAGCATAGAGAACTGCACTGAATGACCAACAGTGACCACAGTGGACTGCTTGACAATGTAAGGGAATACAACAAGAGCCTCCAAAAAAATTCAATAACTAGCCTAATTTTGCAGCTTTTATTTACAAATTTCAGATTTAAACAGATTAAATCCTTATTTGTACATGCTGTGAAAATTAGATCCACAGAACTTACAGGAAAAAAACGTGCCATGGTCAAAGTTGGGCAAAATTTAAGGTACCAATTTTTTATTTTTGTTAATATTTTAAAAAATTTAAAAGATTTTGATCTTATTTTGGGTATACAATTTAATTTTGATAAAATAAAGTTATATTACTGGAAAAAAAGTCCATAGCTTTAACATGTTTTGTGTTAAGTGATCAAATATCTTTCCTGATTTTTTCCAAAATGCATTATGTTTGGGTCCATAACTTTTTAAAATTATATAATACAGACCTAATTTCTGGCATGTACATAGGAACTATATAGAGGAATATTTATGGTAAATATGAGGAAAAACAGATGAGTGGTTTCAATATTAGGCAGTCCTGAAGTGTGAAAATAGGTTTTTAATAAAAAATTGTGGTTTTTCCTTAATTTCTCAAAGGAACAAAGTCGCAAAGACCCAGTTTTCGGCTTGGTAGGAGATCTTGGGGACATCTAACATTATGCTGAATTTTGGATTCCTAGGTCTTACGGTTTCAAAACGTGCCACATCTACGGACGGACGGAAGGACGGACAGACAGACGGACGATGGACAATGGACCACGACTATAGCTCAGATGACTTATAGTCAGCTGAGCTAAAAACCAAGAGCCATGAGAATAATTAGATTGATAAATCTGATAACTATTATGAGATTTTATTATAAATCCAAAATGTAAGATAATAAATACTTATAGGACCAGTCATTGTTATCATTAAAAAATAATTACTCACCCACGCTTATATTTTAACAAATAATAGCTTAAATATAGAATCCCCTGTTAATATTTGATTGACTACACCCTGTGACATTCTAAATATAAAGACAATGATGATTATGTGATAAGTTGTTGGTGTTAAGTTCTGCAATAATATATAACCAAAGACCATATTTGATATCGTCTAATTAAATTTATAATCAGTATAAATATTATCTCATCATTAAAAGGTGACATTAAAAAGACAAAAATTTAACAAGTGACCGTTGGGTCATGACCCTCAGCCGACTGACATGTTGACAATATGTCCTTGCACAGGAAACTAATTAAGATAATATAGGTGGCATCATCATTCATGCATATTAGCTTAATTTCATCAAGACCCATTAGCACACCAAATTTGATGACAATCCAACCACCCTTTCCTGAGGAACCTGGTAATTTGTGTATATCTTTCATTACTTCTGGGATGCTCAAACATACCCCAAAACTCTGAGAATATAGGTCACAGGGACCCAATTTCAGGTTTGAGGAGAGAACTTTTGAGGAATTCTCAGGATGCCAAGTGAGAAGATTCCCGGTCCAATGGTTATCATTATTCTGGGGGGTACTTCAAAGCCCCATAGCTCAGAGGATATGGGTGACAGAGACCTTATTTCAGGATTCCACGGAGATATTTTTATTGACCCCCAGCATGTCAAGGTCTAGTTTCTAGGTCCAGTGGTTACGATTTGTGCCCTGTTAACAGATGACCACATCTTTTGAGGTCTCAAAAATAGAGAAAAAAAATTATTAAAAAAAAATAAAAAATATACAGTTGGCACCATCGGTCAGCTGGAATTGATGAAACACTCCATGATGAGTATCAAATTTTTAGTTGTTCTTGGGTGTACTTCAAAGCCCTATAGCTTTGTTATGGTTATCAATGCATTAGTTGTTTAGATACTTGAGCTTTTGTATCAAATTTTCCATTATTCTGGGAGGTACTTCGGAGCCCCATAGCTCAAAGAATATGGGTAACAGAGACCTAATTCCAGGTTTTCAAGGAGAATTTTCATGGACCTCCCTTGATGTCAAGTTAGAAGATTCCAGGTCCAGTTGTTACGATTTGTGCCCTGTTGACTGACAAAGGGTGATCGATATAGCTCAGATGACTTACAGTCAGCTGAGCTAAAAACTAGAATAGGGGTAGTCGACAAGTGACTACGTGTATCTGCCGAAATCAGAGTGGGACGGGTGAAGTGAGGCATAGACTGAGTAGCATGGGGAAATAGAGTGAGGTGTGTTGCATATTGGCATGGATGTCTGCAGCTGAAATGTGTATGTAGGTTGCACCACCTATCACAAAATCCAGATAGCTGTCCAAGTTGTATACATATGCAAAATTTTAGGCAGATAAGTCAAACCACTACTTGTTGTAGTGATATGATACACATACAGCACTATATCATGTATCGCATTTATACAGTCTGTATATAGCATGTGTAGTAATACAGTAAGATAAAGTAGTTCAGTACAAGCAATCCTTATGGCTACATGTGTAACAGCATCATGGTAATAAAGAAGCTCAATCTACATCAGTGACTTGATTATCAATGGCCAAGTATTACTTCATGGTGGCAGCGGTGTGTGAACAATGTAACACAAGGACAGTTGAAACATTTTATGGACTGATCTAGAGTAATCCATGAACAAACACTTGAAAAACATATCAAGTGGGACAGACAGGAAGGACGGCGGTTCCCGCCTTGTCAAGTTGCCTCTGAAGACATGAACGGACATTTAAGGTAAATAACAACTCAAAGCCAGCCATAACTTAATCTGTCTGGGGATAGAATTATTTTGTGGTCTATGGCTAAAATTCACAAACTTTGAACCTTCTGACCAAAAAGTGCATGAATTAAGCATATATGAGTGGCAAAGACCATATTGGGCCCACAGCTACAATCTGTCACAGTAACCAGGCCAATACCAGTGGCTGGGTGAATTCCAGTTCAAGTCAACACAGCCTTGCCAGACTGTTACCCTGTGCACTGCCTGACCTACCCTACCCTGGGGGTATGACAAAAACAGCATAAAAAGGACACAGGGTCACCTACATCTCTGCTGGAGATTAACCTCGCATGTGACTAGTAGGCCTATATTGTGACTACAACATATAAACATGGCAAGTTACCTTCCAACTATGGACTGGTCTAGCCAGAATTTGGATGAATGTCTAACCTTATTCAAACAGAAATTGATTTATTACTTTGAGGATGAAAAAATCATTCAGAAAGAGGCACAAGCTAGAAAAATATGCAGAGGCACTGGTGATGAAGGCTTAAACGCTTAAATGCAAGTGGCCTCACTGAAACACAGAAAAAAGATCCTGTTGAACTATGGACATTCTTTGAGAGCCAACTCAAAGTTAGAGTCAACTTCCGAATACATCGACTGCAGCTAATGAGGCTTAGACAGAACCAATTAGAAACATTGGATGACTTTGTGACTCAGGCCAGAACACTTGCACTGAAGTGTGACTTTAGTGACGAAGAACTAAGCGAGAGGCTACTAGAACTGATTATTGCCAGCACTCCATTTGATCAGTTTCGTAATGACCTACTTGGCAAAACAAAAGGATACTCGATCAAAGATGCCCTAATTGAAGGACGCAGGTATGAAGCTCTATCTGCCGGGTCAGATCAAATTGATCAAATGAAAACAGCCACAGAGCACATTTATGGTGTAGATCGTGGCCGGAAATGCAGAAATTGTGGTACCAGTCACAAACCACTTCAATGTCCTGCCTACAATGACGAATGCAATGCCTGCAGGATAAAAGGGCATTGGGCTAAATGTTGCAGAAAAACTCGAAACTGATCAAGAACCAGAACTCTCCGCAATCCGCCGACAAGAAGAACAACACCACGAGATCATTCTGGTGGAAGAAGACCAGCTGGCAGAACAAACCAGAGAAACCATCAATTTCACTCAGTCGAAGAGTATCAAGACTCTGATGGTGAGACATACCATCAGACATTTTGTTCAATAACTATCAGTACAAAATATATAGATAGTGTATGTGATGAAAATCCTCGCGATGAGGTATTCTCAAACCTGAGTATCAAACCACCAGGATTTCCTCAAGGAAAATATACGCTACAGCTGAAAATAGACACAGGCGCCTCTGGCAACACATTACCACTGAGGACATTCCGTCAAATGTACGGTGACTCCATAAAGGATAACAAATTCCTTATGCCTTGCAATGTCAAGCTGACAGCCTACAATGGACAAGAGATAACATGTCTTGGTAAGTTAGACATGCCCCTTCGGTATGGCAATTCTGATTGGATGAAGACTCGATTCTACATCGTAGATGTTCCAGGTCCAGCTGTTGTCGGACTTCCTACCAGTGAGCTGCTAGGACTAGTTACCATCAATGTTGATGAGCTGGATGAACCAAGCCAGACTATGAGCCAGACAGGTGCTAAACTGAGCTCTAATGCAATATCAAACACCAGTAAACAACCAGCCCATCCAAAACCTGGGAATATCTCAAGCATAAACTACCTGATGAAAGCATACCCATAACAGTTTGATCAAATTGGCAATTTTCCTGGAGATGCAAAACTGCTCCTGAAACCTGATGCAGAGCCATTTACAGACCCACCACGGAAATGCAGTCTGCACATCAAGGATAAACTGAAACTAGAGCTAGACAAAATGGTGAGCCAAGGTGTCATCAGAAAAGTAGACGAACACACTGACTGGTGTTCAAGCTTAGCTTTCAGTACAAAAAAAGATGGCTCCTTGAGAATCTGCATAGATCCACAGAAACTAAACTCAAGTCTTAAGAGATGTCCCCACAAAATTCCAACAGTGGAAGAACTTAATCCAGAATTTGCTAGAGCCAAAGTATTCAGCAAATTAGACGCCAAAGCTGGATATTGGTAAATCCATCTCAGCAAAGACTCACAGCTTCTCACCATGTTTCGCACACCATTTGGTTGTTATTGTTGGTGTAGACTACCATTTGGCCTCAGTGTGTCACAAGACATATTTCAGTCCAGAATGGACCACATTCTGGAAAACCTCAAAGGTGTCGTGAGCATCGCAGACGATGTGTGTGTATACGGTGAGACAGAAGCCGAACATGATGCTAATCTGATACAATTGATGGACCGAGCAGTCTAATGGACTTGTATTTAACAGTGACAAGTGCATAATCAAGCAATAGAGCATTTCTTTCTTCGGAAATGTGTATACCAGTGAAGGTATCAAACCAGATCCTGCCAAAGTCTCAGACATACGCAAGATGCCAACTCCTCAAAATCGGGAAGATCTATCTCGGTTTCTAGGTCTGATGACCTATCTGAGTCAATACATACCTCATTATGCAGACAAGGCACATACTCTCCGAAACCTCCTTAAAAAGGATGTACCATGGACCTGGGATGCGGAATACCAGAAATGCTTTGACGAACTGAAGCAGACGGTCTCAGAAAAGGTGTGTCTGAAATATTATGACCCAACATCACCTGTGCAACTTGAGGTTGATGCTTCACAGAAGGGGTTGGGAGCTGCCTTGATCCAGGAAGGTAGACCAATTGCCTTTGGTTCAAAATCCTTGACAGAATGCCAGGTACAGCAACATAGAACTTGAAATGTTGGCTGTGGTACATGGTATACAACAATACCATACCTATCTCTACGGAAGACCTTTTGCTGTTGTGACAGATCACAAACCTCTTGTTACAATATGTGCCAAACCACTCCATTCTGCTCCTCCCCGACTGCAACGCATGCTGTTGAAGATACAGGGGTACAATTACAGTATGGTGTACCGTCCAGGTGAGAAAATGGTACTGGCAGATACACTGAGCCGACTACCTAACCAAAGTAACAACACAGAGGTAGACCTGGATATCAGAGGAGATGGTATAGATCTTGAGTCAGAGGACCCTACTTATGTTACTACTGCTCTGATTAACTTCTCGAAAGAAAAGCAAACCATATTGAGAGAAGACACCATCAAAGACCCCATACTAAACAGGCTGAAAGATATCATACAGACAGGCTGGCCTGAAAGTGTCAAAGACCTACCTAATGACCTGAGACCCTATTGGTCATTTAGAGACGAACTAGCCCTGGAAGCAGGTGTTCTATTCAAAGGACGACAAGTTCTTATTCCCAAGACTATGCAACCTTACATACAAGAACAGTGTCATCAAAGTCACCAAGGTGTTGAAAAGACACGTAGGTTAGCGCGAGAAACGGTTTACTGGGTTAACATCAACAAGGACATAGAATTAATGTGTAAATCCTGCCCAATATGTGAAGAACACCAGGACGCTAATCAAAAAGAACCGTTAATACCTCATCAAGTACCATCAAGGCCATGGCAAGCTATTGCATCTGACCTGTGTGAGATCCAAGGACGTCAATATCTTGTGACTGTGGACAGGTACAGCAAGTATCCGCTAGTTGATGAGATGAGAACAACATCAAGCCAGGCTATCACTAACAAAATTAAGACCTACTGTGCAATGTTTGGGCATCCAGATGAGATCATGACTGACAATGGTCCACAGTACACTGGGCAAGCATTTAAAGAGTTTGTGGATAAATGGGATATAAAACATGTCACGAGCTCCCCACATTATCCACAAAGCAATGGTTTTATTGAAAGACACGTTCGTTCGGTAAAATCAGCCATCACAAAGGTGTTAAAGAGTGGGGGAGATGTACAACTCGCTTTACTCAATCTAAGAGCCACACCAGTTGACCAGAATTTACCATCACCCGGAGAACTGATATTCCGAGAACTGATAACAACCGTTAATTACAATGTTACCAACTCGTACCACCCCTGGGAAACAGGAACACAGAAACAGACTAGAGGAAAGAAACCAACTGGATAAATTTCATCATGACAACTCAACCAGGAAAACAGAATTACCCAAACTTAAAGTAGGACAAAAAGTCAGAATACTCAACAAAATAGACAAAACATGGTGCCCTTGAACAGTTGTTTAACTCTGTGAAGAACCAAGAAGCTACATAGTTGAATCACCTAATGGAAACAGAGTACGCAGAAATCGAAGTCAACTACGCGACATGACAGTTAATTCAACACCAAAGACTGTCAGATTTTCTGATAAAGATACTATCATTAGTGGTGATGAACATGACGAACCTGTGCAGAAACGTGAAACACCCCAAGTGGAAGACGCACAAGTGCGTACCCGATATGGACGTGTTGTGAGAAAACCACAACGATATCAATATTAATAGACTCTGTATAGTATTAGAGCATACAGAAAGGGGCAGAATAATCCCCATTGAGCACGAGGGTAGTCTAACCCCAGTGACTGCTCATGTTTATGTTTTCTAGTTAGAACAATATAATATGATATATATCTATGCTACAAATATTTTCACTTATATATCTAGCATATACAAAGACAATATCACTTTTTAGGTTATTGAAATTTAATTCCTATTCAGTCTATGAAACCAGTATAAAAGATTAATTTTGCATTCATGTCCTGATTCACTATATCTTCCTGTATATTATGATAAGCTTAAATTGATCACACCAACTATTTGTTATGCTCAATTTTCGGTAGGGGGGATGTAGTGATATGATACACATACAGCACTATATCATGTATCGCATTTATACAGTCTGTATATAGCATGTGTAGTTATACAGTAAGATAAAGTAGTTCAGTACAAGCTATCCTTATGGCTACATGTGTAACAGCATCATGGTAATAAAGAAGCTCAATCTACATCAGTGACTTGATTATCAATGGCCAAGTATTACTTCACTTGTATGTGAGTGATTTTAGCCCATGGCAGACAAACAGATGGACGCTGTGCAAAAATGGTTGCAGGTGGCGCCTCTGGTTTTGTGTATGATAAAGAGCTATGTGAGATCTATATACATGCAAAATTTCAGGAGGATACAGCAAACCAGTCCTGAGATATAAGCCTGGATGTCTGCAGTGTAAACATAAATGTAGGTGGCGCCACCTGCCACAAAATCCAGAAAGCTTTCCAAGATGTATAAACCTAGAAAATTTCAGGTGGATAAGTCAAACCACCCCCGAAATATGAGTGATTTTATCCCAAGGCAGATGAACAGATGGATGCTGTGCAAAAATGGTTGCAGCTGGCACCATCAGTTTGCGTATGACGAAGAGCTATGTGATATCTATACACATGCAAAATTTTGGCCCAATCGGTCAGAAGGTTCCAGAGATATGAGCTTGGATGTCTGCAGCGTTAACATGAATGTACGTGGCGCCACCTGTCATAAAATCTAGAAAGCTATCCAGGATGTATACACATGCAAAATTTCAGGTGGATAAGTCCAACCAATGCAGAGATATGAGTAATTTCATCCCAAGGCAGATGAACAGATGGACGCTGTGCACAAATGGTTGTAGGTGGCGCCACCATTTTTAGTGTATGTTATAAAGCTATCCAAGGGCTACATTTGTGCAAAATTTTTAGCCTTATCCTTCAAACAATTCCCTGAGATATGTGGGTTTATGTGTGGAAACAAACGCACAAATGGACGCTGGACATACAGGAAAGGTCAGAGGTCAACCAAAAATGAGGGTGCAGCAGTTCACATGTGACCCGATCATAATCCCAAATTTAAAAAAATTCCGCCCATTGGTAATGGAGGAGTTCTCCGGAAACCTATGTGGTGGCGGCGGCGTCCAACTGAAAACACTGAAAACAAAACAGAGAAGTAAAAAAATCTGTTTTGGCGGATACAATTAATATTATTTAATGCAAGCCCAAACGTTAAAAACTAATATACTCAATGCGAATGGTGGTTATGATCTCTTATGGGTGCCTTGTACAAATTTCTGGATATATATTTCTGGGTACATATGCATATATATATAGATATACTGAGAGAGAGATGTTATGATTGACTAACTGATTATGAGTGTGACTATTCTTTAATAGGGGGGAGCGGACCCCCTGGACCGTCCCCCTGGATCTGCTTCAGGTGCCTTGAACTGGGTCAATGAAATACTGCATGTGTGTGTTCATTGAGCTGCGATACTCCAAGCGAACATGTTTGAGGCCATCTCGGCCATAGTTAAAGCACTCTTTTTTAGTATAATATTCCCAATCATATTTTTTTGTGTCAGCTTTTAAATGCAGTCTTGCAGGTTTTCATAATGATAGCACCCAACATCGGTATTCAGGAAAAATTGGTTTTGCATATTTCATTATACATATTTGCAGATGGATAAATTTTTAAAATTTATGTAGAAAATGAATTGAGTGTATATGTACCGGAATTATATTGTTATTTTTTGCAACCTACATCTGTTTATGGGGTTGTTTTCATCTCAGGGGATCACATTAACCTGGAGAAACATCACTTGTGTGAAATAATTTAGCTATTTCATGCAGCTGAAAACCACTCTGACACGAAGAGTTGAACTAACATTAATGCACCCTTGATCATGTTAACTTTGATGTGATTATCAAGGCAAGTACAACTAGAAATTCTTGCCACTGCAGGTGCCATAGTATCCCCAGACAATGACCCCCCCCCCCCCCCCTTTAAGAGTAGGCCCCCATCTTTAGAAGCATTTACTGATACTTAGAAAGCGACCATACCATACAAGATTTCAGGCCGAGACATCAATCCACTACTGAGAAAAAGTACATAAATCTATATAAAAACAGAACAGCAGGTGGCGCAACCTGTCTTGTCTACAACAAAGCTATCCAAGAAGGATAAACATACCTAAATTTCAGGCTGATACATCCATCCACTCCTCAGATATAAGCAATTTTTACCCAAAGCAATAAGATGGATGGACGCCACCCAAAGATAACTGCAGATGCCGGGCCAGCAGTCTTGAATACAAGATGGAGGTATCAAAGATCTATGGACATGCACAATATCAGGCCAATACGGCATCTCTCTTCTGAGAAAAGGGCATTTATTTATTATATGAAAACGGGAAGGTAGGTGGTGCCACCTGTCTGGTCTATGAGAAAACTCTCCAAGATGGATGTACATGCCATATTACAAACCAATACATTGAACCACTTCTAGGATATGAGCAATTTTCACCTAAAGCAAAGGTACAGATGGACACCACACAAAAACAATCGCAGATGGCGCCACCAGTCTTGAATACGAGATGGAGATATCCAAGATCTATGGACAAGCACATTTTCAGGCCAATACGGTGAATCACTCTTGAGAAAAGGGGATTAATTTCTACTATGTAAATGTTAAGGTAGGTGGTGCCACCTGTCTAGATGACAAGAAAACTCTCCAAGATGGATGTACATGCCAATTTTTAGACCAACACATTGAATGACTCCTGAGATATGAGCAATTTTCACCTAAAGCAAATGTTTTCGGGTGGACGCCACACAAAAAGGATTGCAGATAGTGTCACCAGTCTTGAATATGAGATGGAGGTATTCAAGATCTATGGACAAGCACAGTTTTAGGCCAATACAGCAAAACATTCCTGAGAAAAGGGCATTATTTTATACTATGGAATCGGTAAGGTAGGTGGCACCATCAGTCTGGTTGATGAGAAAACTCTCGAAGATGGATATACATGCCATATTTCAGACCAATACATTGAACCACTACTGAGATAAGAGCAATTTTCGCCTAAAGCGAACATACAGATAGAGGTCACACAAAAATGATTAAAGATGGTTCCACTAGTCTTGAATACAAGATGGAGGTATCCAAGATCAATGGACATGCACAATTTTAGCCAAATCTGTCCATTAGTTTTTAGTGCCATCTGTCTTCTGCAGGAGACAACACTATCCAAGATCTTGAGTCAGCTTGATTTTTGGACCAATCGATGCATCACTTATTGAGATATTTATGATTTTGTGTGATATTCACCATATATAGCAATACCGTATTTTCTCAAATAATTGGGAATCTGTTTTATTTCGTAAACGTAGTTTTCTGAAAATCTTAATTATTTTTTTTTACTATATAATTTCGAAAGAACAAACCTCGGAGCTCAGCTGTCAGGCTGGCAGTTTCGTGCTGATCGCCATCTTGCCTTGTTATTGACCGAATTGAATGGAATAACAAGAACTCTGCACCTTTTTTAGTGTTATCAAAGGAATCGCCATTACTGATATAAATGTAGTACTAGGGTGACTATTAAAAATATATATTTTGCTAAAAATGGTTTTCATATGTCTGAGAAGCATCCCAACATTAAACAAGTGACCCATGGGTCATGACGCTCAGCTGACTGGGAAGAGATTCACAAAAGGAAATTTTATCATCAGAATGGTAGATACCCATTCAACTGAAGCATCAAACAGATTAACCAACAGGCCAAGATTTAGTCTGTATTTATATATCTGAAAAATAGAGAAAAAATGTGTAAACTTTAAAAAATTAGAATACGGGTAGCCGACAAGTGACTACGTGTATCTGCCAAAATCAGAGTGAAGTGAGGCATGGATTGAGTGGCAAGGGGAAACAGAGTGAGGTATGTTGCATATTAGCATGGATGTCTGCAGCCTAAATGTGTATTTAGGTTGTGCAACCTACCACAAATCCAGAAAGCTGTCCAAGTTGTATACATATGCAAAATTTTAGGCAGAAAAGTCAAACCACTACATGGATATGAGTGATTTTAGCCCACGGCAGACAAACAGACAGACGCTGTGCAAAAATGGTTGCAGTTTTGTGTATGATAAAGACCTATGTGAGATCTAAACACAAGCACAATTTTGGCCCAATCGGTTAAATGGTTCCTGAGATATCAGCTTGGATGTGTGTAGCGTTAACTTGAATGTAGGTGGCGCCACCTGTCATAAAATCAAGAAAGCTATCCAGGATGTATAAACCTGCAAAAATTTAGGCAGTTATGTCAAACCACTACAGAGAAATGAGTGATTTTAGGCCACGGCAGACCAACAGACAGACGCTGTGCAAAATGTGCAAAAATGGTTGCAGGTGGCCCCTCCAGTTTTGTGTATGATAAAGACCTATGTGAGATCTATACACATGCAAAATTTTGGCCCAATCCTTCAAACGTTTCCCGAGATATGAGCTTGGATGTCTGCAGCATAAACTAGAATAAAGGTAGCGCCACCTGTCATGAAATCAAGAAAGCTATCCAGGATGTATAAAACTGCAAAATTTTAGGCAGATATGTCAAACCACTGCCAAGATGTGAGTGACTTCATTGTACGGCAGACAAACAGACAGACGCTGTGCAAAAATGGTTGCAGGTTGTGCCACCAGTTTTGTGTATGATAAAGAGCTATGTTAGATCTATACAGATGCATAATTTTGGCCCGATCAGTCAAACAGTTCCCGAGATATAAGCTTGGATGTCATCAGCGTGAACGTGAATGTAGGTGGTGCCACCTGTCATAAAATCAAGAAAGCTATCCAGGATGTATAAAACTGCAAAATTTTAGGCAGATATGTCAAACCACTGCCGAGTTATGAGTGACATTATTGCACGGCAGACAAACAGACAGACGCTGTGCAAAAATGGTTGCAGGTGGCGCCACCAGTTTAGCGTATGATAAAGAGCTATGTTAGATCTATATACATGCAAAATTTTGGCCCGATCGGTCAAACGGTTCCCAAAATATGAGCTTTGTTGTCATCAGCGTGAATGAGAATGTAGGTGGCGCCACCTGTCATAAAATCAAGAAAGCTATCCAGGATGCATACGCATGCCGAATTTCAGGTGAATTAGTCAATTCACTGCAGAGATATGAGTGATTTTAACCAAAGGCAGATGAACAGATGGACACTGTGCAAACATGGTTACAGGTGGCGCCACCATTTTTTGTGTATGTTATAGAGCTATCCAAGGGCTACATTAGTATAAATTTTATTTCCTGATCAGTCAAACGGTTCCCGAGATATGAGCTTGGAAAGCTGATTAAATCAAGTCCCAGAGGTGCTCTCTGGAAACGAACGCGGCAACGGCGGAGGAACTCGGTCAAAAATATAGTATCCACAAAACTTCGTTTTGGCGGGTACAAAAATACAGGTGGCTCCACCAGTCTGCAGAAACTAATAAAAACACTTACAAACATCAATATCCATGCAAAGAATCATGGTGATCTCCCCATTAGTTGTTCAGATACTTCAGCTTTTGTATCAAATTGTCCATTATTCTGAGGGATACTTCGGAGTCCTATAGCTTGAAGGATATGGGTAACAGAGACCTAATTTTAAGTTTCCACAGGCACTTTTCATGGGCCTTTTTGCATGACAAGAATAAAGATTCTAGGTCAAGTTGTTGCGATTTGTACCCTGTTGACAGATAACCACATCTTTAAAGGTATCAAAAAAAGAGAAAAAAATCGTAAAAATTTGAAAAAAATAGAGGTGGCGCACCCAGTCTGCAGAAACTGATGGAACAGGTCATGATCAATATGTATGCCAAAAATCATGACCATCAGTGTTGCAGTTATTGAGATACTGCAGTTTTTGTATCAAATTTTCCATTATTCTGGGGGGTAATTTGGAGCCATACAGCTTAAAGAATATGTGTAACAGAGACCTAATTTCAGGTTTCCATGGAGACTTTTCATGGGTCTCCCTGTGTGTCAAGAATGAAGATTCTAGGTTCAGTTTTAATGATTTGTGCCCTGTTAACAGATGTTCATAACTTTAAAGGTCTCAAAAATAGAGAAAAAATTCGTAAAAAAACCCGAACAAATACAGGTGGTGCCACCAGTCTGCAGAAACTGATGAAACACTCCATGATCAATATCCATGAAAACAATTATGGTGATCTCTGCATTAGTTGTTCAGATACTTCAGCTTTTGTATCAAATTTTCCATTATTCTGAGCTGTACTTTGGAGTGCCATAGCTCAAAGGATATGGGTAACAGAGACCTAATTTCAGGTGTCCATATGCATGGAGACTTATCATGGGTCTCCCTGTGTGTCAACAATGAAGATTCTAGGTCCAGTCCTTACGATTTGTACCCTGTTGACAGATAACTACATCCTGAAAGGTCTCGAAAATAGAGAAAAAAAAATTGTGAAAATTTGAAAAAATACAGGTGGCACCACCAGTCTGCAGGTACTGATGGAACACCTCTTGATCAATATGTATGCCAAAAATCATGACCATCTGTGTTGTAGTTATTGAGATGTTGCAGTTTGTTTTTATCAAATTTTCCATTATTCTGGGGGGTTATTGGGAGCCCCCAATAGCTCAAAGGATATGGGTAACAGAGACCTTATTTCAGGTTTCCATGCAGACTTTTTATGGACCTCTCAGTGTGTCAAGAATGAAGATTCTAGGTCCAGTCTTTATGATTTGTGCCCTGTTAACAGCTGATCACATTTTTAAATTCGTAAAAAATCGAAAATTCAGGTGGCGCCACCAGTCTGCAGGAAGTGATGGAACATCTCATGATCAATATGTATGCCAAAAATCATGACCATCAGTCAAGTAGTTAATGAGATATTGAAGTTTTTGTATGAAATTTTTTACTTTTCTGGGGGGTACTTTGGGGCCCCATAGCTCGAAGGATATGGGTAACAGAGATCTAATTTATGGTTTCCACGGAGACTTTAAATAGGTTTCTCAGTGTGTCGAGAATGAAGATTCTAGGTCCAGCGGTTACGATTTGTGCCACGTTAACAGATGACAGCATCTTTAAACGTCTCAAAAATAGAGGAAAAAATTGTAAAAAAATCGAAAAATACAGGTGGCGCCACCAGCCTGCAGGAACTTATGGAACATCTCATGATCAATATGTATGCCAAAAATCATGACCATCAGTGTTGTAGTTATTGAGATATTGAAGTTTTTGTATGAAATTTTTTACTATTCTGGGGGGTACTTTGGGGCCCCATAGCTCAAAGGATATGGGTAACAGAGACCTAATTTCTGGTTTCCAAGGAGATTTTTCATGGACCTCTCAGTGTATCAAGAATTAAGATTCTAGGTCTAGGCTTTACGATTTGTGCCTTGTTAACAGATGTTCACATTTTTAAAGGTCTCAAAAATAGAGAAAAAAATTTGTAAAAAATCCAAAAAATACAGGTGGCGCCACCAGTCTGCAGGAAGTGATGGAACATCTCATGATCAATATGTATGCCAAAAATCATGACCATCAGTCAAGTAGTTAATGAGATATTGAAGTTTTTGTATGAAATTTTTGACTTTTCTGGTGGGTACTTTGGGGCCCCATAGCTCGAAGGATATGGGTAACAGAGACCTAATTTCTGGTTTCCAAGGAGATTTTTCATGGACCTCTCAGAATCCCAAGTTACAAGGTTCTAGGTTCAGCGGTTACGATTTGTGCCTGGTTAACGGACGGACAGACGGACAGACGGACAGACAGACGACGGACAAAGAGTGATCGCTATAGCTCAGATGACTTTCAGTCAGCTGAGCTAAAAAATGCAATTTAAACTATCCTTGGCCTAAGTCCTTACCGGGCCGTGTACCACCCATTACCGCAAATTTTCGCCTCGCGTAAAACATTCGCAGCAAACATTCTGTTGACAATTGACTGTTTCGCCCTCCCATATTGCCCTTTACTATATATTTATAAATATATAATTATTGACATTCTCAAAACATGGGCAGAAAACTACCTTTAATAATTCAGTATACCTATCCATACGATGTCATCTCTCTCAAAGTGCCAGTTTTATTCTGATTGCAAGTAATAAATACCCAAGTCGCGCAACCTCAGCATGCATTACCTAAGGTCAAACGGGGTCACACATTTACTAATTACTCTTATTTCTGACATGTGAAATAAAACTTTTATATAATTTGTTGTTCTTCATGTCATTAAATTGTGTTATTGTTAACTGATTTTGTTCTTTTGGTTACATTTAACATTGTCTAACCATTCATGCAGAGTTTGTAATGGTCACTCTTTTGGTAAAGGTGTGTTTTGATTTAGCGTACTAATTAATCATCAAAGGATTGTGATGTGAGCCTTGCGCCCCTGCGGTTTTCCTATGTAATTAATTATCAAAGGGATGTTGTCTCGCGCATCGGCGGTCTTCCTTGCACAAGCAATTAACGCTACACTGCTCAGACCTCGACTCCCGGGAAGTGGCCCTCGCTGCGCGCACTACCTTGAGCAGTTCAGAAATTTTACCTGCTAAATTTTGTATACTGTGAGAGAAAGTCTACTCAGACGAGTGTTCGAGTGGTAAATGAGTATAAGATCATAAAAGAAATTCATATAAGTTATAACGAGACATGATGCTCAAATATTTGTATATGTTTGCACTTGTCATTTGGGAATACCGATCATAATAAAAGATTATGAAAACGTCTTGTGTTTTATCCAGCATGGGAATATACTTCGATTTGGTCCTTGTATACAGTAATTCAGTGAATGATAGGCACAAAAATACTGATAAAGTTTAAGCAGAATCCGTTATTAAATTTACTCCACCTGGCCTTAACAGCTGATCGGAAGTCGACTGTCAAGTATGGCGGCCTAAACGTGAGACCCGTCCACATGATGTACCATTATAAAACAACAAATACATAAGTTTTTACGGAGAATCTTGTATTTAAAGACTATCGAGGGGGAAAAAGAACAACAGAAATGGGTTTAATCGAGCAAACGTGACAAATATATGCACCTTGTTCTTATATAAGGTAGATATTTAAACTTCTGGCATTATCGCCCATCTATGAAACGACATCGATGGTCCATGTGTCAGCAAAACTAAATTTACTCATTTTTTATTGTTTTATTTCTTAATTTCAAGATCGTAATTATTTTTTTCCTTCCGAATTATTTGAGAAAATACGGTATTCAAGGTCAAGGCCACTCATAGGAAAGGTCATGACCCCAATTTAAAAATGCATCATCCCATAACCCAGAACTATGTATATGCATAATATAACAGAAATCTGTGCATTAGTTTTTGACTTATAATGCTCACAGTACTGTCAAGTGGCAATGATGGGGGTATTAAATGGCATTGAAACAAGAAAAAGATAATAGGTGACGCCACCAGTTTCCGGTAAATGACAACACTATCCAAGATCTTCAGTCAACTTGATTTAAATTTGGACTTTGTCTGGGGATACAATCATAAATACCTAAATAAACATTACATCTGCATTGCGTATAATTATTATACGCAAACATCTTATTACCAGTATTGTCAAACATATAAATCGGTTAAATGTATATTGAAAAAATATCATATGAGGCTCACTCTCACCCAATATGTATTTGCAATAAATTATGTAATCATAGACCTGCTGTATTGTTTTATTATAGGACAAGCAACATACCGGTATATATATATACATATATATACATATATATATATATAAAGTTGTTAATGAGACATCTAGAATCCACAAGAATTTAATGCTCATCGATCTTTCTGTATGTATTTGAAATGAATTATGTAATTATAGACGCGCTACATTTATCGTTATCACACAAAATATTTATTAAATGAGACAAGTCTAGGATCCATGAGAATTAAATAAACTCTCCCCCCCCCCCCCCATGGTATACCGTGAACAAACACATGCAGTAATCTGTTGACCCAGTTCACTACACCAGCCGAAACAGCGATGTTCTGGTAAACAATCCTCCAAAAAAGGTAGGTTTTTACCATCACAATCAATAAATGATGATGGCTGTAGCCATTCCTGAGGTATTTGTTAATAAAACACAGCAAAATGTTATTTTTGCAATCAACCAATTTAGTTTCATTATACTGACCATGCAGGTCACGTAAATGTAAGCCTTGATTATGGCTAGTAAAAGGAAATTTTCCAAAGATATCAAAGCAGCTAAAAGATCATTCTCAACTTGTAGTGAGAATAAAACATATCTATCACAGGTGTCTTATTTAACTCTGCTAGAAAACTATGTACCTGACATATTTTCTTGTGACTTTGAAACTTGTATGCTAAAAACACACGATAATCAGCATTTACCATAAACTTTGCCATTTTGAATGGCCATTTTGTCATTTACAAACTGGGTTAGTATGTGCTTGGGAAAACAACAACAAGCTGTGTAGGACAAAGTAGACATTTCAGACCCGGCATTATGCGGTCGGTTTACAACTTTCATACAATTAGGTCAGGTAGAGTTGATGTTCCCATGGACCTTTCACGTGTCGTGAGTGCTTGCACCAATTATATTCACGTCATTATTGCAATGCACTCGTGGGGGGCTCTTTAAGCACCTTTACAGTTATTTGTAGCTGTCAGTGTGATACGAGCACTGATGACCCCGTACAAAAAAGGCCAATGCAGGTGGCGCCACCAATACCTCAATTTTAGATATGACTCATGTGACCAACATTGGCATAAAATTTGGTGATGATAGCTCCAGCCGTTTCTGAGATTTAAATTTTAATATGCTTTTTTGCACAGTTATCAAAGTTCAACCTCCTGTAACTCAGCCAAAAATCTCCGAACTGGAACCATTCGAACAAACTTGAGAAAGATTGTTCCAGGGATCATTTCTGTGAAATATTGGACAATTTGGCTGGACAGTTTCAGAGAAGAAGATTTTTTAAGTTTTTTTAGCTTTTTCCCTATAAAATCTAAGAAAATGCAGTTAGAAAAAAATAAAATCCGATATAGTTTTTTGGATGACTGAATATTTGCAAAAAATTTTGTGATGCTAGCTCCTGCCGTTTTTGAGATAGCTATGGTTAACGTACAGACGACGCACAATGCCGCACCATTGCATAAGCTCACAGGTTCGCTAAAAATGGTAATTAAATTGGCCTGGATATCAGCCAGACCATTTTTTTTAACAAAGCTGTTCCATCTAGTGGATATCGGTGAATATACATCAAAATATAACATGGTGAACTTACACTTTCTCTTACACTTGTGGCAAGCATACAGTCAAAACATGATCTTATATCAGAGTGTCAATTTGAACAAACATCTATAATGGCATAAGATTTTTGAGGAGGGGGCAATGTAACAAAATGCAATTTTGTAAATTGCAGGTAGATTTAATATTTTTAGCTGGGATATTTAGGTTAATAATATTTGTATAGATTATCATTCACGGCCAATGACATTTTTTACAGATAAATGACATAAGGTAGGCTGTTATTCCCGTAACAGTAAATTATGCTTTTTCCTCTTTCTACCCTAAGGTAAAAAAATTTGACATTCTTTGAGTCGCAAAAAAAAATCACGAAAAAACAGGTGGACAGGGGTGCTGGAAATGTTAGCTCAGGTTTATAAGGTGATTCCTCATTGCTTGTTTATGGCTCAGATCTATATTAAATATTTAAACTTTATTAATGTCTTGTATCTCTTTGGAGAGACATTAAAGGATGACTGAAGGTGACTGGTAGAATTGAATGGATGACTGTCCCTTGGTAAATTCCAAAACTAATTAGCCACACAATCTGGTGTATGGAATTATTTTCAAGAAAATCCCCCCCCCCCCCCCCCAACACCCTACGTCCATTCCTCCCTGTTCACCCACCGCCCAGACCCATCAACACCGCTGGGAGCATCCATCCGGCCGCTTCCCTGCCCAGGCAGCCCTGCTCTCCCCCTGGGCCTCCAAAAATGGCCTGCGTAACAATACATGCTCAAAATGTTGGCTGGCAATCTTTCTCACCTTAAAATAAAATTTTTATCAGTGAAATTGAACAGGCAGGCATGTCCTTTACAACAAGTTTATGATTGGCTCTCTATCTGCTAGAAGGCAGACTTTATGCAAACAAACTGTCAATCATCTGTCAATAATAGTGAGGCTGTCAGAATAAAAGTGGGCGTTTGTGCGACGAGAGCAAATTGGATTTCCTAGATTGTTGTTCTATAAACCTTCATATGCATTTTCAATTCACAGATTCCACTGAATGTGCAGGAAAAACTCTTGTCCCATTTTGTACACCACGCATGAGGAACATTGGGTTAAGCTGCCTGCCAATATGTGCACTGGCTCAATTGGTCAGCAAAGACTCGCCAAGTTTGTCAAACAACATTTGTAATTTGCCTTAGATGGTTACACATATGAAAGTGTATAAATAAAAACAAATGACCCATGGGCCATGATGCTCAGCTAAATTTGACTGGGTGTTCATTTCTTTTATTAATGTTATATATTGTCTGTGAGAATAGCCTATGGCTAATGGTAGTATTTTGAAAAATTGACAGAAAATAGAAATTTCAGGATTCATAGGAGACCTGCCCAGGACCCCCAAGGATTTCACAATAGAGGGATCCAAGGAAAATGGATACAATTTGTACCCTGTCTGTCTGGGTGCTCAAATCATGTTTCTGGTCCATAGCTCCCAGAATATAGGTCATCATGACCCAATTTCAGGTTTCCGAGGAGAATTGCCAAGGACTTCCCTGAATGTCATGTTAGACGAGTCCAGGGCCAATGGATCCAATTTATGCCCTGTCTGAACTGCTCAAAATCATGCTTCTGGCCAGTAGCTTGCAGAATATAGGTCACCATGACCTGATTTTAAATTTCAAAGGAGATTTGCCCAGGACCTAGGCCTAATGCATACAATTTGTACCAATCTGACGTTAAAGGTACTCAGATCATGATTTTGGCCTGTCAAATGCAGGTCTCCAGTGGGATTTGCCAAGATCTCCCTGGATGTTGTGTTGGAAAATTTTAGGTCTTAAAGATACAATTTGTGCCCTATCTGACTGTATTCGACATGGTATTATAAGAATTTACCTAAGGCCAAAAAAAGTAAAAGGTATGGTTCTCAGGCACCGCCTGCGTCAATTTTAAAACCCCGCATCAAGGAATTTTATTTTGATTTTCAACAGAAACTTACCAATTTTGAGCTCCAGCTGCTTGGACATTTCTTTCAAGAAGATAAAATCATACAATTTTGATAAAATTTCCTTTGTTATTTAGTGCTTTTACTAAAAGACTAAGACCAAGATTTCGGCTTGGTAGGAGATCTTGGAGACATCTAACATTATGCCGAATTTTGGATTCCTAGGTCTTACAGTTTCGAAATGTGCCACATCTACAGACAGACGGACAGACAGACGACGGACAATAGACCATGACTATAGCTCATATGATTTAAAGTCAGCTGAGCTAAAAAAACGCCTGCCCGCATTGATTACTGAAAAAAAGTGCCAGAGATCCAAACATTATTTTTTTTTTTTTAAAGTTACCTAATTTCAGGTTTCAAAGAAGACTTGCCAAAGACCTCCCTATACTTTTCAATATAAGGTTCACAGGAAAATAGATACAATTTGTACCTTGTCCGTTACGATTTGTGCCCTGTTAACAGCCGGACAGCTGGATGGCCAGATGGATGGACAACTGGGCAGCGGGCAGATGCCAGACAAAGGGTGATTGCTATAGCTCAGATGACTTACAGCCAGCTGAGCTGATAATTGGGCTTGTTGGGTTTATGGGATCTGTTTTTATCAATTTATATGTATGATTAGTGGTTGATGCCACCTGAGCTTCGATCAAAATGTGTTGGCTTGTTTACACAAGCTTTCAGTTTATTTGCATTTAAAGTAACATGCTTAAATAATATGCTGGTATTACTATTAAGATGCTGAATATGCAAACTGTCATTTGGTTTAGTTTTATTTTAGTCACAAGTTTATTCAGTCATCACTAGGGCTGATTGACTTCCTTAAATCACCATGAAAGAAAGCACTGTGATGTCAAACAAAAGTGTAAATATCACTGTAAGACGCAAGGCAATTACAAGCTGTTCAGGGTATAACAAGTTTGTTGTTAACTAGGGACCCATTGGTCTCAACTCTCAGCTGTATTTGTCTATTAGGATATTTTTAAAGAAATTTTTATGAATGACATTCCTGTGACCTTAACCAATGACCTTGTGACCAAAAAATCTGAGAACTTATTATCCCTTAACTTCAGAACTTGCAGCATTTAGATTATTGTAACATTCTTCTAAAAAAATGCAGTTCCAGTGACCTTGACCTCTGACCACGTAACCTTAAAATCTACAGATTTCTTCCACTTAGGACAAGTAAGCCATGTGTGAAAGATTGAATGTTTGGGATGAAAAGTTGCATCCATAATCATTTTAAAGATATGGCTCCTGTGACCTTCACCTTTGACCTCTGGACCCTGAAAATCAAAAATGTTTTTTTACATAAGTGGTGGGTCATTAATAAATCAAGTTTGAAGCCAATCTGTCAAGCCAAAGCCAAAGAATTATCATCCATGAACTAGTTTGTGAATAGATGGGCCCTGTGACCTTGACCTTTGACCCTATGACCCCAAATCGAATAGAATCTTTCCCCTGTTGGCAGGTGAGTAATATCATGAACATGGAAGGTTTGTGATGAAAAGTTTGGCTTGAAATGCATACACATTCTTTTTAAAGAAATGGGTTCTGTGACCTTTACCTTTGACCTTGCGACCCTAAAATGGACAGGGTTCTTACTTTAGTGGTAAGGCATATATAAGTTAAGTTTGAAACCAATACGTCAGACTAAATTGGAGTTATCATCTAGATACTAATTTGCTAACAGACGGCCTCTGTGACATTAACCTTTGACCTTGTGACCCCAAATTTATTTATGCTCTCCTTATACTGACAAGTCAGCTAAATTTGCAAGATGGAAAGTTTGGGATGAAAAGCTTTGCTTAAAATGCAGCCATAATCTTTTTTAATAAGTGAGTCTTGTGTCCTTGACCTTTGACCTCATGACCCTAAAATCATACAGGTTCTTTCTTTAGTGATGGGCCATGCGTAAGTCATGTCTGAAATCCATATGTCATTCCAACCTGGACTTATCATCTGGAAACAAATTTGTGTGGATGGACGGATGGACAGACAGACAGACAGATGAACAAACAGACAGACAGGGTGATTACTATAGGGCATCCACTTGTGATTAATAAACACACCAGGTTTTGGGACACTAGATGGAATCACAGCTGAGAAACTGACATGAAACCACATTAATGTGGGTCTGTCTAAAAGTCCGAGAATCCACAAAGAATTCAAGGAGAATATTTTGAGATGTCTATGTTCAACTAACATTGTGTGAACAGCCATAATAATGCTCTGGCTCTCCGAGAATTCTCTGACAGATGCCCTTTATTCTTTTAAAACAAAACTAACTCTGCTCTTATTGGTCGGTAGTTGAGCATAGACCTTAGCTTAGCGCTCATTGGACAGAAGGTATATTAAGCTGATCATCTGTAAGTTGTGACCAGGTTTACGTATCAATATATGACAATATACCGCGATTGATTTCACACACCGTAATAAATAAAGCGTACTGGGTAATGTTTTCCTGATTAAAGTGTAATTAGCCGGCATCTATCAAAGATTTTCGTCAGTGGTTAATATACGGCCTTATGGTATTGTAACACCCGCCGCTATATCCAGCAAAATATATGCTTTCCTTGAAAGGAGAAGTTCTTGAGCTAACCTTTAACTGCTAAAGGTTGTTTCGCGTGTTCCCAGAGACAGCATCATGTATGGACATATAACCTGATTTGTGAGGAAGAAGTAATGTCAGTAAAGATAACAGAATTCTTCACACTTTCTGATAACGGACGGCCATCGTCTGAGCACGTTGTGAATGATGCCACCAATTGGACCGATCACACAGAAATGGTGCCAAAAGAGAAATGTCGGTACTACCAAAATAATGTCATTTAGTCACACATAGGGCTTATTTCAGCTTTCAGTAACAGAGTGTATTACTATAAGTATTACTATTGATTTCCTATTACTACTAACCATTATTATAATGGTATTATGAAAAGCTGTAGGTGCCATGGCTATTGTTAGTATAAATTTCCTCCTATTTTGGTATTACTTACTACACAAAGATGAAAATACTAAAAGAAGAACAAACTTAATTCGAGAAGTATATTTTTCATGTTAGCTTGGATGAATACTGCCAAATGACCTGTAGTTTGACTGCAGGGCTTCCTCATTTAAACAGAAGGATATATATTGTCGTATATTAACCTGTGTTACCACTGGTGTCCACATCATTGGATAACTGCTGGACAATTATACATACTTTAATCAATAAACATGGTTACCCAGTATGCTTTATTCATTAGAGTGGGTCAAATGTGTAATGAGTAATGCACTTTGACCAATGAGCAACTGGCTAAATTCCCATGCCCAACCTTTGACCAATCATAGCAGAGTTAATTTTTGTTTACTAGAATCAATGTTGGTGCTTTTAAGTGAAATCTTTTTCCAAACCTAGGTGAGTTGAATCACATATGTTACAATCTAAGGTAGGTTAATTTCACGAGTACAAAAGAAGAACCTGCCCATTGTTTCAGACAGCACTTCCTTAAATACTGAACAGCCATGTGCCTGGATGGCAACAGGCCATCCACCATTAATTATCAGGTTTGATGGGCCATCTTGTTAATTTACTGGTTATGCTAGATACCCCTATTGGAGGAAAGCAGTCAGTCACTGTAAATTAAGACCTGACCGAGGATTCATCACCACAGTAAACCCATAGGCCAGTAATAGTAATTAAAAGTTATAGCAATTAATTTATTATCCTCTTACTATTACTATTATTCATAATTTTTTTTATTACTGCTTATTACTGATTAAATGTTTTAGAATTGCTGCCTATTGCTATGATCAACAATATGTAATGTATTAATCAGCTGAAAAGATAAAATTCATTAAACATTTCCTGTGGCTAACCGAAGTGAGCAGTGGCTAATGATTTTCCCACCTAATTAGCCACAGTGGCTAACCAGTTTCTATGGCCAGCGCTAGTCCAGCCAGGGGGCTTATTATGTTGATTACGGTATTCTACATACCTGGTCATTTCACTGTTGACATGGACATGCCGAGGTACATAAGTCCAAGGCTCTCTCTGTTTTAACAGCTCATCCTTTCGCCATACACCAATTTCTTGTGATGTTGTGACTGGTCTCCTAAAGAAATCTTTAGGTTCTGAAAGGAAAAAGGAAATCATAAATCATAAATCCTAACAAGTCCTAATTAATTGACCTTTATTCCTGATAGAATTTTATTTGAGGTAATGAAGTAGAAAAATGCACTCTAAAATCAAAGCTTGCTGCAAATAATTCCCTTACTGCCCTGTGATGCTCTTTACACAGTGCTTAACCTACAGGCCCACATCCTATATTTTAAGGGCTGTTTGTCTTTGCCTGATTTTCTGTATGTTGGACTAACAGATGAAACCCAATGCCAGTCATAACATCCTCTGTGATTGGCTGACTTATGTTCTAGTCAGGCATCGTTGTTATTCTAGTAACTCTTCATTTATTAGGTTCAGGAGGTTACAACAGTTTAATATGAACTATGACCTCTTTTTATTGGTTATTCTTTAAAGCGCTACGTATACCTGTTCCTTGGACCAACAACTAAAAGGGGCCAGGACTTGTTTGATGAGAACGATGACCAGACACAAGAGCTCCTCACAGAAAAACACAGGCTTCATTTTGTGTACCAACAGGACCCCACCTCAACCTCAAAGAAAGTGACTTTCATAAACATCTGCAGTTTGGTCCAGAATAAATTGCGCAACATGCAAGATACCTGGCTAAGAGACAAATCAGCAGAGATCCAAAGATGCGCAGATAGACATGACTCTAAACGAATCTATGATGCTCTAAAAGCTGTGAATGGCCTGCAGTCATCTGGCACATCTCCTCTCCTGAGTGCTGATGGATAGGCCTTGATCACTGAACGTGCTATGATCCTGGACCAATAGGCAGAGCACCTCAAGTCAATTCTGAATGGTCCCTCTTCCATCAATGATGATGCTATTGCTCGCCTGCCCCTAGCAGAAACAAACAATGCTCTCAACAACATACCCTCTGTCCAAGAAGTCGAAAAAGCCATTAAACAGCTCTCATGTGGTAAACCCCTAGGCTCTGATGCCTTTCCTGCTGAAGATCTGCAAGATCTGCAGACCCAGATTGTTCCTGTACTTTTGGGAGGAAAGTACATTGCCACAAGTATTCAAAGACACTTTCATTGTCCACCTATACAGGCGCAAAGGAAACAGACACAGCTGTGACAACCACAGAGGAATTTCTTTGCTTAGCATTGCCAGAAAGATCCTTGCTAAAAAGCTCCTCAATCACCTCACTCTACACCTGCAAGACAGACTACCAGAGAGTCAATGTGGTTTTCATGCTGGTCCTGGTACAGTTGACATGATCTTTGCCGCTCGTCAACTCCAAGAGATATGCCAAGAACAATACCAGGACCTGTATATCACATTTGTCGACCTAACAAAGGCATTTGACACTGTCAGCTGTGACAGATTCTGGAAGATCATGGGTAAGTTTGGATGTCCTGACCGGTTCATCACCATCATCCGCCAGTTTCACGATGGCATGATGGTGCATCCTTGATAATAGTGAGGCATCTTTGACTTCCAAGTAAGCAACAGCGTAAAACAAGGCTGAGTACTAACTCCAACACTGTACAGCATTTTTTGCCATGCTACTGGACGCTTTTAACAAGGATGATCCTGGAGTCTGTGTTAGATGGGAAGCTCCTCAATCACAGAAGACTATGCTGTCACATAATTCAGGACAACCATAATCCGTGACCTGCTCTTTGCTGACGACTGCACCCTGCATGCATCTTCAGAATCAAACGTGCAGCACAAGTTTTCCCGTGTATATGACAACTTTGGGATTACAATCAGCATAAAGAAGACTGAAGTGATGCACCAACCAGCATCAAGAAAGCAATATGATGAACCCTCCATTATGGTGCATGGATCAAATCAAAGTTGGTGGACAAATTCACATATCTGGGGAGCACATTGTCAAAAACAGCAAACATAGATGACGAGGTCGACAGCAGAGTAGCAAAAGCCAGCATTGCTTTTGGCAGACTCCCCACCAACGTCTGGGAGATTGGAGGCATCCATCTTGAAACCAATATCCAAGTCTACAAGGCAGCTAGTAGCCACCACTACCCTGCTGTATGGCTGCGAGACATGGGCTGCTTATGCAAGACATGCCAAACAACTGAATTACTTTCACCTGGCCTGCCTCTGTTGACTGATGGACATTAGATGGCAAGACAAAGTTCCAGACACTGAGGTCTTAACACATGCGATGGGCAGGTCACGTTTGTGGCATGCCAGATACAAGACCCCAAAAACAACATTTGTATGGAGAACTGGTGTCTGGTAAAAGATCCACTGGAGGTCAGCGGAGATGCTACAAGGATGGTGTCAAAGCATCACTCAAGTGACAGATGGGTCATGATGCTCAGCCGACTGACATGTTGACAATAAGTCCTTGCACAGGCAACTAATGTAGGTGGCAACATAGTTCATGCAAATTAGCTCAAGTTCATCAAGTTTCAAGTAGGGCCCTAATAATTTAAACTTGTTACATATCAAAATAACTTGATCAATATATATTCTTTAACTATATAGGCTCAAATGGCAACTGACTGAACTCAAAATATTCCTGTACCAGCTTGGGAAATACTGTGTATGTATGATCTGTGTATGTATCAGTACGCTTCTTTGCTTTATAATACAGTGAAACTCCTCTAAGCCGGACACTCAAGGGACTGGAGGATTTTGTCCATATTAGTGAGTTGTCCTGTTTAGAGGAGTTTGGCATACTGCATCAATTCGTCATTGAATGTTTCTGATTTCCTGTTTTCATTAAATGTACACCTTATTTGAAAAAGGTTACATAAATTTGATTTAAATCATTTTCAAATTAGCTTTAATATGCACATGCAATTTATAAAATATAAATATTTAAGAAAAGACAAACACCAAGTAGGCCTCGCAAAATAATCTTGGCAGTTTCACTTCGGCGTACCATGCTTCATGTTCTGAGCAAGCGGCATTTCATGGATGGTTGCACTTGCCATTGATTATTGACAGCATCCGGACAGCATGATTATTTGTAAAAGGATAGTTTTCACCTCGCATTCACCATAACAAAGTGTAAACTGTCACAAACTATAATTACAGCTCCATGGGCCGGACGCAGATCACAAAGAACCTATGGCAGTCTTTGATGGTGGCCTTGTTCAATGAAAAGCTGTTTCAGTTTGAATGCTTTTTTTACTAATTGACCTGCCAATCTTAATTTAATAATGATTGTCGTATCAACACATTAATAGAATTAAACAACAATTTTGATACTGTATATTTACATATAGCATTCCAAAGTTCACCAAATTACGTTTGTCCCTGGGCTATCCCTTTGACCAAAAAAGGTCATACAAGGTCATGCCCTAGGAACCCTATCTCCTGGAAAATATTTAAACAAAAAAGAAGTCCCAATGTCTGTCCTCTTTAGAGGGTTGTAATATGGATTAGATATATGCTGGCAGGACGGAAAAGTTTGTCTGTTGTCCGGAATAGTGAGTTGTCCACTGTACTAAGTTGACATTAAACATAATATAGAGGCAAAATTGAAGGGACTAAGATTTAGTGTCCTCATTAGTGAGTTGTCCGCCATACTGACTTGTCTGCAAGTAGGAGTTTCACTGTATATATAACTATAACCAACCGTAACCTGTGACACACAAGTCAGACGTTCTACCGCTTCGCTAATAAAGCAAGCTTCACTAGCAAGGCCAGTAAGAATGCTTTTGTGTGTCCGGTTACATTCACCCCCTCTCCGAGAACGTTCTGTCCCCAGAACGTGGGAATCTACCCGGGGGTCACACACGTGAACTGGGTTGGGCATCATGCCACAACACCAACTCCCCGGATCCCACCGCTGCCACCATTGTAATGGGTGAAAATAGAAACCAGGCCCGAATGTGGGTTCAAACCCATAACCTGTGACACACAAGTCAGACGTTCTACCGCTTCGCTAATAAAGCAAGCTTCACTAGCAAGGCCAGTAAGAACGCTTTTGTGTGTCAGGTTACATATATATATAATATATAACTGATATTGGTGATATATAGCAGTTATAATAATGATAATTAAAAACAAGGGACCCATGGGTCACTGTGCTCAGCTGAAGTTGACCTTGAAGGTAAAAATCTAAAATAATATCAAATAGAGATAAAGTGTAAGAGGAAGAGGTAATATAGGCCATTGTTTTTTTTATATGATTGGTTTATATTGATGTGCAAGAAATTGTTGCAAATAATATTTTGTGACCTGACCATGTGTTTCCTAATGTTGAAACTGAAGCATCTGAGCAGTTTGTGAACAAATAATCTGTACTATTACCATGATCATTAGTTGGCTTTTTGATTAACTGTTGACATTTCAGTAGTTTACACATTTATTCAATTGAATCTATTTTTTTTATAAGATATAATATTAAATATATATATTTTTTTTATTTTATGAAATGTATACAGTTGAAATATAACTAATGCCCACAGTCCACAGATGGAAGGACTTGGTGGTGGTGGTGGGGTTGTGGAGTGGTGGGAGTTACAATATATCTGTATTATTATAGTGTATATACATACTTTAAGGACAGACAGACTGGTAGACAAACAAAGCTGATAATATATGAAGTGTCAATTATTTCCTAACTTTTATTATACCAAATTTTTTTAAAGTTTTACATCTGCAATAATACACAACTGAATATATAAATTGCTTTCAAATTTCAGACTTAAATAACTTAATTCCAAACACATAAAGCATATGAAAGTTATTTCAACAGTGCTTCTAGGAAAACATTCATAATTAATATATATTTAACAAGGCCTACAGGCCTAATGCGAACATGTGCATTGGGATATAAACAAGGTATAACGCTTCAATGCTGAACCATTACTTTTTTCATAAATATGAACAATGCAAGTACTAAACATTTTGAATAAGAAACAATAACACAAACATCACTGCTGAAATTCTGGCATGGGTGCACACAACACAAAAATGATTGTAGCTGGCACCACCACGTCTTGTATACAACAAAACTATCAGAGATATATACATACCGTATTTTCTCAAATAATTCGGAATCTGTTTTATTTCGTAAACGTAGTTTTCTGAAAATTATTTTACTATATTTTTTCTATAAAGAAGAACAAACCTCGGAGCTCAGCTGTCAGGCTCGCGGTTTCGTGCCGATCGCCATCTTGCCTTGTTATGACATGACAGTATTGAATGGAGCAACCAGAACTTTGCACCTTTTTTAGTGTTATCAAAGGAATCCCCATTACTGATATGAATGTAGTACTAGGGTGACTATTAAAAATATATATATTGCTCAAAAATGGTTTTCATATGTCTGAGTAGCATCCCAACATTAAAAAAATGCAACTTAAACTATCCTTGGCCTAAGCCCAAACCGGGCCGTGTATGACCCATTACCGCAAATTATCGCCTTGCGTAAAACATTCGCAGTATTATTGGCATTCTTAAAAGATGGGCAGAAAACTTACCTTTTATAATTCAGTATACCTATCCATACGATGTCATCTCTCTCAAAGTGCCAGTTTTATTCCGATTGCAAGTAATATAACTATGCTGCAAACAAGGGTAATGTATGCACATTTTATTGAGAATTCCCAAGTCACGTGACCTCAGCGTGCATTATCTTAGGACAACCGGGGCCACACATATACTAATTACTCTTATTTCTGACATGTGAAATTAAACTTATATATAATTTGTTGTTCTTCACTTCATTAAATGGTTTTATCGTTAACTGATTTTGTTCTTTTTGTCACAATTAACATTGTATAACCATTCATGCGGAGTTTGTAACGGTCACTCGTTTGGTTAAGGTGTGTTTTGATTTAGCGTACTAATTAATCATCAAAGGATTGTGATTTGAGCCTTGCACCCCTTTGGTTTTGCTATGTAATTAATTATCAAAGGGATGTTGTCTCGCGCATTGGCGGTCTTCCTTACACAAGCAATTAACGCTTCACCACTCAGACAGCGACTCCTGGGAAGCGACCCTCGTCGGCGCACTATCTTGGGCAGTTAAGGAATTTTACCTGCTAAATTTTGTATACTGTGCATGAAAGTCTACTCAGACTTGTGTTCGAGTGGTAAATGAGTATAAGTTCATAAAAGAAATTCATATAAGTTATAACGAGCCAGTTTTATTCCGATTGCAAGTAATATAACTATGCTGCAAACGAGGGTGATGTATGCACATTTTATTGGGAATTCCCTAATCACGCGACATCAGCGTGCATTACCTGCGGTCAAATAGGGCCACACATATACTAATTACTCTTATTTCTGACATGTGAAATAAAACTTTTATATAATTTGTTGTTCTTCATGTCATTAAATTGTGTTATTGTATCCGCCAAAACAGAGTTTTGCGGATACTATGTTTTCAGCTGCACGCCGCCGCCGCCGCGTAGGTGTCTGGAGAACTCCTCCGTAACCGCTGGGTGGAATTTTACAAAACCCGGGATTATGTTCGGGTCACATGTGAACTGCTGCGCCCCGATTTTGTTTTGACCTCTGACCTTTCCTCTGCGCTCTGCGTCCGTTTGTGCGTCTGTTTCCACACATAAACCCACATATTTCAGGAAACCGTTTGACTGATCAGGAAAATTTTATTACACAAATGTAGCCCTTGGAGAGCTTTATAACATACACAAAAAAATGGTGGCGCCACCTGCAACCATGTTTGCACAGTGTCCATCTGTTCGTCTGCCTTGGGTTAAAATCACTCATATCTCTGCAGTGACTAGACTAATTCACCTGAAATTCGGCATGCGTAAACATCCTGGATAGCTTTTCTGATTTTATGACAGGTGGCGCAACCTACATTCACGTTTACGCTGCAGACATCCAAGCTCATATCTCGGGAACCGTTTGACCGATCAGGAAAATTTTTTTGCACAAATGTAGCCCTTGGAGAGCTTTATAACATACACAAAAAAATGGTGGCGCCACCTGCAACCATGTTTGCACAGTGTCCATCTGTTCGTCTGCCTTGGGTTAAAATCACTCATATCTCTGCAGTGACTAGACTAATTCACCTGAAATTCGGCATGCGTAAACATCCTGGATAGCTTTTCTGATTTTATGACAGGTGGCGCAACCTACATTCACGTTTACGCTGCAGACATCCAAGCTCATATCTCGGGAACCGTTTGACCGATCAGGAAAATTTTTTTGCACAAATGTAGCCCTTGGAGAGCTTTATAACATACAAAAAAAAATGGTGGCACCACCTGCAACCACGTTTACGCTGCAGACATCCAAGCTCATATCTTGGGAACCGTTTGACTGATCAGGAAAATTTTTTTGCACAAATATAGCCCTTGGAGAGCTTTATAACGTACACAAAAAATGGTGGCGCCACCTGCAACCATGTTTGCACAGTGTCCATCTGTTCGTCTGCCTTGGGTTAAAATCACTCATATCTCTGCAGTGACTAGACTAATTCACCTGAAATTCGGCATGCGTAAACATCCTGGATAGCTTTTCTGATTTTATGACAGGTGGCGCCACCTACATTCACGTTTACACTGCAGACATCCAAGCTCATATCTCGGGAACCGTTTGACCGAATCGGCCAAAATTTTGCATGTGTATAGATCTCACATAGCTCTTCATCATACGCAAAACTGGTGGCGCCACCTGCAGCCATTTTTGCACAGCTCCTGTCTGTCTGCCATGGGATAAAATCACTCATATCTCGGCAGTGGTTTGACATATCTGCCTAAAATTTTGCAGGTTTAAACATCCCCGACAGCTCTCTTGATTTTATGACAGGTGGCGCCACCTGCATTCTAGTTTATGCAGCAGACATCCAAGCTCATATCTTGGGAACCGTTTGACCGATTGGGCCAAAGTTTTGCATGTGTATAATTCTCACATAGCTCTTTATCATACGCAAAACTGGTGGCGTCACCTGCAACCATTTTTGCTCAGCGTCCATCTGTTTGTCTGCCATGGGCTAAAATCACTCATATACATGTAGTGCTTTGACTTATCTGCCTTAAATTTTGCATATGTATACAACTTGGACGGCTTTCTGGATTTTGTGGTATGGGGGGCAACCTACATACACAATTTGGCTGCAGACATCCATGCTAATATGCAACACTCAATTTTCCCTTGCCACTCAATCCATGCCTCACTTCACCTGTTTCACTCTGATTTAGGCGGATACACGTAGTCGCTTGTCGACTACCCGTATTCTAGTTGTTAACTGATTTTGTTCTTTTGGTTACAATTAACATTGTCTAACCATTCATGCAGAGTTTGTAACGGTCAGTGTTTGGTTAAGGTGTGTTTTGATTTAGCGTACTAATTAATCATCAAAGGATTGTGATGTGAGCCGTGCGCCCCTGTGGTATTCCTATGTAATTAATTATCAAAGGGATGTTTTCTCGCGCATCGGCGGTCTTCCTTGCACAAGCAATTAACGCTTCACTGCTCGGACCGCGACTCCCAGGAAGCGGCACTTGCTGCACGAACTACCTTGAGCAGTTAAGGAATTTGACCTGCTAAATTTTGTATACTGTGCAAGAAAGTCTACTCAGACGATTGTTTGAGTGGTAAATGAGTATAAGTTCATAAAAGAAATTCATATTATAAGTTATAACGAGCCAGTTTTATTCCGATTGCAAGTAATAAAGATTATGAAAACATCTGGCCTTAACAGCTGATCGGAAGTCGACTGTCAAGTGTGGCGGAATAAACGTGAGACCCTTCTACATAATGTACCATTATAAAACAACAAAATCATAAGTTTTCATGGAGAATCTCGTATTTAAAGATTATCTGAGGGGGAAAAAGAACTATGGAAAGGGTTTAATCGAGCAAACGTGACAAATATATGCACCCTGTTCTTATATAAGGTAGATATTTAAACTTCTGGCATTATCCCCCATCTATGAAACGACATTGATGGTCCATGCATCAGCAAAACTAAATTTACTCATTTTTTATTGTTTTTATTTCTTAATTCCAAGATCGTAATTATTTTTTTTCATTCTGAATTATTTGAGAAAATACAGTATGCCTAATTTCAGACTGATATATCAAACCCCTCCTGAGAAATAAGCAGGGACACACACTGTGCAAAAATTATTGTAGGTGGGTTGTTAAGTTATTCCCAGTGCAGTATTTACCAGCTGGTAAATACCGATATTTACCGCCTTTGGAAAAACCTCTCAAAGTGGGAGAATGGGAAAAACTGGGAAAAACCTCTAATAATCTTATAAAAGGAGAGACCAGCAGATATCTGACTGAATTAAAAGGAAATATCATCTCACACACACACACACCCTCACACACACACACATACACACACATATATATTTAAACAAACATACTCAAATCACAAAACCAAGATATGAAAATTTATATTGTTTTCCTTAAAAACAGCTTGTTTGTATGTATATACATAGTGATAGGTAAACAGATAATCAGATATATCAGTTACACTGAAAAAGTCCATTGATGGCTAAGAAATAAGGTTCATTGATACATATTTACCAATCCAACTCTGATGGACCTCTCAGGGTGCGGTAACATGTTACAAGCTTGGCAGTTTGCTCAAGTCCTAGTCTGTTTCGCAGTTTGGACTGCACAAGCCCAAAATTAAAAAAATTTAAAAAAATTCTTTCAATTGATGCTGTGCTGGAAGGCAGTTGATGAAGGCGAATTGCTAACTCGCTGAATTCCTGGGTTACGTCAGACTTGGTGTCCCTGAGGCAGTGCCACCAAGTTGCGGCTGACTTGGATGAAACACATGTATCTGTGAAGAGTGATTCGGAGAAAGGAGCTGCTTTGGACTGGAAGAAGAATATGTGACACAGAAGGTCTGGTTGGTGCTGCTCAAGCAGATTCCTTGCTGTCTCTTGTTGCTCTTTAGATAACCTCTGGCCCTGATACTTCGGGTGCAGGAGTTTAGTGAGGAAGTGACAGGGTGTCATGGCTTTTGATCAGACATTTCCCCCAGTAATTCCCTGTACCAACCAGTTTTCCCCAGTTATTCCCAATTAATCCGTTTTTTTTCCCACTGTTCGGGAAAAAATAGTTTTTCCCGTGAAAAATAACAACCCTGAGTCCTGGTGGCACCACCAGTCTTGTATATGACAAAGCTATTCGATATGTATCAATATGACAAATTTCTGGCTGATGTATCAAATTCGTCCGTAGAAATAAGCAGGCACATACACTGTGCAATAGTCATTGTAAATGGCAACACCTGTCTTGTGAACAATATAGCCATCAAAGACACATAGACAGGTCAAAATATCAGGCCAATACATCAAACTTACCTTGAGTCTGATGCACGGGGCTGACCAGGCTTAGGTGAGAAAGGCAGGTGCCCCGAGTGAACTGTTACAAATTGCTGGCTAAGGCTACTGCACTGAGTGAACTCTTTGACCTGCACCTGATTAGACTGTGTGAACTTTTGACCTGTACCTGGCTGCACTGAGTGAACTCTTGACCTGTTGCATAATCTGACACAGTTGGCAGTCTGCCAAAGCTATAAACAGATCCAGGCTATACTTTGGTGCCAAATCTGATGCAGTGGGCAATCTGCCAAAGCTATAAATAGAATGAAGCTACTCCATTGAGTGAACCCTGACTATACATGGCTGCACTGAGTGAACTCTTGACCTGTTGCCTAATCTGATACAGTTGGCAGTCTGCCAAAGCTATAAATGGATCAAGACTGACCTTTAGCCTGTTGCTAAATCAGAAAATATTAGTAGCTACACCATTGCATTAGGTCACAGATTGGCTCCACATGCAGACTTAGGGGCATGGCACCCATGAGGTGATCACATGATACTCATGAGGTGATCACATGCTACCCATCAGGTGTTCACATGGTGCCCATGAGGTGATCACATGCCTTGTGCTTGGTTGCACTGATTGAACTCTTGACCTATATCTGGCTGCACTGAATTAACTCTTAATCTATTGCCAAAATCTGAAACAGTTGACAGTTTCTCAATCTATTCAAGATACAGACACAATCTTGGCCTGTTGGTAAACCTGTTTACACATACTGAAAGACTTTGGCTAAAATGATTTTTTTTTCAAGCTGACATATTCATAAACCCCTTTATCAAAATATTGAAAATAATAAAAGATGCAGTCCTTTTATTGTTAAAGGTCCAATAATTCTGCCAAAAAAATCATTCAAGTAAACTTGAACAAAGGCTACCTAGGAATAATTTTTGTGCAATGTTACAGAAGTTATAATTGAAACAACAATTTTGTAGAAGACCACTATTGCATTCCTCATTTTGAATAGACATAATAATTGCCATAAGACCAAATTAAGCTTTTCACGACTCAACCAAAAATCAACAAACTCAATCTATTCTTATATGATTGAAAGAACCATGTCCTAGGATAATTCTTTTGAAAAATTGAACGATTAAACTTGACAGTTTCATCATAAACATTTTTTTAAGTTGAAAGAGGCTAAAATTATGAGGTTTTTGCCCATAAAAAACAGATCAATGTAGGTGGCACCATGAAATCTGCAATTTCAAATATGAGTCATGTGACCAACATTTGCACTATAGTTGGCAAGGCTAGCTTATGTCTTTCTGAGATTACTATGTCAACTGGTATGCTTACTTGGCCAAATGACTAAGTACAAATTTGTGTTACTCAGCTAAAATTTATCAAACACAAACTATTTGAACAAACTTGAGAGGGCTCACCTCTGGGTTCAATTCTGTAAAATATTGAACAATTTGGCTGAACCATTTACAAGAAGAAGACTTTTAAAGGTTTTTCAGCTTTTTCCCTATAAAATCTAAGTAAATGCAGATAGGATAAATAAGCTGAATCCCACAACATTTGATATGTGACAGATAAACTGCATCAAATCTTGGGATGGTAAGTGACGGACAAAGGACCACGACTATAGCTCAGATGACTTATAGTCAGCTGAGCTAAATATGAGTGTTTTTGAGGAATTTCAGGCAGGTGTCTGATATTACCAGGGTGTTCAATATTTGCTCGGGTGGAGCAACTGGACATCGCAAAAGCTTAAAAAAAAACCCTCAGCATTTTGTTAACTGCCAAATCTACTTAAATGTGCTCCATCTTGCATTTTTGCATGGACAAGGTATACTCACTGTTTATATATAACCTTAACCTTTGAAATATACCAAATATATGTGGAATACTTGGAACAGGCGTGAGCAATGTGAATACTAATGTCTGGAGGACCCAAGACTTGAGTATTGAATGACGTAGACAGGACATGTGCACAAGTCAAGACAATATGAAACCATGGCTGTTCAAACCTGAGAGCAGACCATGGATTATAGAATATAAATGGGCCTTTAATGACTTAGACTTGGTCTATGAATGTTGGAGCAGTAAAAGTGCAAAATAAGTGCCTTGCCCAGGCAGCGGCAGCCCCTTTCAACATAAAACATAGGTGGCGAAACCAGGGGGGTTTCTCAGTACAGTTAGTATATTCTCCTGTGCAGGACTGTAACAAACTACCTCCTCCCCATATCAACTCAATAAGTGCATATATATATATTTAGATATATATATATATATATATATATATATATATATATATATATATATATATATATATATATATATATCTCAGGGAGCTTGCCCCCCCCCCCCCCCCCCAGGATTTGAGGTGCAAAAGAATATTGCAAAGTTGATAGATTAATTTTTATTTCCCGAGTAAGCATTGACCAATAAATGACAGCAAAAATTGCACCAGAATGCTTTAATATACATACAGTCACATATACAAGAGCATGTGATGTCAGCCTGTGTCCAGGCCACAGAAATTACTCCACACCCGTCTCCCCGGAAAGCATCTGCCAGCCAACAAGGGCCACCAGCACTGGGGAGGGATGGTTGCTGTCAACAATGCTCCACAGCAGACGAGAGGGGCTGGCTTATTTTTTTCAAAATGCCAACCCCGAAGTCCGTCTTTCGTGTCACCTGTTTCTGCAACAGGCTTATTTTTCCTGTTAAAATAGTAAATGGTTTCCCATTTTCGCGACAGATGGCACTTCAATCACAGATATAAATGAACAAAACTTGCTCCCGCTGGTATCTTTTCTTCACGGCTCACTTAGTAGCGTGTAGGGGTCCTAGTCTAGAGGTTGTAAGTTCGATTCCCGATTCAGGCCACTTCTGATGTTTAATAGTTTATGTTAGAAGAGTTGAGTGTAGGGACATCTACAGGGAAAAGTAGGAGTTAAAATAGGGAATGAGAGAAGACAGTTTTATTGCTTGCCGGAAATCTTCGATTTCGGCAAGCATATTGCTCAGTTGCGTATGTCTGTTTGTCTGTTTGTTTGTTTGTTTGTCTGCACTCTCCTGGCCACAATTTTGCCACAATCACCTTGAAACTTGCAGGGATGATGAAAAACATAATTTCTAGGTGCCCTATTGTTTTTGGTTAAAATAGGTCAAAGGTCAAAGGTCAAGGTCACGACAGGTATGGTTAACAGTTTTTGCACTATAACTTCGCCATAAATAGGCTTATCCACTTCTGCAATAGCTCATTTTTTTCGTCATCACCTGGCCTTTCTTTTGACATGTAGCTAACTTAAATTTGCTGTTACCATGGTTACGCAATTTTGGGGAGAAATCATGGAATTTCGTGATATTTTTCAAATTTGCAGCAATCGTACTGATTCTGAGATATTTTATGTAACACAAGAATATCTCGAAATTGTTTTTTCAGATTTTGGAAATGGCCGCCGGGGGGCGTTGCAGATGAAAAAACATGAAAATTTGTTTTCGTGCTATACCTCCAGAACTATTAAACATTGGGCCATTTCCATCACAGCACCTTCAACTGGGTACCATGGGCTTATTTTTGCGCATAGGTGCCAAAGTGCGCTATTGCCAGATTTCTCTATTTTTGGGGTAAAACTTTTGAATTTTGAAAATATGCAGTTTTCAGCTTCTAACTCTGTCAGTTATTATGCTGGAGAGGTCATTTTTTTTGCATCTTGTAGCCCTTGGTGAGTTCTCGGTGGTCCAATCAAAAATCTTGCAAAATCTCGCACCGTTTCTCGTCAAACGAGAGTCTTCGAGATTTCATTAAATATGACCTACAGGTTGCATTTTTTTAACAATGGCTTTGAAATTGATATATTTTGTGTTATTTATAAATATCTCAAAATCAGTTTTTCATTTTTTTGGAAATAGCCACCAGGGGGCGTGGTACCTGAAACACTGTAACATATCATTTTTCTGCAATATCTCAAAAAATATTAAACGTGACACCATTTTTTTTGTGGTATCTGAAACTAGGAACATTGGCTTATTCCTCCGCACATGTAGCTTTGTACTGCCGTTACCATGGTTACCAAATTTTGGGGTAAAACGTGACAACTTGAAAATACGAAGTTTACCTGCTTCTATCTCTGTTGATATTTGCCATAGAAAGGTCTGGTTTTCGGCGTTAGACAGCATCCGTCTAGTTCTTAGTCATTCAATCGCAAGTCTCGTCATATCTCGCACCGTTTCTCGTGAAACGAGAACACGTGACCATTCAAAGAAATGCCTATAATTCTGTCATTTTTACGCCACAGACACATGGTCTGCAGCGCCGGATAGCGTCGGACACTCGCAGTCACATTCAGGGGTCGCATTGTAAGTCTCGTCAAATCTCGCGCCGTGTTTCACCAAACCACGAAGTCACGTGCCGTCGCCGCAAGTGCCGGCAGGGTCCCTACGGTGGGCGGCCGGCGTGTGCAGCGGTGCGTGACGGCCTTTCCAGGCCCTGTCTATTATCATACATGTTGGAGGCACAGTCACAACTTTATTGCTTGCCGGAAATCTTCGATTTCGGCAAGCATATTGCTCAGTTGCGTATGTCTGTTTGTCTGTTTGTTGCTTGCCGGAATCAAAGATTTCGGCAAGCATATTACTCAGTTGCGTATGTCTGTTTGTTGCTTGCCGGAAGATTTCCAGCAAGCATGTTGGTCAGTTGCGTATGTCCATTTGTCTGTTTGTTTTTTTGTTTTTTTGTTTGTTTTTTTGTGTGTTTGTCTGCGCTGTCCTGGCCACAATTTTGCAGCAATCGACATGACCCTTACAGGGTTGATTGACAACCGAACACCCTGGAACCCTATTGTTTTTGGTCAACATTGCTCCAAGGTCAAGGGTCAAGGTCACGACAGGTGTGGTTAACGGTTTTTGCACTATAACTTCGCCATAAATAGGCTTATCCACTTCTGCAATAGCTCATTTTTTTCGTCATCACCTGGCCTTTCTTTTGATATGTAGCTTACTTAAATTTGCCGTTACCATGGTTACATTTTTTGGGCAAAAATCATGGAAATTGGAAATAACAAGACCATTTTTTTGTAACTTTGTCAGTTTTTTAGCTAGGCAGATTTAGTTTTCGGCATTTTGTTCCACATGACCAGCTTGACACGACAGAACTGAAAGTCACGCCAAATCTCGCGCCATATCTCGTCAAACGAGAAAAAACGAGACTTCGCGGAAAATGCTTATAACTCGGCGACTTTTACAGCTAGACAGGTCTGGTTTTCGGCATTTCGTTCCACCAAACTAGCTTGACACGACAGAGCTGCAAGACAGGCCAAATCTCGCACCGTATCTCGTCAAACGAGAAAACACGGGGTGTCACGGAAATGCTTATAACTGGGCCAGTTTTACAGCTAGACACGTCTGGTTTTCGGCATTTAGTTCCACTAGACCAGCTTGACAGGACAGATATGCAAGTCTGGCAAAATCTCGCACCGTATCTCGTCAAACGAGAAAACACGAAATTTCACGGAAATGCCTATAACTTGGCCAGTTTTACAGCTAGACACGTCTGGTTTCCGGCATTTCCTTCCACATGACCAGCTTGACACGATAGATGTGCAAGTCAGGCCAAATCTCGCACCCTATCTCGTCAAACGAGAAAACACGAGATTTCACGGAAATGCTTATAACTCGGCGAGTTTTACAGCTAGACAGGTCTAGTTTTCGGCATTTTCTTTCACATGACCTGCTGGACATGACAGAACTGAAAGTCAGGCCGAATGTCGCACCGTATCTCGTCAAACGAGAAAACATGAGATTTCACGGCATTTGTTATAACTCGGCGATTTTTACAGATAGACACGTTGGGTTTTCGGCATATTGTTCCACTGGACCAGCTTGACACGACAGACATGCATGTCAGGCAAAATCTCGCACCGTATCCCGTCAAACGAGAAAACACGAGATTTCACCAAAATGCTTTTACAGGTACGAAGGTCTAGTTTTCGGCATTGTGTCACAGATGAACTGCTTGATTAGATAAAGCCATAAGTCTGCCCAAATCTCGCACCATATCTTGTGCAACGTGAACAAACGAGATGTCACTGAAATGCTTATAACTCGGCGCCTTTTACAACAAAGTAGTTCTAGTTTTCGGCATTTTGTCACATATGACCAGCTTGACATGACAAACCTGAAAACGTCTCACTGCTTCTTGTCAAACGAGATTAACTGGATTTCATGAAAAAGTTTTGAACTTGGTCCCTTTTACACTAGAAAGATATGCAGCTGTTAAAGGTCAGCATGCATAAATAAACATATTATCCGTTTCTGCTGCCCCCACAATGTTGCTCATTCATATGACTGTTTCTACATGCACTCTCTGTCTATCTGTCTGTATCATTTCCATTTCCGGCAAGCGCGTGACCTCTGGTCATCTTGTCTGTTTGTTTGTTTGTTTGTTTGTTTGTCTGCACTCTCCTGGCCACAATATTGCCACAATCACCTTGAAACTTACAGGGATGATGAAAAACATAATTTCTAGGTGCCCTATTGTTTTTGGTTAAAATAGGTCAAAGGTCAAAGGTCAAGGTCACGACAGGTATGGTTAACGGTTTTTGCACTATAACTTTGCCATAAATAGGCTTATCCACTTCTGCAATAGCTCATTTTTTTCGTCATCACCTGGCCTGTCATCTGGTGTGTAGCTGACTCAAATTTGAAGTAACCATGGTTACAAATTTTTGGGGAAAAGTCATAATATTCGAAAATAAGGGGTCTTATTTTTGTAACTTTGTCAGTTTTAAAGCTAGAGTGATCTAGTTTTTTGCATCAGGAAGCATTCAACTAGTACTACAAGATGTTATTACAAGTCTTGCAGTATCTCGTAAAATATCTCGTGAATAGAGATATTTCGAGATTTAATTCATCTTGCGCCAAAGGCCACATTATTGCAGGAATCTTTTTGAAACTGACATATTATAAGTCCTACACTAGTATCTCGAAATTGTTTTTTCACTTTTTGAATAGGGTCGCTAGGGGGCGCTGGAAGCGAACCTCCCGAAAATATCATATTTTGGCCATATCTCAAAAATTATAAGCCTCAATTACATAAACTATAGCTTATTTTCTTCCTCTGAGTTTTCTCCATAACCTAGTGTAGTCATCTGGTCACAATTTTGTGACACTTTGTCAGTGTGTCTGTCTGTTTGTCAGTTGTCCTCAAATTCGCCTTCTTGCTCTTGCGTCTCACATATAGCATTCTACAGGCCACAGTTTTGAAAGAATCCTTTTGAAACTATAACATCTTAAGTCTTACACTAATATCTCGAAACCAATTTTTCATTTTCCGGATATGGCCGCTACGGGGCGCTGAACTCGAACCTCTCCCAACATATCATGCTTTGGCAATATTTCCAAAACTATAAACCTCAGTTACATAAACTGTAGCTTTTTTCTTCCTTTGAGTCTTCTCCATAACCTGGATTAGTCATCTGGACTCAATCTTGAGTCACTTTGTCAGTGTTTTCGTCTGGTTGTCAGTTGTCCTCAAATTCGCCTGCTTAATTGTTGGCTCTTGCGTCTCACATGTAGCATTCTATAGGCCATAGTTTTGACGGAATCCTTTTGAAACTATTACATCTTATGTCTTACACTAATATCTAGAAATAAATTTTTCATTTTCCGGATATGGCCACTAGTGGGCGCTGCACAGGACCCTCACACACATACCATTATATTGGCCATATCTCTACACCAAAAGCCTCTTATTATAGCTTATTTTCTTCCTTTGAATCTTCTCCATAACCTGATTAAGGCATCTGGTTTCAATCTTCTGTCACTTTGTCAGTGTGTCCATCTGTTTGACCGTTATCCTCAAAGTCGCCTGCTTGCTGGTTCTTACGCCTTACATATAGCATTCTACAGGCCACGGCTTTGACGGAATCCTTTTAAAACTGGGACATCTCATGTCATACACTAATAATACGAAACGCATTTGTCGTCTTCGGAATATGTCTGCTAGAGGGCGCTACAGTCGAGCCTCCCAAGTATATCATTGATTCGCCATACCTCCAAAACTATAAATCTAAATTACATAAATTATAACTCATTTTCTTCCTTTGAATCTTCTCAATCACTAGGTTATGTCATCTGGTGTCAATCTTGTCTCACAAATCACTATGTCCCTCTGTTCGTCTTTTGTTGTCAGTTTTGTCTGCTTGCCTGTTCTTTTGTCTCATATGTCATTCTACGGGCCACATATTCTCAGCAATGTCCCTGAGAGTCATTCCATTAATAGAAAACCGACAATATGTTCTTTCTGTCCGTCTGTGTTTCACTTCCGATTTCCGGCAAGCGTTCGACCTATGGTCGTCTAGTTTATATTTTCCTCAACAGAAACGATGCCCGCCTTCTATAGGCAATAAATAAAACTCGGAAGTCGGAAGCCTTCGGAAGTCGGAAGCCGTTTTAATTTTTAGTATAATGTTAAAAATAACAATCATACCAACACTTTTTCGTGTTAAAATGGAAGATATAGACCCCCTTTGCAAAACCAGGAAGTTGCACAAACGTATATTCCCATATATGAAAATTAAAGCATTTTTAATGCGTCGGAAGCCTCTCGGAAGTCATCCTGAGGTGACAGATGAAGCTCAAAATGCATAAAACTCGGAAGTCAAGACCATAGCACCACCCGACAATGACACAGAAAAAGTCTTGCATAATTCCAGATTTTGATTTAAGTAATATTTATGTATTTGAATAAAACCATAATGTATATTACTAATTAAACATAATGATATATAAAATATATATAAAAAAATAAATGTTGAAATATACATTTAAATGTAATTCATTATATATCATATCGCGACGTAATATTTTAATATGGAATGTTATTTTTTATAAATAAAATATAAAAGCATTTTAAATTTCGTAATTTTATCAAAATGGTCTAATAATTCTTTTAGAATAGAATATTATATCATACAAAAAAATTAAGTAAAACTTAAACAACATTTATTTGTATTATAATAATTTTACATATATAATACTATTCAAATATTTGATAAAATACATAAATTTGTATATTAATGTAAAAAAGTATCAAACTGTCGCATCCTTGCAGAAACTGGTAAAACCTTAAGAAAAGTCCATTCAGTTTTGTAATAATAAAACTAATTTATTTTATCCATTAGGGTGCTAAATACAATATAAATGAAACTAAATTTTATCCATGCATTAGGATGCTTTATATGGAACGCATATAACTCTCCAAGGCTTGCTGAATACTGATCACCCAACGTATCAGGAAACATTTTTAGAACATTGCACAGACAATTTGCATAAAACATTATAAAAACACTTCCAAAATATTTCGAAAATTTAAAAATATGTAAAACTACATATAACTGTGAAAGATTTAAAAAAAGGCATGTGATGTTGCAAAAACATTGATATAAATTATAACAGTATCTTTATATTTTGATTTTAGCTTAATCAAATAATTTATGTAGGAAGGATATTACATTATTATATGATTCCATAGAACATTTTTTTAATTTTACACTTTAAAGCCACATTCTGTTTTGGAAACATTTTAAGAACAGCTTCATAAAATGTTTGTGCTAACTGGAGATCAGGCAATAAGAACAAGGAAACGCGTTTTAAACGTGCCTTTAAGGTAACGTAATAAAATATTACATAGATTGTAATCAGTTACAAACTAATAGGAAAAATCGACACCTAAAATCTTTTCTGTCATCTGTTATCCATTTTATTTGTTAGAATAACTCGCTAGGTGGAGGGGATAAATTATCACATAAATGAATTGATATATAAATACTCATATTATATACAATTAAATAATTTCATATATTAATTTATATTGACTTATATAACTCTGTCTTACTTAATCTAGGAATATTGATTATATTGTACTTCTATAATATATGATATTTTATCATATAATATAATTTAATATCAAATTATATCGCTGTTGAATGAATATATAATTATATCGTCATCTATATATGTTATTTAACACAGTGAATACATTTGAATATATTTGTTATTATGTATTTATATTTTGCATCATGTATGTATTTGTTCAATGAAAAAAAATAGATAATAACAAAACAAATCTGTTTTGTATTATACTGGGTTTTTTTTATTTGTTATTATAGTATTTTATATTCATGTTTTACATTTCAATATCAATTTATATATTATTTTGTTATTTATATACATTTTGATTTTATTCAAATTCATATATAAATATTACCTAAATTAATATTTGGGTTGATGCAAGACCCTTTTTGTGTCATTGTCGGTTGGTATACTATGGTTTGACTTCCTAGTTTTATCATTTTGAGCATCATCTGTCACTTCAGGATGACTTCGGAGAGGCTTTCTACGCATTAATTATGCTTTAATTGTCATATATGTTAATATATACCTTTGAAACTTTCTGGTATGAAAAAGGGTGTCTATATCTTCTGTTTTAACACAAAAACTTGTCGATTTGTTCGTTATTTTTAAATTATACTAAAAAATAAGACGGCTTCCGACTTCCGAAGGCTTCTGACTTCCGAGTTTTATTTATTGCCCCTTCTATAGTGGCTCCGTTGAATGTAAAGGAAAAATAACTAACCTTGTGGCCCACGTATATGTTTTGTCCTCATCCGTGTGTACTCCACATATGATCCTTGAGGTCCTGGGCCGTATCCAGACACCTGGTCGATTGGGACAATAGAAGGCTCGGGCAAGTCATTTTTAATAGGAGGTAACTTGACACTGACAGACTGGCTCCTATACAGCCCCGATCTGTAGTTGTGCTGGGGAGAGAATTCTTGGTTTCTCACATGCTCACGGATAGAGTCCTGGTACCCTAGGTGGGTCAGTCCGAAAAATGCCATGATTATAGCCTCGTATTAAGTACACGATGAATTCGGACCATTAAATACGGACACAAGAACACTCAAAGAGTTCCCATGTGAGGTTGCCACTGTCAACCAGTTGCTTTGTTGACATCTCGCACTGAACGTTATTTTAGAAGTAAAGCGAGAGTTCGCAGTTTCTAAAACCCTGACCCTTCCGTCCTGGATTCCGGATATTTAAATGAAGTGACCGTACTGATTAATTAAAAAATTAAAGTAATCCACTGTTACGTAATAACATGTTCAGTTGCCTTAGCCTTATGTTTTGGTTGACAGAGTCCTGAGCTTATACTTTAGTGATCACGCTTTTTTTCACGTGGACAGACCTTGTCCAGTTTCAAAGATAAACTTATGTTATAAAAAGGCAACAGTAAGCTTCAGAAACTCTATTTGTTTAAAGCACAATACAATCTTCTTGTCCTGATTTGCAAGTAATATTAAAGGAACAAGTGTGGTTTACAGTCTGATGAAAATTTCATTCACGGCCCAATCACGACATCGGATTCCGTATCGTCCTGGTTTTAGTCTTTTTAGAAACGGCACGAGATTTGGACCGGCGTGAGTTCTCGAAAATTCTGGATTGGAAGGGTTGTTAAATCAAAAGCCATCGGTGAGATTATTGAGTAGCCAGACAATCATCCATACAAAATGTCAGCGGTTGGAACTGTAGCTTTTGATGAATATGGCAGACCGTTCTTGATTTTGCGTGATCAAGACAAACAGAAGCGGTTAACCGGCTTAGATGCTCATAAGGTGAGCTTGTTTTGGTGTTGTCGCATCAGTGCGGGTTTATTAATAATCTGGAGGTGCATGCAACGTTTACATGGCCTTTTATTGATCAGGATTTTCACTGGTCATGTTCTTTTTAGCTTTTTATTAAGATGTGGGGATGTCGTGTCTGTTTTAAAACTGATTTGACATTAAGCCCCATTATCGCCCATTCCACTGTTTCCAGTCTGCACTTGCCAGTACACGTTAGCGATAATATATCGCAAGAGGAATGAGTAACCGGGGGGGGGGGGGGGGGAAGGGAGGTGTAGGACAAAAGCCCATACCGGAATGTTTACTGAATTGGTCCTACATCTTGAAACATGAAAATGTAATTAACCTTTTGGACATTAAGCTCCATTATCGCCCATTCCAGTCTGCACTTGCCAGTACATGTTGACTGGTCCCCCTAAACACCCAAACGCCGGTGTTTTGGGTAACTGTGACGAAACACCATGAAACACCCACTTAAGTTCAAACCTGAACCCAAAACATAAGACCAATCGATTAATAATCATCTGATGAATATATCTCTGCAATATTGTGTCATAAATTTATGAAATAAAGATAAAAATGAGTGTTTCGCGACGTGGTCGGTTCAACGGCAGACATGGCAGCCATTTATGCCAGCTATGACGCTGTCCCCTAGTGGCGCAAGTTGCAAACAAGCAAAGCACTTGTCAATTGTACAAAACACTAATATTGTTTTCTTTTATTTTACAGAATAGTGGCACAATTCTGCATTGACATATGCAATAGATGATAATTTATTAACCGATGCCAGTGTTTTGCTTCAAATTAGAATTTAAAAGGGTGTTTCGTCACACGTACCCAAATCACCAGGTTTTTTTGGTGTTAGGCGGACCCCACGTTGACGATAATGTAAGAGGAATGAGTAACTGGGGGGTGGGTGTAGGACGTTTCGGACACGGACGTTTCGGACTATCTAGGATGTTTCGGACAGGCCTTTCTGCAAGTGAGGAAGTTTCGGACATGTCACTGTTATTACAAGAAAAAAATCTTTTGTTATTTTAATTATTAGTGCATCAATGTACCCATATGTTTAATGATGTAATATTCATTTGCCTTCAAAATATGGGGATTAACTGGGGTTCATTTGTGGTATTTGTAAGCAAAAAATACAGTATTTTCCTGGCAGGAAAGGAAGCAAACCGTGAAAACAGAGTGAACCAGGGGCAACAAAAGGGTGTAGGACAAAGGCCCACCCAGACAAAAGCCCAGTGGACAAGAGCCCACTGGACAAAAACCCACACCTAAAAGTGCAGACTTGGACAAAAGCCCTACCTTGACTAAAATATAAAATTAAATGATTTTACGATGTTTTTCTAAAGTTTTTTTTAAGCTCAGCTGACTATAAGTCATCTGAGCTATAGTCGTGGTCCATTGTCTGTCGTCCGTCTGTCCAGGTATACCAATGTTCATGATTTAAGGCCTTTCAGAATTAGGGGCTTACCAGATGTCCACTACTTAGGGGCTTTCAAGGAATTACCAATAAATGATGCTTGGGGGCTTTCAGACATGGGGTAATAGTAATAGTAATAGACTATTACAGATTTTTCCATGTAATAGTAATAGTAATAGACTCAAAAATTTGAGCTGTAATAGTAATAGTAATAGAAACAGAAGGCAAAGTAATAGAGTAATGTATATTACTTTCTATTACTTCATGTAAGCCCCTTGATCATGAAGCATATCAGCAAATAATGCTGAACAGACTCAGTTCTTGTCCAGTAACTGCCCAGGATGTGCCTATTGTTGAGGCAAGCATGGGCCAGCTGCCACATTGCTGGTGACCACTGGTGCTAATTATATAAGAGTACTGGACAGAGTAGGTCACAGCCAAATAAGTTACCTGGCACAATCTGACCTTTGATAAGTAAAACATGGATAAACAGAGGCATGTTTGATGTTAAGAGACAGATAAATAGTGTATTATTACTGTGACATGTACATCTTATCTCACATCCATCAATCCATGTGCATATTCTGAAATGTACCTAGATTTGTTTTCACAAGCCAGTTTGCATTTTAATCATGCAGATTGCAATAACACACATTCAAGACAAATATAATATGGAACCAGATACAGTGCAGACCCAAAATGTTCATGATAAGCTTATGGTGTTTTCACTACCCATGTACTGAAGCCTACAATGCTATAAACTCAGACCAGTACTACAATCACTTCGATAAAGTCATACTGCAGGCACATGTATTATCTATTAAAAGAATAGTTTTAAAAGAATATGTATATAAATTAATACTTGTCTGTTATTTCATAGTACCTATTTTGCAGACCTTCATTTAGTATCTAAAATTATGTTAATTTATATTTTGAAAATTAAATGAACCATTTTTTTCATGATATTGATTTATTTGATTAAATAATATGAGAATATAAGTAAATGTTAATATTTTATAATTTAATATCTGAAATTTTGATATCAAATAATTAGATCCTGCTATGTAAAAAATTTAAAGTTCAAGACTGTTTAATATCAAATTTATTGTCAAAATGATTTAAATTATATTTTATTTGTTTTGTAAAATTTATGTAAGTTTAAATCACTCTCCATGTTTCTAAATTATCCTATGCTTGTTTTGCTGCAATGAAGAAGGGCATGCCTGAAGAATAAAGCCATGCATGCTACCACTTTGTAAAGTTTACCACCTCTCTGTTCACCCTCAAGATGTACTATGTGATGGAATAAAACATGGCATCACATCCAAATGAACATAGACACCTGAGAAGATGGGATACTTTTGTCTCCAGTTTGGTTCTGTCCAGAATCTTGACACAAACATATTTTTATTGGATATATTTATAAGGATTGGGGAACAGGACACAGCTCTACATAAATTCCTCTCCTAGTACATACATAAAGGACCCAATTGTCAGCTTTGATACTTAATACTAATTTGCAATAATCATGGATAATTCCTCTCAAGACAATTTTTAGTTACACTGAAATCTTTATTTATTGACTATGAGAACGAAGATTAAATCTAAACGGAAGTATGTACTATAAAATAAATTTATGTGAAATATATATGAAAATAATATAAAATGTACAAGTATGCATATAATTATAAATCAATATTTTACATATGCCAGGGCCTTTACAATGGCTTGCTTTTAAATTACATATATTCAAGAGTTCATACAATTATCTTATAATCTCGACTTGAAACACCCCAATAACGATCATTGAGGTTTCAAAATATTAAACAAAACAGAATTAAAGAAGCTGAAATAATTAAGATCTCCAGTGTCATAAGGCTTCTTGTAAATGACAGACACAGTATAAGAAAATTGTGTAGGTAACTGGATGATATGGTTGCTTTTAATATTATTTAAACATGTGATTGTAGTGCTAGTTTACAGCACTCATGGCTGTGCAAGGTCTAGAATCCTCCCATCAGTTTAGGTACATGTAATAGTAATAGAAATAGTAATAGATACCCCAGTAATAGTAATAGAAGATAAAATGTTGTAATAGTAATAGTAATATCAGAAATTGAAAGTAATAGTAATAGTAATAGAACAACTGTAATAGACCCCATGTCTGGGGGCTTTATCATGTCTAATTATAAGGGGCTTTTGTATTATCCATTTCTAAGGAGCTTATTGGTCAAATTAGGGGCTTATATTAAAAGTATGAGCCTGACCATGATCTGATGGTTAATATCATATAACCATTATCATTAACTAGACATTTCTTGGCACCGCTGGTGCCATAGTATCGCCAGACAAATGAGGTTTTGTGGTATTTTGTTGATATAATGTGATGTATTTGTATTTTAGCAATGAATGTGAGAAACATTTGTACAAAATATAGGAATATTTTGGATTGGGAAGGACAATTGATCAAAGGGTTTTTGACTTATAATGCTCACAGTGCTGTCAAGTGGCCCTTTTTAAGATATTCATGATTTTATGTTTTTCACCAAATATGGGAATATTCAAGGTCAAGGTCACTCTCATAGTCACGGTCATGACCCCAAATCAATAAACTGCATTCCAAAATATCCAACATTTGAAAAAAAAAAATTAAATTAAAAAAAAAAATAATTTAAATTGAATTAAATTTTAAAATTAAATTGAAAATTAAATATACCTCATTCCATAAACCATATCTATATACATGCATAACATGAAAGAAATCTGTCCATTACTGTTTGACTTATAATGCTCACAGTATATACTGTCAAGTGGCAATGATGGGGTATTCAAAGGCGCAAAAAACAAGAAAAGGACAACAGGTGGCGCCACCTATCTTCTGCAAAAGACAAAACTATCCAAGATCTTCCGTCAACTTGATTTTTGGACCAATCCATGCATCCCTTTTTAAGATATTCATGATTTTATGTGATTTTCACAATATATGGTAATATTCAAGGTCAAAGCCACTCTCAAAGGAAAGGTCATGACCCCAATTTTAATATACATCATCCCATAACCCATACCTATGTACATGCATAATATTAAAGAAATCTGTCAATCAGTTTTTGACTTGTGATGCTAAAAGTACTGTCAAGTGGCAATGATGGGGGTATTAAACGGCACAAAAACAAGAAAAGGATACTAGGTGGCACCACCAGTTTCCGGTACATGACATCACTATCCAAGATCTTTGTCCAACTTGATTTTTGGACCAGTCCATGCAAGCTTACTTGAGATATTTAAGAATTTGTGTGATTTTCCCAAAAAATGGATCTATTCAAGGTCAAGGTCACTCTCCTAGCATAGATCATGACCCCATTTTGAATAGGCTTCGTCCCCTTACCTATATCTATACAAACGTAAAGTCTGAAAAAGATCAGTGAAATATTTTTTGAGTTATCCCGCTAACAAGGTTTTTCTGCTGCGGCGGAGGCGGGACCGTCGTGAAACCATAATATCCCGACTTTGTCTGGGAATACAATAAAAGCAGGAATTATCATCCAGAAGCTAATTTTTGGACAGATGGCTCCTGTGACCTTCACCTTTGACCTCAAAATTGATAGGGGTCTTCCTCTATTGGCAGATAAACTATATGTGCAAGATGAAAGGTCTGAGATGAAATGTTTGGCTGAAAATGCATCCACAATCTTTTTCAAGATGTATCCTGTGACCTTGACCTTTGACCTCATGACCCCAAAATCATTTGGAGTCTTCCTTTTTCAATGGGACATATATAAGTCAAGTTTGAAATCAATACATTAATAAAAGCAGGAATTATCATCCAGAAACTAAATTTTTGACAGATAGCTCCTGTGGCCCTGACCTTTGACCTTGTGACCCCAAAATTGATATGGATCATCCACTATTGGCAAGCGAGCTATATTTCAAGATGGAAGACCTGGGATGAAAGTTTGGCTTAGAATGCATCCACAGTACCTTTTAAGATGTGAGTCCAGTGACCTTGACCTTTGACATCATGACCCTAGAACCTGTAGGGTTCTTACTTTAGTGGTAGGCCATACATAAGTCACGTCTGAAATCCATATGGCTATCATCACTGGAGATATCATAAGAGGCGTGTGATTTTCACCAAATATGGACACATTAAAGGTCAAGGCCACTCTCATGGTAAAGGTCATGACCCAAATGTAAATAGACCTCATCCCATAACCCATCTCTCTACATGTGCATAATATGAAAGAATTCTGTCCATTAGTTTTTGACTTATAATGCTTACAGTACTGTCAAGTGGCAATTACCGAGGTATTAAAGGCGTAAAAACAAGAAAAGGATAATAGGTGGCACCACCAGTTTCCGGTATATCACAAAGCTATCCAAGATCTTCGGTCACCTTCATTTTTGAATCAGTCCATGCAAGCTTACTTGAGATATTTAAGAATTTGTGTTATTTTCAGCAAAAATGGACCTATTCAAGGTCAAGGTCACTCTCCTAGCATAGGTCATGACCCCATTTTGAATAGGCTTAGTCCCCTTACCTATATCTATATAAATGTAAAGTTTTAAAAAGATCAGTGAAATATTTTTTGAGTTATCCCACTCACAAGGTTTTTCTGCGGCGGCGGGACCGTCGTGAAACCATAGTATCCCGACTTTGCCTGGGGATACAATAAAGCCCCTTTTATACATGCAGACATGCAAAATCCTTAATTCTTGTCTACTGAAAGTAGATGACTTTAAATTAACTAGTTAGGTTCTTTCATGAATCATAAATAGTTTTCAAATATGGAGTCTTTCCATTGTTGCAGATTTATGGAGGTACCATGTTTTACGGACCTTTGGGTCAAGTCCCATGTAGATGATGACTTTATTAGCAAGCCTATCGCTTTGGAAAATCAACATAAAATAATGATAAATATATCGGTAGTATGGTAACAAATAATCTTATTTGTCTACTATGTTTTCATGCACGTTCCGGCCACACCGCCCTGTTCCTTCACAGGGAGCTACCTAGAGACCAATCTTTCCAAAATCTGGCATATTTATTCTCTGACATATGTAGTTGTGTGGAACAAAGACTTGTAGCACCACCTGCAATCTTTTTATGCAGTATAAATCTGGGTGTCTTTTAGGCAACAGCTAGTATCTCAGGAGTGGTTCAATGTACTGAGCTGAAATATTGGATGTTCATAGATCTTTGATCTCTCCATCTAGCAATAGAGACTGGTGGTGTCACCTACAAAGTTTTTTTTGTCTGGTGTCCATCTGTGGGTTTGCCATCTGTTCATCTTAGTGGTTGTTCAATGTATTGGGCTGAAATAGTGCATGCCTATAGGTCTTTGCTACCTACCCAAGTGCATTTTGTGCTGGAGACTGGTGTTGCCACCTACAATCGCTTTCACATGGAGTTGCTCTGTACATTGGCTTTGGGAAAAATTATAGTTCATATCTCAGGTGTGGCTTAGTATATTGGTCAGATATTTTGCAAAACTCACCAAAATGACAGTATAAAAGAGCATTGTGCAGGTGATTCTGTGTAATCTTTCTGGATTATGATTTAAGGCAGGTGCCATACGACTCCTGTCTTTCAAAGATTCATAATTTATTCTGGTTCACTCAGGGCAACTGCCATCTTCGGAGCTTGGTCGGCCCAGTGCACTTGACTCAAAAGAAGTTTGTTGTATTGTGCGAAGTTGTAATTTTGACTTGCCCATCCATCTCTGATGGCATTCTGGTATACCAGAATTGTGGCACCACCTACAATAAATTTTGCAGAGTGCATGTCCCTGCTTATTTTGTCAGGAGGTATTTGAAGTTTCATGGAGGAAAAAGGATATATTTAATAATTTATACATCTCTGATACCTTTGTCATACACAAGGCCTGTGGTGTTCCCTACATTTGTTTTTGGTCTCATGTCTGTGCACATAACACAAGAGTGGTCTGAAGTATCTGCCTGAGATTGTCCATGTCCATACTTCAATGACTTTCTTGCACACAAAACTGGTGGTGGCACCTATAATTATATTTCATCTACTGTGTAAATCTATGCCAGTATTTTAGGAGTGATGTTTGTGTAATTGTTGCTTTTACTGGAGTTAAAAATGTTCAGTGTTTGCATTGTCCATGTAACACATACTTTAAAATTAATCCAGTGCATAGGTTCGCATTAGAGATGTAGGCCTTGTTATGGAAAAAACTTTTGGGCCTTTTCTGCTTCTTTAAAAAATATAACATGATGAAACTGTCAAACAGTTATTTTTTTTACAATGATCATAGGGTGAGGTTCTCTGAATTGTATAAGAACAGATCAAGATCAGATATTTGGTAGAGTCCTAGAAAACTGAAGTTTGTCTTTTGGCTAGGTAAGCCTATATCATACTGAAGGCTGCAGTAGTCTTCTTCTGCAAAACTGACACTTTAACTTTTGTTTTGTTTACTTATATGCTTTTTAGCAGTATTCATGGACATTTTGCAATAAAGTGTGAGGTACTTTGGTAACAATTAAGTGTGAGATACTTTGGTAAACAACGATTCTGGATTTATTGTAGTTACAGACTCTGCAGTGGTGGTATATATGCAGAGCTGTACAGGCAACTATTTATGTCCAAATCAGTGTTGAAATCCATGAAAACAATATATCTGTATTCTGTTTTTTGCTTTTAATATACATCTGTTATTATTCTTTTTTAAAGAAAATCATATGAATATTACAGCAAGATAAAGGCAATTTAGCCAAAGAACAGTATGTGAAATTGAGGTTTTTATGGTGCCATCTGCATCGACCTTGTTTTTTATTGGCAAAAACCTCATAATTTCAGCCTGTTTCAGCTTAAATATGATTTTTAATGAAACTGTCAAGCTGAATAAAATGAATAAAATATATCTTTATTTTGATATTGTTTTCAAAAGGGCTCTGTTATTATTCTAAACATTTTGATGAAAAAAATCAGTATGAATATGCGACTTGAAAAAAAGCATTGTAGGTTAAGCTTTTTAGTTTGCATAAACAAATTTGGCAACAGGCAAACATTTTATTTGTTTCAATATATATTTGCAGACTGCCAACTATTTCAAAATTGGCTACAGGCCAAGTTTTAGTCTTGATCTATTTTAAGCTTTAGCAGACTGCCAGCTGAGGTAGATTTAGCAACATGTCAAGAATTCACTCAGTGCAGTGGCTGTAGCTGGCAATGAACTTCACTTGACCTTTGACAAGTACAGGTAAACTCCTGGCTCAGCTTGGACAGCTGAGTGCACCTGACTAGAGAGAAGTTTGATTCATCTGCCTGAAATTTTGTCGTATCCTTGCATATTTGATGGCTTTCTAGTCCAATATACTGATATTGCCACCTACTACATTAAATTTTAACAAATATTTTAACAACTTTTTAATTTTCTTTTCAAATTAGTTCTGCTAGACAAGTTGTCAATGTTTACAAACCGTTGTCATGGCTGATGCCAGGGGTTAGTTTAATTGTTCTCTGACACTGGCCATATCGAGCAGAAACAGGCGCAAATTCATCAAACTTCACAATTCTATGTTAAAACATCTCTGCAACTTCTTATGGTCACTATATATATATATATATATATATATATATATATATATATATATATGGGTCATTCCGCAGTAAAATGAGCAATTACCTAAATATCTGGTCTCTCCTTATTCATTCATCAGCAAGTAGTTAAAGGTTTTACACAAATACATATAGTTAAATACCTTGGCATGGGTTCTCCATCCATCCAAACTGAGATAATAAAGAATGGATTATTACTTGTGCAGGCCCGTCCCAATATATGCACTTTCAGACAAATAGCATGTCTCCTGAGCAAGGAGCTAATATATTAGGTCATTTGGTAGAGTAGATAAAGAACTCATTCATTATCTTAATTAGCTAAATTAAAATACACAATAAGGTGTTCAGATTCCATTGTTGCTTGAAGCAATTGTTGCCACTAACTTTTTTTTGCGAGCATTTCTGATCTGTCCCCCAGTTTTGAGTCAACTCTGTCACAAAAAGAATTATATCCAAGCAAAATGACAGTTACATATTTATATCTATACAAAGCCAAATATAAAATGTTGCATGGACATACTTTATCCATGAAACACTGTTTTATACATAACATGTATCTAGTATCAGAAATGGAACCCTTTATGTCTTCATCCTGGAGGGTGGAAAATTAACGTCACAGCTTTTTCACCCTCATAAATAGATAAATGGGTAAAATGTTATTATGTTCAAGAAAAACATGTGTTTTTTGTTCAAAATCTTTAATAACTGGCTTATAACGTGATTTTCAAAAAAATTATAAATTAAAAATCAAGCATTTGTCAACTCCATCACAGTCAACTCCGTCACGTGATGGAGTTGACATGTCTGTATTTTGAGCACTGATTACTTAACAAAGCTTTCACCATTATTATATATACTAATATATTGTATATTCCATTAGATTGCAACTATATTTTATGTGTAAGCTTAATTATTATTCAATTTATTTAGTTCAAGGCAATATTAATGATTTATGAATTGGCTAACTAATGAAATACATTTTGGTATTCCCACCTGATACATCCACTGCTTTTTATATAACTGAATACTTTCATTTTTAACAGCATGGGCAATTGGCAATCTAAATTATTTAAAAATAAAATGAAGCTAGATATGATACAGGGCATTCACTCTTGAAGCCTGTGTTCCATATAATCAATAAAGATATTCTTATGACCCCAGATGCATAGTGGTTTCATTCTGCTAAAGAGTGTCAGGCCTGTACCTTGAACTACATTATCCAAAGTCATTTAGAATACATTTGCTAGATTTTGACAGCATTTAATACATCCTGTCCCAGCAGGAAAACCTAAGCATGTTGCAGCAGACTTGGTCAATTATTGTGCTATAATATATTTTTCACTGTGGACATTAATATGATTAATTATTCATATGTCCATTGTATGACATTTGATTGTAGACATGCTGCATAAAAAAAAAAAAAAATGGTGTCAATTCCTCTTTTCCTGCTAACACGCTGCTTCTGGTTCCCACAAAAGACAGTGGCAACATAATAACAGAATCTTTTTTGCAAATGCAGACACTGATGAAGATGACTCCATGACACCTGGTATTGTTCTTCAGTTTCTGTAAAACCAGTTTCATTGTTTAATGTAACTGTTAATTTGGTTCACTAAATAGTTTTCCACTTTTGAACTGGTAATTGTGTGCAAACAGAAACTTTTTCACTACCTGTAACTCTGTTGTTGAAACATCCAGAGTCAATAGTACCAATCTTGTTGGATATATTATCTAGTTAGGATTATGAATAATTGCAACTTCTTGTATCACTTTGGCATATTTGGCAGCTGATGGACAGTTCCAGTCCTCTAGTGGTCAGCAAAAAGAAGGCAAAACTGAATCTACAACCCTCCAAAGAGTAGCCCCATCTCATCTTAAGGTCTTTTACCCTGTCTCGCCTCCCAGAGATTTAAATGGCCTTTAAAATATTTCAAGACATCTACAGACCCCAAAACTGACAAGGAAAAGGAATTTTAAATCAACTGTAGGATGTCTAATCATTTTGAATTACCTGTGCTGTATACTTTAAATATTTTAAACATACAGTCAAGTTGTTTTCATAAGTTTGCAGAGAAATATTTAGTTATGCGACAACAGATTTTCTTCTGTCAGCCAGAACTTAAATATGAGCCAATTTATGTGACACAATCAAGTGCTGGTCAATAAAAATTTTAAATACCATTTATGGAAATATTTGATCATAGAAGACTTGTGCATGAAAATAATTAAGAGATTTATAAAGTCATATGTTAGAGTATACCAGTCAAAAGCCTGTTCTGTCAACTCCGTCACAAATACTCATGGTCTTTGCCAGCTAAATATTATCAAGGGGATCATTTAACTACACAGATTTTTCTGTTATAAATGTAAATAAAGGAAATCTTGATTTATCTAATGATGATTTAATCTGTTTTTATTAGAATAATTGTCTTTACCTGAGAAAAAGAATTGAAGAAAAAAATAGTTTTTGATAAAGTTTGCAATTTTCTTAACATTTTTTGTAAATACATTGGTCTAATTCATAAGGAAAAGTTTTATTTAATTTTCCAAGGGAGGAATGATGATATGCCATTGTCTTGTATTATTTAACTGGTGTCATCTCCTTAATTTTTGTATTTCAGATCAATTAACATGACTGTGACGGAGTTGAAAAAGTGTTTTACTGAGCTTTGGATGATTGTTATTTTCAAAAAGGACTTTGCTGTTTAAGCTTGGCCTATATGTGTTAGTGAAACTAGACATCTCTGCCTACATGTGCTACAAATTTGAGCCAGATATGACAAAAAAATTTTTTGACCAAGCAGAATCACCAATTTGCCCAATTTACTGTGGAATGACCCATATATATATAGATAAAATTAATACAGTTTGAAATCTGGTGTGGCAGAAGTGCCGGTTCTGCGTGTATAATACTCCGTACAAATCAAGTTGTGCAAATTGTGCACACAAATGGTAAGCTGGGGAAGTTCAGATCTCAAAAGTAATGCACATTGAATCTGAAAAAGCCCCTCGAATCTCTAGTTGTGGAAATGGGATTTTCCCAGTTGGAACGTGATTGGAAAGCTTTCTACTAATGTTATTGGGAAACTCGAAAATAAGATTTGCACATCTTGATAAGAATGCAGCATAAACAGCACACTTTCTTGGTTTAATGTCCAACCAAGCAACATTATCCAAGGTGTGCAGAGCTAACTCATCTGTGCCGTCATATCAAACTCACCACCTGAAAGCCCTTTATTATTGTATCGCCAGACATAGTCTGGAGATACTATGGTTTAGGCACGGTTGCGCCGCCGCCGCAGAGATTTCTTTTGGACACAATAACTCAAAAAATATTTCAAGGATCTTTTTCAAACTTGACACATTTATAGATATAGGTGAGAGGACGAAGTCTATGTAAAATGGGGTCATGACCTCAACTAAGAGAGTGACCTTGACCTTGAATAGAGTTTTATTAAGATGTGGGGATGTCGTGTCTGTTTTAAAACTGATTTGACATTAAGCCCCATTATCGCCCATTCCACTGTTTCCAGTCTGCACTTGCCAGTACACGTTAGCGATAATATATCGCAAGAGGAATGAGTAACCGGGGGGGGGGGGGGGGAAGGGAGGTGTAGGACAAAAGCCCATACCGGAATGTTTACTGAATTGGTCCTACATCTTGAAACATGAAAATGTAATTAACCTTTTGGACATTAAGCTCCATTATCGCCCATTCCAGTCTGCACTTGCCAGTACATGTTGACTGGTCCCCCTAAACACCCAAACGCCGGTGTTTTGGGTAACTGTGACGAAACACCATGAAACACCCACTTAAGTTCAAACCTGAACCCAAAACATAAGACCAATCGATTAATAATCATCTGATGAATATATCTCTGCAATATTGTGTCATAAATTTATGAAATAAAGATAAAAATGAGTGTTTCGCGACGTGGTCGGTTCAATGGCAGACATGGCAGCCATTTATGCCAGCTATGACGCTGTCCCCTAGTGGCGCAAGTTGCAAACAAGCAAAGCACTTGTCAATTGTACAAAACACTAATATTGTTTTCTTTTATTTTACAGAATAGTGGCACAATTCTGCATTGACATATGCAATAGATGATAATTTATTAACCGATGCCAGTGTTTTGCTTCAAATTAGAATTTAAAAGGGTGTTTCGTCACACGTACCCAAATCACCAGGTTTTTTTGGTGTTAGGCGGACCCCACGTTGACGATAATGTAAGAGGAATGAGTAACTGGGGGGTGGGTGTAGGACGTTTCGGACACGGACGTTTCGGACTATCTAGGATGTTTCGGACAGGCCTTTCTGCAAGTGAGGAAGTTTCGGACATGTCACTGTTATTACAAGAAAAAAATCTTTTGTTATTTTAATTATTAGTGCATCAATGTACCCATATGTTTAATGATGTAATATTCATTTGCCTTCAAAATATGGGGATTAACTGGGGTTCATTTGTGGTATTTGTAAGCAAAAAATACAGTATTTTCCTGGCAGGAAAGGAAGCAAACCGTGAAAACAGAGTGAACCAGGGGCAACAAAAGGGTGTAGGACAAAGGCCCACCCAGACAAAAGCCCAGTGGACAAGAGCCCACTGGACAAAAACCCACACCTAAAAGTGCAGACTTGGACAAAAGCCCTACCTTGACTAAAATATAAAATTAAATGATTTTACGATGTTTTTCTAAAGTTTTTTTTAAGCTCAGCTGACTATAAGTCATCTGAGCTATAGTCGTGGTCCATTGTCTGTCGTCCGTCTGTCCAGGTATACCAATGTTCATGATTTAAGGCCTTTCAGAATTAGGGGCTTACCAGATGTCCACTACTTAGGGGCTTTCAAGGAATTACCAATAAATGATGCTTGGGGGCTTTCAGACATGGGGTAATAGTAATAGTAATAGACTATTACAGATTTTTCCATGTAATAGTAATAGTAATAGACTCAAAAATTTGAGCTGTAATAGTAATAGTAATAGAAACAGAAGGCAAAGTAATAGAGTAATGTATATTACTTTCTATTACTTCATGTAAGCCCCTTGATCATGAAGCATATCAGCAAATAATGCTGAACAGACTCAGTTCTTGTCCAGTAACTGCCCAGGATGTGCCTATTGTTGAGGCAAGCATGGGCCAGCTGCCACATTGCTGGTGACCACTGGTGCTAATTATATAAGAGTACTGGACAGAGTAGGTCACAGCCAAATAAGTTACCTGGCACAATCTGACCTTTGATAAGTAAAACATGGATAAACAGAGGCATGTTTGATGTTAAGAGACAGATAAATAGTGTATTATTACTGTGACATGTACATCTTATCTCACATCCATCAATCCATGTGCATATTCTGAAATGTACCTAGATTTGTTTTCACAAGCCAGTTTGCATTTTAATCATGCAGATTGCAATAACACACATTCAAGACAAATATAATATGGAACCAGATACAGTGCAGACCCAAAATGTTCATGATAAGCTTATGGTGTTTTCACTACCCATGTACTGAAGCCTACAATGCTATAAACTCAGACCAGTACTACAATCACTTCGATAAAGTCATACTGCAGGCACATGTATTATCTATTAAAAGAATAGTTTTAAAAGAATATGTATATAAATTAATACTTGTCTGTTATTTCATAGTACCTATTTTGCAGACCTTCATTTAGTATCTAAAATTATGTTAATTTATATTTTGAAAATTAAATGAACCATTTTTTTCATGATATTGATTTATTTGATTAAATAATATGAGAATATAAGTAAATGTTAATATTTTATAATTTAATATCTGAAATTTTGATATCAAATAATTAGATCCTGCTATGTAAAAAATTTAAAGTTCAAGACTGTTTAATATCAAATTTATTGTCAAAATGATTTAAATTATATTTTATTTGTTTTGTAAAATTTATGTAAGTTTAAATCACTCTCCATGTTTCTAAATTATCCTATGCTTGTTTTGCTGCAATGAAGAAGGGCATGCCTGAAGAATAAAGCCATGCATGCTACCACTTTGTAAAGTTTACCACCTCTCTGTTCACCCTCAAGATGTACTATGTGATGGAATAAAACATGGCATCACATCCAAATGAACATAGACACCTGAGAAGATGGGATACTTTTGTCTCCAGTTTGGTTCTGTCCAGAATCTTGACACAAACATATTTTTATTGGATATATTTATAAGGATTGGGGAACAGGACACAGCTCTACATAAATTCCTCTCCTAGTACATACATAAAGGACCCAATTGTCAGCTTTGATACTTAATACTAATTTGCAATAATCATGGATAATTCCTCTCAAGACAATTTTTAGTTACACTGAAATCTTTATTTATTGACTATGAGAACGAAGATTAAATCTAAACGGAAGTATGTACTATAAAATAAATTTATGTGAAATATATATGAAAATAATATAAAATGTACAAGTATGCATATAATTATAAATCAATATTTTACATATGCCAGGGCCTTTACAATGGCTTGCTTTTAAATTACATATATTCAAGAGTTCATACAATTATCTTATAATCTCGACTTGAAACACCCCAATAACGATCATTGAGGTTTCAAAATATTAAACAAAACAGAATTAAAGAAGCTGAAATAATTAAGATCTCCAGTGTCATAAGGCTTCTTGTAAATGACAGACACAGTATAAGAAAATTGTGTAGGTAACTGGATGATATGGTTGCTTTTAATATTATTTAAACATGTGATTGTAGTGCTAGTTTACAGCACTCATGGCTGTGCAAGGTCTAGAATCCTCCCATCAGTTTAGGTACATGTAATAGTAATAGAAATAGTAATAGATACCCCAGTAATAGTAATAGAAGATAAAATGTTGTAATAGTAATAGTAATATCAGAAATTGAAAGTAATAGTAATAGTAATAGAACAACTGTAATAGACCCCATGTCTGGGGGCTTTATCATGTCTAATTATAAGGGGCTTTTGTATTATCCATTTCTAAGGAGCTTATTGGTCAAATTAGGGGCTTATATTAAAAGTATGAGCCTGACCATGATCTGATGGTTAATATCATATAACCATTATCATTAACTAGACATTTCTTGGCACCGCTGGTGCCATAGTATCGCCAGACAAATGAGGTTTTGTGGTATTTTGTTGATATAATGTGATGTATTTGTATTTTAGCAATGAATGTGAGAAACATTTGTACAAAATATAGGAATATTTTGGATTGGGAAGGACAATTGATCAAAGGGTTTTTGACTTATAATGCTCACAGTGCTGTCAAGTGGCCCTTTTTAAGATATTCATGATTTTATGTTTTTCACCAAATATGGGAATATTCAAGGTCAAGGTCACTCATAGTCACGGTCATGACCCCAAATCAATAAACTGCATTCCAAAATATCCAACATTTGAAAAAAAAATTAAATTAAAAAAAAATTTAAATTAAATTAAATTTTAAAATTAAATTTAAAATAAAATATGCCTCATTCCATAAACCATATCTATATACATGCATAACATGAAAGAAATCTGTCCATTACTGTTTGACTTATAATGCTCACAGTATATACTGTCAAGTGGCAATGATGGGGTATTCAAAGGCGCAAAAAAACAAGAAAAGGACAACAGGTGGCGCCACCTATCTTCTGCAAAAGACAAAACTATCCAAGATCTTCCGTCAACTTGATTTTTGGACCAATCCATGCATCCCTTTTTAAGATATTCATGATTTTATGTGATTTTCACCATATATGGTAATATTCAAGGTCAAAGCCACTCTCAAAGGAAAGGTCATGACCCCAATTTTAATATACATCATCCCATAACCCATACCTATGTACATGCATAATATTAAAGAAATCTGTCAATCAGTTTTTGACTTGTGATGCTAAAAGTACTGTCAAGTGGCAATGATGGGGGTATTAAACGGCACAAAAACAAGAAAAGGATACTAGGTGGCACCACCAGTTTCCGGTACATGACATCACTATCCAAGATCTTTGTCCAACTTGATTTTTGGATAAATCCATGAAAGATTTCTTGAGATATTTAAGAATTTGTTTGATTTTCCCCAAAAATGGATCTATTCAAGGTCAAGGTCACTCTCTTAGTTGAGGTCATGACCCCATTTTACATAGACTTCGTCCTCTCACCTATATCTATAAATGTGTCAAGTTTGAAAAAGATCCTTGAAATATTTTTTGAGTTATTGTGTCCAAAAGAAATCTCTGCGGCGGCGGCGCAACCGTGCCTAAACCATAGTATCTCCAGACTATGTCTGGCGATACAATAATAAAGGGCTTTCAGGTGGTGAGTTTGATATGACGGCACAGATGAGTTAGCTCTGCACACCTTGGATAATGTTGCTTGGTTGGACATTAAACCAAGAAAGTGTGCTGTTTATGCTGCATTCTTATCAAGATGTGCAAATCTTATTTTCGAGTTTCCCAATAACATTAGTAGAAAGCTTTCCAATCACGTTCCAACTGGGAAAATCCCATTTCCACAACTAGAGATTCGAGGGGCTTTTTCAGATTCAATGTGCATTACTTTTGAGATCTGAACTTCCCCAGCTTACCATTTGTGTGCACAATTTGCACAACTTGATTTGTACGGAGTATTATACACGCAGAACCGGCACTTCTGCCACACCAGATTTCAAACTGTATTAATTTTATCTATATATATATGGGTCATTCCACAGTAAATTGGGCAAATTGGTGATTCTGCTTGGTCAAAAAATTTTTTTGTCATATCTGGCTCAAATTTGTAGCACATGTAGGCAGAGATGTCTAGTTTCACTAACACATATAGGCCAAGCTTAAACAGCAAAGTCCTTTTTGAAAATAACAATCATCCAAAGCTCAGTAAAACACTTTTTCAACTCCGTCACAGTCATGTTAATTGATCTGAAATACAAAAATTAAGGAGATGACACCAGTTAAATAATACAAGACAATGGCATATCATCATTCCTCCCTTGGAAAATTAAATAAAACTTTTCCTTATGAATTAGACCAATGTATTTACAAAAAATGTTAAGAAAATTGCAAACTTTATCAAAAACTATTTTTTTCTTCAATTCTTTTTCTCAGGTAAAGACAATTATTCTAATAAAAACAGATTAAATCATCATTAGATAAATCAAGATTTCCTTTATTTACATTTATAACAGAAAAATCTGTGTAGTTAAATGATCCCCTTGATAATATTTAGCTGGCAAAGACCATGAGTATTTGTGACGGAGTTGACAGAACAGGCTTTTGACTGGTATACTCTAACATATGACTTTATAAATCTCTTAATTATTTTCATGCACAAGTCTTCTATGATCAAATATTTCCATAAATGGTATTTAAAATTTTTATTGACCAGCACTTGATTGTGTCACATAAATTGGCTCATATTTAAGTTCTGGCTGACAGAAGAAAATCTGTTGTCGCATAACTAAATATTTCTCTGCAAACTTATGAAAACAACTTGACTGTATGTTTAAAATATTTAAAGTATACAGCACAGGTAATTCAAAATGATTAGACATCCTACAGTTGATTTAAAATTCCTTTTCCTTGTCAGTTTTGGGGTCTGTAGATGTCTTGAAATATTTTAAAGGCCATTTAAATCTCTGGGAGGCGAGACAGGGTAAAAGACCTTAAGATGAGATGGGGCTACTCTTTGGAGGGTTGTAGATTCAGTTTTGCCTTCTTTTTGCTGACCACTAGAGGACTGGAACTGTCCATCAGCTGCCAAATATGCCAAAGTGATACAAGAAGTTGCAATTATTCATAATCCTAACTAGATAATATATCCAACAAGATTGGTACTATTGACTCTGGATGTTTCAACAACAGAGTTACAGGTAGTGAAAAAGTTTCTGTTTGCACACAATTACCAGTTCAAAAGTGGAAAACTATTTAGTGAACCAAATTAACAGTTACATTAAACAATGAAACTGGTTTTACAGAAACTGAAGAACAATACCAGGTGTCATGGAGTCATCTTCATCAGTGTCTGCATTTGCAAAAAAGATTCTGTTATTATGTTGCCACTGTCTTTTGTGGGAACCAGAAGCAGCGTGTTAGCAGGAAAAGAGGAATTGACACCATTTTTTTTTTTTTTTATGCAGCATGTCTACAATCAAATGTCATACAATGGACATATGAATAATTAATCATATTAATGTCCACAGTGAAAAATATATTATAGCACAATAATTGACCAAGTCTGCTGCAACATGCTTAGGTTTTCCTGCTGGGACAGGATGTATTAAATGCTGTCAAAATCTAGCAAATGTATTCTAAATGACTTTGGATAATGTAGTTCAAGGTACAGGCCTGACACTCTTTAGCAGAATGAAACCACTATGCATCTGGGGTCATAAGAATATCTTTATTGATTATATGGAACACAGGCTTCAAGAGTGAATGCCCTGTATCATATCTAGCTTCATTTTATTTTTAAATAATTTAGATTGCCAATTGCCCATGCTGTTAAAAATGAAAGTATTCAGTTATATAAAAAGCAGTGGATGTATCAGGTGGGAATACCAAAATGTATTTCATTAGTTAGCCAATTCATAAATCATTAATATTGCCTTGAACTAAATAAATTGAATAATAATTAAGCTTACACATAAAATATAGTTGCAATCTAATGGAATATACAATATATTAGTATATATAATAATGGTGAAAGCTTTGTTAAGTAATCAGTGCTCAAAATACAGACATGTCAACTCCATCACGTGACGGAGTTGACTGTGATGGAGTTGACAAATGCTTGATTTTTAATTTATAATTTTTTTGAAAATCACGTTATAAGCCAGTTATTAAAGATTTTGAACAAAAAACACATGTTTTTCTTGAACATAATAACATTTTACCCATTTATCTATTTATGAGGGTGAAAAAGCTGTGACGTTAATTTTCCACCCTCCAGGATGAAGACATAAAGGGTTCCATTTCTGATACTAGATACATGTTATGTATAAAACAGTGTTTCATGGATAAAGTATGTCCATGCAACATTTTATATTTGGCTTTGTATAGATATAAATATGTAACTGTCATTTTGCTTGGATATAATTCTTTTTGTGACAGAGTTGACTCAAAACTGGGGGACAGATCAGAAATGCTCGCAAAAAAAAGTTAGTGGCAACAATTGCTTCAAGCAACAATGGAATCTGAACACCTTATTGTGTATTTTAATTTAGCTAATTAAGATAATGAATGAGTTCTTTATCTACTCTACCAAATGACCTAATATATTAGCTCCTTGCTCAGGAGACATGCTATTTGTCTGAAAGTGCATATATTGGGACGGGCCTGCACAAGTAATAATCCATTCTTTATTATCTCAGTTTGGATGGATGGAGAACCCATGCCAAGGTATTTAACTATATGTATTTGTGTAAAACCTTTAACTACTTGCTGATGAATGAATAAGGAGAGACCAGATATTTAGGTAATTGCTCATTTTACTGCGGAATGACCCATATATATATATATATATATATATATATATATATATATATATATATATAGTGACCATAAGAAGTTGCAGAGATGTTTTAACATAGAATTGTGAAGTTTGATGAATTTGCGCCTGTTTCTGCTCGATATGGCCAGTGTCAGAGAACAATTAAACTAACCCCTGGCATCAGCCATGACAACGGTTTGTAAACATTGACAACTTGTCTAGCAGAACTAATTTGAAAAGAAAATTAAAAAGTTGTTAAAATATTTGTTAAAATTTAATGTAGTAGGTGGCAATATCAGTATATTGGACTAGAAAGCCATCAAATATGCAAGGATACGACAAAATTTCAGGCAGATGAATCAAACTTCTCTCTAGTCAGGTGCACTCAGCTGTCCAAGCTGAGCCAGGAGTTTACCTGTACTTGTCAAAGGTCAAGTGAAGTTCATTGCCAGCTACAGCCACTGCACTGAGTGAATTCTTGACATGTTGCTAAATCTACCTCAGCTGGCAGTCTGCTAAAGCTTAAAATAGATCAAGACTAAAACTTGGCCTGTAGCCAATTTTGAAATAGTTGGCAGTCTGCAAATATATATTGAAACAAATAAAATGTTTGCCTGTTGCCAAATTTGTTTATGCAAACTAAAAAGCTTAACCTACAATGCTTTTTTTCAAGTCGCATATTCATACTGATTTTTTTCATCAAAATGTTTAGAATAATAACAGAGCCCTTTTGAAAACAATATCAAAATAAAGATATATTTTATTCATTTTATTCAGCTTGACAGTTTCATTAAAAATCATATTTAAGCTGAAACAGGCTGAAATTATGAGGTTTTTGCCAATAAAAAACAAGGTCGATGCAGATGGCACCATAAAAACCTCAATTTCACATACTGTTCTTTGGCTAAATTGCCTTTATCTTGCTGTAATATTCATATGATTTTCTTTAAAAAAGAATAATAACAGATGTATATTAAAAGCAAAAAACAGAATACAGATATATTGTTTTCATGGATTTCAACACTGATTTGGACATAAATAGTTGCCTGTACAGCTCTGCATATATACCACCACTGCAGAGTCTGTAACTACAATAAATCCAGAATCGTTGTTTACCAAAGTATCTCACACTTAATTGTTACCAAAGTACCTCACACTTTATTGCAAAATGTCCATGAATACTGCTAAAAAGCATATAAGTAAACAAAACAAAAGTTAAAGTGTCAGTTTTGCAGAAGAAGACTACTGCAGCCTTCAGTATGATATAGGCTTACCTAGCCAAAAGACAAACTTCAGTTTTCTAGGACTCTACCAAATATCTGATCTTGATCTGTTCTTATACAATTCAGAGAACCTCACCCTATGATCATTGTAAAAAAAATAACTGTTTGACAGTTTCATCATGTTATATTTTTTAAAGAAGCAGAAAAGGCCCAAAAGTTTTTTCCATAACAAGGCCTACATCTCTAATGCGAACCTATGCACTGGATTAATTTTAAAGTATGTGTTACATGGACAATGCAAACACTGAACATTTTTAACTCCAGTAAAAGCAACAATTACACAAACATCACTCCTAAAATACTGGCATAGATTTACACAGTAGATGAAATATAATTATAGGTGCCACCACCAGTTTTGTGTGCAAGAAAGTCATTGAAGTATGGACATGGACAATCTCAGGCAGATACTTCAGACCACTCTTGTGTTATGTGCACAGACATGAGACCAAAAACAAATGTAGGGAACACCACAGGCCTTGTGTATGACAAAGGTATCAGAGATGTATAAATTATTAAATATATCCTTTTTCCTCCATGAAACTTCAAATACCTCCTGACAAAATAAGCAGGGACATGCACTCTGCAAAATTTATTGTAGGTGGTGCCACAATTCTGGTATACCAGAATGCCATCAGAGATGGATGGGCAAGTCAAAATTACAACTTCGCACAATACAACAAACTTCTTTTGAGTCAAGTGCACTGGGCCGACCAAGCTCCGAAGATGGCAGTTGCCCTGAGTGAACCAGAATAAATTATGAATCTTTGAAAGACAGGAGTCGTATGGCACCTGCCTTAAATCATAATCCAGAAAGATTACACAGAATCACCTGCACAATGCTCTTTTATACTGTCATTTTGGTGAGTTTTGCAAAATATCTGACCAATATACTAAGCCACACCTGAGATATGAACTATAATTTTTCCCAAAGCCAATGTACAGAGCAACTCCATGTGAAAGCGATTGTAGGTGGCAACACCAGTCTCCAGCACAAAATGCACTTGGGTAGGTAGCAAAGACCTATAGGCATGCACTATTTCAGCCCAATACATTGAACAACCACTAAGATGAACAGATGGCAAACCCACAGATGGACACCAGACAAAAAAAACTTTGTAGGTGACACCACCAGTCTCTATTGCTAGATGGAGAGATCAAAGATCTATGAACATCCAATATTTCAGCTCAGTACATTGAACCACTCCTGAGATACTAGCTGTTGCCTAAAAGACACCCAGATTTATACTGCATAAAAAGATTGCAGGTGGTGCTACAAGTCTTTGTTCCACACAACTACATATGTCAGAGAATAAATATGCCAGATTTTGGAAAGATTGGTCTCTAGGTAGCTCCCTGTGAAGGAACAGGGCGGTGTGGCCGGAACGTGCATGAAAACATAGTAGACAAATAAGATTATTTGTTACCATACTACCGATATATTTATCATTATTTTATGTTGATTTTCCAAAGCGATAGGCTTGCTAATAAAGTCATCATCTACATGGGACTTGACCCAAAGGTCCGTAAAACATGGTACCTCCATAAATCTGCAACAATGGAAAGACTCCATATTTGAAAACTATTTATGATTCATGAAAGAACCTAACTAGTTAATTTAAAGTCATCTACTTTCAGTAGACAAGAATTAAGGATTTTGCATGTCTGCATGTATAAAAGGGGCTTTATTGTATCCCCAGGCAAAGTCGGGATACTATGGTTTCACGACGGTCCCGCCGCCGCAGAAAAACCTTGTGAGTGGGATAACTCAAAAAATATTTCACTGATCTTTTTAAAACTTTACATTTATATAGATATAGGTAAGGGGACTAAGCCTATTCAAAATGGGGTCATGACCTATGCTAGGAGAGTGACCTTGACCTTGAATAGGTCCATTTTTGCTGAAAATAACACAAATTCTTAAATATCTCAAGTAAGCTTGCATGGACTGATTCAAAAATGAAGGTGACCGAAGATCTTGGATAGCTTTGTGATATACCGGAAACTGGTGGTGCCACCTATTATCCTTTTCTTGTTTTTACGCCTTTAATACCTCGGTAATTGCCACTTGACAGTACTGTAAGCATTATAAGTCAAAAACTAATGGACAGAATTCTTTCATATTATGCACATGTAGAGAGATGGGTTATGGGATGAGGTCTATTTACATTTGGGTCATGACCTTTACCATGAGAGTGGCCTTGACCTTTAATGTGTCCATATTTGGTGAAAATCACACGCCTCTTATGATATCTCCAGTGATGATAGCCATATGGATTTCAGACGTGACTTATGTATGGCCTACCACTAAAGTAAGAACCCTACAGGTTCTAGGGTCATGATGTCAAAGGTCAAGGTCACTGGACTCACATCTTAAAAGGTACTGTGGATGCATTCTAAGCCAAACTTTCATCCCAGGTCTTCCATCTTGAAATATAGCTCGCTTGCCAATAGTGGATGATCCATATCAATTTTGGGGTCACAAGGTCAAAGGTCAGGGCCACAGGAGCTATCTGTCAAAAATTTAGTTTCTGGATGATAATTCCTGCTTTTATTAATGTATTGATTTCAAACTTGACTTATATATGTCCCATTGAAAAAGGAAGACTCCAAATGATTTTGGGGTCATGAGGTCAAAGGTCAAGGTCACAGGATACATCTTGAAAAAGATTGTGGATGCATTTTCAGCCAAACATTTCATCTCAGACCTTTCATCTTGCACATATAGTTTATCTGCCAATAGAGGAAGACCCCTATCAATTTTGAGGTCAAAGGTGAAGGTCACAGGAGCCATCTGTCCAAAAATTAGCTTCTGGATGATAATTCCTGCTTTTATTGTATTCCCAGACAAAGTCGGGATATTATGGTTTCACGACGGTCCCGCCTCCGCCGCAGCAGAAAAACCTTGTTAGCGGGATAACTCAAAAAATATTTCACTGATCTTTTTCAGACTTTACGTTTGTATAGATATAGGTAAGGGGACGAAGCCTATTCAAAATGGGGTCATGATCTATGCTAGGAGAGTGACCTTGACCTTGAATAGATCCATTTTTTGGGAAAATCACACAAATTCTTAAATATCTCAAGTAAGCTTGCATGGACTGGTCCAAAAATCAAGTTGGACAAAGATCTTGGATAGTGATGTCATGTACCGGAAACTGGTGGTGCCACCTAGTATCCTTTTCTTGTTTTTGTGCCGTTTAATACCCCCATCATTGCCACTTGACAGTACTTTTAGCATCACAAGTCAAAAACTGATTGACAGATTTCTTTAATATTATGCATGTACATAGGTATGGGTTATGGGATGATGTATATTAAAATTGGGGTCATGACCTTTCCTTTGAGAGTGGCTTTGACCTTGAATATTACCATATATTGTGAAAATCACATAAAATCATGAATATCTTAAAAAGGGATGCATGGATTGGTCCAAAAATCAAGTTGACGGAAGATCTTGGATAGTTTTGTCTTTTGCAGAAGATAGGTGGCGCCACCTGTTGTCCTTTTCTTGTTTTTTGCGCCTTTGAATACCCCATCATTGCCACTTGACAGTATATACTGTGAGCATTATAAGTCAAACAGTAATGGACAGATTTCTTTCATGTTATGCATGTATATAGATATGGTTTATGGAATGAGGTATATTTAATTTTCAATTTAATTTTAAAATTTAATTCAATTTAAATTATTTTTTTTTTTAATTTAATTTTTTTTTTTCAAATGTTGGATATTTTGGAATGCAGTTTATTGATTTGGGGTCATGACCGTGACTATGAGAGTGACCTTGACCTTGAATATTCCCATATTTGGTGAAAAACATAAAATCATGAATATCTTAAAAAGGGCCACTTGACAGCACTGTGAGCATTATAAGTCAAAAACTAATGGACAGATTTCTTTTATATTATGCATATACATAGATTTGGATTATGGGATGAGATATATTTAAATTTGGGTCCTGACCTTGCATATGAGAGTGGACTTGACTTTAAATATTGCCATATATGGTAAAAATCACCAACAATCATGAAAATCTCCAGTGAACCTGGGGGATTGCTTCAGCTAGTGGTCTGCACATGGTGTTGCATCATGTTTTGCCCAAACATCAGCAGTTCTGGGCCATGGTCAGATTCTATAAATAGATATGATGGTCATTGATAAATGAATTAGTGCACTCGGTGTACCACAGAGTCACAACTGGATCATTTTCCTTTGAGAGTGGTCTTGACCTTTGGACAAAGACTATTTAAAATGGCTCATGAATGTTGCCTATATGGGACTTGACAGTATTGTCAGCATTATAAAATAAAAATTAAAAAGTTGTAGGATAGTGTTGTCATGTGCTGGAAACGTATTGGCAGATATATTTCATATTATGCATATAGATAGATATGGGTAATGTGATGAGTCATTTGCTGGGAACTGCATGGTGGCACCCCCTACTCTATTTTCTTGTTTTTCCACAATTTATGCTATTGATAAGGAACAAATGACAATTTTTGTGACAATTTAACAATTTATTACAAAGAACAAAATATGATGTGGAACAAAATATAACAGATATTATTATTTCATTCTCATTATCATATCTCTCCATCTCTCTGAAATCCTGTCTATCCATCTCTTTCTCTTTCTTTCTGCTTTACTATATATTATTCTCAAACAACTCCAAACATACATATACAACTCAATACATCATTAAATATATACTTCTATTTATACATAACCTTTTACATAACAATTGCCTTCACTTTAAATATTCCTATATTTTGTACAAATGTTTCTCACATTCATTGCTAAAATACAAATACATCACATTATATCAACAAAATACCACAAAACCTCATTTGTCTGGCGATACTATGGCACCAGCGGTGCCAAGAAATGTCTAGTTTTTACATTGAATCTGGCAATATCATAGAAATTACTTTCATGTCATATTTTATTTTTTTTACTGAGCAAAGTGTTTGCATATATTTTCTTGTGTTTTGTTTTATGACACTGTATCTAGTATATAGAGTATAAATGCACGTCGAAATGACTTTGATATTGCACATGTAAAAGACCTTAGCCTTGCTTGTCAGATGCTTTTGGTAAGGAAATATCATACTATAATTCATGGGAATCTGTTTGTCTGTCTGTCCGGATTCATTCGCACGCTAGGGAACGCACGGTCGTCAAACTTCGTGGGAGGGTGCATCTTGGTCTGGGGAAGAACAAGTTTATATTTTTTAGGCGTTTGGTAAAGAAATGGCTTCAAAATCGATAAAAATATTATGGGTTTAATACCTGCGCTGTGCCACGGCCATTCTCGCATAGTGCGCCCACGTCGTCCTCAATCTCCTCTCGCTAACCAATCAAATCAAACCTGACATAGTCTGCCAAACATTCACTACGTGTCGGCCTTTTCTAAGCAGTCCTCTAGGTCAACACAAATGAATGTTGTTGTGGGTTGACCGCGGGGACGAATTTAGACCAGGAACATCTCACCACTGCCCATAACGGCAAATTGGGCACAAGTGAATCATGTTGCGGGTTAATCGTTGGGACGAGTTGTTGTGGGTTAACCGCGGGGACAAATTTAGACCTGGAACATCTCACCACTGCCCATATAGGCAATTTTGGCACAAGTAATTCATCTTGCGGGTTAATCGTTGGGACGATTTTGGACGTGGAACATCTCACCCCTCGCCACATTTGTGTCAGCGCATTTCAAACGCGCACGCCATGTCAGTGCTTACTCATAATTTAAGAAAAGTGTGGATGCACGTACTGATATGGGTATATTCTATTTTCATAAACTGTAAGAAAAATGTTTTGAGATTTGTTTAATTAATTTTATGACTTAAAAGGTCAAAGATTAATGGCAATATATTATTCAGTTACTAGTGGAACCACCATAAGGTCCATGGTTTTGAAATGATATAAAGCCAGATTTCAGCGCCTTATTTAGTTGCATTCTGTGTCAAAGGGCATGGACTCAAACAGTAAAAATATAATATGAGTATTATACGGTTTAGTGCTATAAATAAACATGCTATAACGAACATTTAAACATAATTTGCAAGGGAAACTTTATTGTTAAATTCCTGCTTTTTTTGCTACAAATCAAACATATTACATGTGACACTGTTTATCAGACTGGTCTTCAACAAGAATTGCTGTTAGGGCCAATGTCAGCATTTCACATGTATTTGGGGTTAATAAATTATTGGCGTTAAAACATTTTTGTACATTAATACATTAAACAGCCCATAAAATGGTTCAAATGCAATTGGTTCCAATGAATTTTAGCACTTAGTCCGACCTTAAACTACCCCCCTACCAGGTCTAACTTTTTGCTTAAATCTCAGACTAAAATGCAGAGATAAACTCTAGTCCGTTTATCTCTAGTCCGTTTTTGAGCATACGGTCTAAAGTTGGTCTGCAGATTAAACTGAGACTAACCATTAGTCGGCCTTTGTGCATACGGCCCTAAATGTATAGTAACATTTTTAAACCTGGAAAAAAATTGATGTACATAAAGAGAAAAAGAAATTAATGCAAATATTGTTAATTTTTTCCTGGCTCAGCAGAATGGGAAAATGATTTGCTTTGTTTTCTATCTTTCTGCCTATTTTAAATATGTAATAATTATGAATAAACTTTTTTCCCCAAAGCACTGTTGGATTAAATTTCTTGTCCTGTATGTATCATGCAAGGGTGTTGGATCTCATTAGACAAATGTGTTAACTGTTGAACTGTCAATCAGAATATTATATGCAACAATTTCTTCAATCATATCAACCAACCATGGCCTAGTTTTCCTCTTCCTCCCAGACTTTATCTACATTTCATAATATTTTAGAATTTAACCTTCCAGATGCTTAAGCACTGTTGAATGCTTTGTCCCCCCTCTGTCTCTCCTTTTCTCTCCACATCCAACCTTCCTTGCTGCCCTCACAGTTCCCTTCTCCAAACTCCATCCCAATGTCAGTCTCAGTAAACAAGAACACAATGAATCAGATATATTCATATTTTATATTTTGTATAACTATTTGTCCATATATACCTATCTACATGCCAGAAATTGTCAATGTTGTGTAATATGTAGACATGTTAGGCATCAAAATGAAGTACCTTGTCAAGACCTAAGAGATATCATGTCATACAGTCACATATTCATGAATCCCCTCATATATATGCATAGTTAATCATAACATTATATCTGTCATATCATGCAGACTTCCATACACTATAGATCTTTGAACAAACGGCCTTATCATCATTCTACCACAGCTTAGTATACTGTCATTGCATTCAAATTTGCTCAAATATATCGCTATTTTAAACCCCTCCCAGATAAATAAAAAAATAAACCACTATATTTTACTTCATATTAATCCATCAGTCAGGTTATTACATATATCATTTACTCACATATTACATTATATTCCTTTATAACCCAACATGTCCATGATATTCATAAGCTTTATCAACTAAATATAGTATCATAATGGTTATACATTTATAGGTCAATCAGCGTCAGCTGAGCGCCTTGACCCATGGGTCCCTTGTTGATAAATTCCAATCACCACATATACAATAATATGAAATGCATACTCCCAAATGATAACATTTTGAAAACGCTAATAAAAGTATCCTTATAAACCAATTCAGCTGAGCTTCGAGACCCATGGGTCCCTAGTTTATGGTGTGGCGGGGATAACTAACCAGGAATATGGTGGATTTTGATCAAACTCTATAGAAATATTAAACAATATTACATCTCTCCTAATTTCGATTTCTAGCAAATTCCATGCATAATTAATTAGGCTAGAGGTCACCAGACTTTGTATCTGTGATGACTTCTGAAATTATCTGTTGGATTTTAAAATTTCTCACCTGTATTTAATTATTGGCAATATCCCTACACCTTCAATGAAGTCAGATGTCACTGTGTAATGTACTAAGGGCCAATCTATTTAACTTCAATTCTCATTCTCTGTATTTCATCATGATTATATAATATAAGGAGCAGGTGTTTAAGTTAATTGGGACGTATTGTATTCAAGTGTCAGAGCTGAGCCCCTAAGCATGGGCTGCCCCCTCTTCTCTGTAGTTAACATAAAGAATAGTATACATCAACTCTTAGGCTTGTAAGTTTGTCGCCATTGCATCCTGGTTATGATCTCTACAACAAGACACACAAAGGGTATATTATGCACTTTTGTGGTGCTTTTGTTGCTTGTAGTATATAGTCATATGGGAGATATTCACAGGTCCTGGGGTCTTTCTTTAATTTTTGTTCTTATTCTCTTCATCAGTCCCACATCTTGGCAGCAAAAACCCTGGCCAGCACCATTCGGACATCTCTTGGCCCTAAAGGCCTAGATAAAATGCTTGTTGGTCCAGATGGAGAAGTCACAATCACAAATGATGGAGCCACGATTTTACAACAGATGGATGTAGAGCATGAAATTGCTAAACTGATGGTGCAGCTTTCAAAGTCCCAAGATGATGAGATAGGTGATGGCACCACTGGAGTTGTTGGTAAGACAGGCCAGCTTATGTGGGCCTTATCCTGTTGAATCAGGCCTTGAGGAAATTAAGTAAATTATTTTCTGGTCCAGACAGAGATTGTCATTACATGTAGTTTTCTTGGCATGTCTAATGTTAATATTTATTAATTTAATATTTGAAACTCTCTCACCATTCAGTTGATATAATGTAATCATCCATATCATTTTTAGCTCAGCTGACTATAAGTCATCTGAGCTATAGTCGTGGTCCATTGTCCGTCGTCCGTCCGTCTGTCCGTCCGTCCGTCCGTCCGTCCGTCCGTCCGTCCGTAGATGTGGCACGTTTTGAAACCGTAAGACCTAGGAATCCAAAATTCAGCATAATGTTAGATGTCCCCAAGATCTCCTACCAAGCCAAAAACTGGGTCTTTGCGACTTCATTCCTTTGAGAAATTAAGGAAAAACCTCAATTTTTTATTAAAAACCTATTTTCACACTTTAGGACTGCCTAATATCAAAACCACTCATCTGTTTTTCCTCATATTTCCTATAAATAATCCTCTATATAATTCCTATGTACATGCCAGAAATTAGGTCTGTATTATTTAATTTTAAAAAGTTATGGGCCCAAACATAATGCATTTTTTAAATAATCAGGAAAGAAATTTTATCACTTAACACAAAACTTGTTAAAGCTAAGCACTTTTTTTCCAGTAATATTACTTTTATTAATCAAAATTAAATTGTATACCCAAAATTAGATCAAAATCTTTTAAATTTTTAAAAATATTAGCAAAAATAAAAAATTGGTACCTTAAATTTTGCCCAACTTTGACCATGGCACGTTTTTTTGCTGTAACTGCTGTGGATTTAATTTTCACAGCATGTTTTTGTTAGCATTTTAACTGTTAACACCAAAAATTTGAAACCAGTTGATCAAAAACTGTAGATTTTATTCAAGTTTTCAAGCACCATGTCACATATTGCTAGTGTTATGCAGTTTGCTAGAGCTCAGCTCCCGAGCTTCAGCTCTAAGTTCCTTAAATTTGGCATACAGTTAGATTTCTCCAAAATCCCCTACCATGCCAAGAATTTGGTCACTAGGACTTAATTCCTTCAAGATATCAATGAAAAACTTAATTTATCCATTAAAAACCCAATGTTACACTTTAAGACTGCCTAATATCAAAACCACTGATCTGACTTTGATCATATATAATATACATATTTTTCTATACATTCACTATGCACATGCCAGAAATGATGTCAGTATTGTGTATTTTTTTTAAGTTATGGGCCCAAACATAATGCACTTTGTAAAAAATCAAGAAATATATTTACTCCCTTAACAAGGGCATTGCTGAAGCTAGAGATTTTTTTTGTCAGGGATGTAACATTATTTAATCAAGATTCAATTGAATACTCAAAATTAGTTCTGAATTTTTCAAATTTTATAAGTTATTAGTATAAATATAAAATTAGTACCTTAAATTTTGCCCAACTGTGACCATGGCACGTTTGTTTCCCGTGAGCACTGTTGATATAATTTTCATATCTTGCACACATAAGGATTTCAGCTTTTTAGTTTAGAAAGCTGAAAGAAATTTGCCAAATATTGTAGCTTTTATTAATGTTTTTTATGAGACCCTGTCAGACTTTGGCTCTCTCAAGCCCCTCTTGAGTCGCCTGTATGTTGACCTTGTTGACCTTTCATCAAATTATGCACGCTTGAGGGGAGAATCCAGGCAGCTGATGGCCAGCCACAGTTGATCCAGGTGTTCAACCCAACTCATCTAGTAGTTTTAACCAACAACATAACAATAAACAATAAATTAATAAATTTTTATTGGTTTTTAATAACAAATTAAAGAAAAATAGAAAAGGAATTTGTTAGTTTATAATAACAGGAAATTAACTTGCAGTTACTGATGATATAAGAATCTTGTATCGATGGGTAGAATGTCACATATTCCAAATAACACCATGCAGTCACCTATGGCATTTTTCAGTTCATTTTTAATGATAAAGAAGTAAATCATATTATTCATTACTAATCATTAAGGATTATATGAAGGAAATTAATGATAGACAAAGATGCAGTTGATAATATTAATCTAGATTCCTACTGTGTCTAGTGTGTACATTGATGTGAAATTAGTCCAAAATGAATTTTTTACAGTTATTTTTTAATATAAATAAAAGCCATAAAACCAGGTACTTATGATCATTATTTAAATGTGTGAATTTTGTATATTCTGGATTCTCAACATCATTGTTTGGTGAAAACTGAATAAATACCAGACGTGGTGCGAATACTTTGTAATTGTATTTAAATACGAATATGATTATGTACTCCATTATAAAATTTCTTGCATAAAGAATGGGAATTCAGGTAAAAATGAAAGTATATGAATACTCGTGCAAATACTTTCAAAATGTATTCATGAATGCATTCATGAATATATTCTTTAATATTATTTTAATAATCATATCAGTTATATTTCATTTTAAAAAATCATATGATTCTCTTATTATTTTTAATAAAAATTATATTTGGGACAATATTTGTAATTTTTTTAATAAATAGTTAAACTCTTATATTATATGTTCTGCTTATAAGTTATATGGCCAAGTCAAAATCTGTGTGACAGTAGTACTCCATTTGTTAATAAAATAAATGAAATCAATCCTCTTCCCTGTCTCCAAAGGTACTATCAAAATCATACATAAGCTAAACAACAACAACTCATGATACAGCTTATATTTATTACCACACAAAACCAGCATGTGCCTCATTTCTAAATAATATTTTTTTATTATATATAACAGCTGAGCGTCGTGACCCATAGGTCCCTTGTTACTATTAACACTGTCACTTTTTGTTCTAAATATATCTAAACCGTCTGTGTGGAAGGGAATTTTAGTGTGCTTGCACAGATTTATCTGTGTTCTGGCCAGTTGTGTTAGTTTTTAGCTCAGCTGACTGAAATCAACCTTTTCTGTACAGGGGTCATTGGTCATCTGTTCATTAACCCATTATTTCTAAGGAATAGCAGGAGATAGCATCCCCAAAATTTATGCAAAAATCTGTCACAAATCAAATGTTGTTGGATTGTGAGTTTTGTAGCACCACTTGCATCAACTTACATTTTACAGGGGAAAAAATAAAAAAAGCTGAAAATCTTCAGCAAATGGTTCAATAATTCCTAGAATGATCCCTGAGACCAGCTCTTTCAAATTTGTTCAAATGGTTTTGGTTTGATGAAGTTTGGCCGAGTTACAGGAATTTGAAATTAGTCATTTGGCAAATAAGCATACTAACATAACAATCTGAGCTAGGATTACCAAATTTTGTGCAAATGTTGTATATGACTCATATTTGAAATGGCAGTTTTTTGTGGAGCCACCTACATTGACCTGTTTTAGCTTAGCTGACTATAAGTCATCTGAGCTATAGTCGTTGTCCGTCATCCGGCTGTCCATCCGTCCGTTAACAGGGCATGTTTAGAAACCATTGGACCTTTGAATCCAAAATTTTGCATACAGTAAGATGTCCCCAAAATCTCCTACCATACCGAAAATTGGGTCACTAGGACTTTGTTCCTTCGAAATATTAAGGAAAAAACCTCTGTTTTCCATAAAAAAGCCATTGTTGCACTTCGAGGCTGCCTAATATAAAAACCACTGATCTGTTTTTGATCATATTTAGTATTCATATTTTCCCATACATTTTCTATAAACATACTAAAAATTAGGTCAGTATTGAGTATTGTTTTGAAATTATGGGCCCAAATATAATGCAATTTTTTAAAAATCAGGAAATATATTTACTCACTTAGCATGAGAATTGCTAAAGCTTTATTAAATCAAGATTCAATTGTTTACCTAAAATTATATCTGAATTTTGCAAATTTTTTGTTAGCATAAATAAAAAATTGATACCTTAAATTTTGTCAAACTTTGGCTACAGCAGGTTTTTTTCCAGCAAACACTGTTGATTTAATATTCACAGCATAAATACATAAGGGTTTAATCCTTGGAAAACTGAAATTTCAAAGGAATTGATTGAAGAGAGAAGCTTTTATTCAAGTTTTTGTACACTATGTAAAGTATTGTTTACATCAACTCTGCCAGGAGGCTTCTAGCAGGCTCCAGGAGGCTTCTCACTTATGTTATGTAACCCTCTCCAAGCAGCTTGCCTTGGCTCAGCTTGGCCACTACTAGCAGGCTTCCCCTCTGCCCTGCACTCCTTTTCCCCTCCATCTCCAGCTGGTGCATTAACAAGATGAATGTTATAATTTACTGTATTTTATTCATTCTTATACTAGGATATGCTGCATTTTCTGATTTTGTATTTTACCACCAGGGTTACAATGATTACTAGGATATGCTACATTTTCTGATTTTGTATTGTACCACCAGGGTTACAATGATTAAAGTGCACATTTAATTTTGTCCACAAAATGATGTATTGCTATGAAAGTGTGGGTGTTCATCAGAAAAGTAATTATAAACTTCAGAAGAATAAAAACTTCACCAGGTGTGAAATTGACTATTAATTCCAGTAAAAAATTATAGCTGAGATAGTAATTAGCACAATGATGTTGTTTGTCCCTCATTCAGCTAACAGTGTGTATACTTTATTTGAAAAGTTGTTTTTTAGCTCAGCTGACTTTCAGTCATGCTGAGCTATAGGGATCACTCTTTGTCCGTCGTCCGTCTGTCCGTCTGTCTGTCCGTCTGTCCGTCTGTCCGTTAACCTGGCACAAATCGTAACCGCTGGACTTAGAATCTTGTAACTTTACATTCTGAGAGGTCAATGAAAAATCTCCTTGGAAACCAGAAATTAGGTCTCTGTTACCCATATCCTTCGAGCTATTGGGCCCCAAAGTCCCCCCCAGAATAGTCAAAATTTTCATACAAAAACTTTAATATCTCATTAACTACATCACTGATGGTCATGATTTTTGACATACATATTTATCATGAGATGTTTCATCAGTTCCTGCAGATTGGTGGCGCCACCTGTATTTTTAGATTTTTTAAGAATTTTTTTCTCTATTTTTGAGACCTTTAAAAATGTGAACAACTGTTAACAGGGCACAAATCGTAAAGACTGGACCTAGAATCTTCATTCTTGACACAGTGAGAGACCTATGAAAAGTCTCCATGGAAACCAGAAATTAGGTCTCTGTTACCCAAATCCTTTGAGCTATGGGGCCCCAAAGTACCCCCCAGAATAGTGAAAAATTTCATACAAAAACTTCAATATCTCATTAACTACATCACTACGCTCTTTACACAGCGCTTTACCTATAGGGCTACTTCCTATATCGTAAGGCGCTGTTTGTTATGACCTTGTATCCTGAATTGCAACACCAGAGGGGAGCACTGTATTTTTGTCCAATCAGATGAGACCATGTGCTGGAAGACAAAGCCAAGCGAGGAATACACGGAGCCAATCATATTAATTTAATTTTTGAGTGACAGCTCATCCCCCAGCGTAACCGTCTGAACAGGCCACAGGCTCAGAGAGAATTGCCCCTGACGTGGTTTGCTTAGGACCTTGGGCACATAGGATGCTCGGCCGGTGAGCTGTAATTCAAACTAAATGTAACAACAAAGGCTGCGTGCACACCTCGCTGGCTGGTTTCAGTTCTGCAGACAACAGGTACATGGCTACGCTAACACAGTTATAATGTCATAATCGAATCGGTCAATGATGCGAGAATGCAGAGGGAGCAATTTAAATTCGACCAGAAACTGATCAAGAGGCGCTTGAAGCGCGGCAATGGGCGGAGCCAGGATGCCTGTCGAGTGTTTGTTTATTGGCATCTGATTGGCTGCTTGTCACATCGTACGCACGTTTATTTCAGTGGACAACAAACCGCGATCTGGTGTCTAAATATATCATAAACGGTCAAAGCTGGCAGCGTGAAAATCATGCAGTTGCTTCTTTAGAAGCGCAAGATTTCCGCTGCCTCGGGAGCGTAGGAAGAACCCATGAAAGTGATCCTCTGTGATTATTATCGCAGGGAAGAACCCATGAAAGTGGTTAGTATAGTATTTAGAGTTGTTTTGTGTTAGATGTGTTTAATGATACCATTATTCTTGTAATCTTAATTTGTGTTCATTTGTCACGACAACATTTATTGTAAAGATTGGTTGTAACTAATGTAATCTTACCAAACTTTAATATGTAACAGTTCAGCACGGACATTAATGTTCAAAGGGTCCAAACAGATCACTTACACGCTACATGTACTTGTACGGAAGTCGAGGTGATTGTCATTCAATTTATTATGCTGTTTTCTGAATACAGAGAATATTTTATGTTTTGTCAAAATGAAATCACAAATATTTCAATTAATAAGGTTTAACAAAGCTGATTATATGTTCAGTGTGTCTAATAATACATTGTATTTGATTTGATTTGTCATAATGATTTGACAGGAACGTTGAATTAAGTTTCTGTACTTTTTGTTACAGGGTTTTTTTTTGTTCATACTCAAGTTGTCGTAATAAAATGAATCAAACCAATGAAGGTGTTGTCATCGAACCCCATCACATATATATATATATATATTTATATATATATATATATATATATATATATATACATATATATATATATATATATATATATATATATATATATATATATATATATATATCACGATGAAGAAAAACAACACTGTAACTACAGACTGTTTCACGGGATGAGACCCGATCCTCAGGTGAATGTTGTTAAAATTATATAATGTATATAATAATTATAGCATATATATAATGACATTGTTACAAAATCACATATTGTTAGGGTCTTCATATGGAAACTGTCATGCAGGGGGCATCATTATTTCTGATATATATACAAGATCTACATGCCTAATGCGAACCTGTGCAATGGGATATACATTTGGTATAATCCTTCCCTGATAACAATTGACCATTATTTGAAAACTACTTGATAACTTTTTTAAGTACATGTGTGACATACATGTACAAAGAAAGTAAAAAGCAAGGGACCCATGGGTCACGGCGCTCACCTGAAGTTTGGAAAAATTATAGCAAATGCAAAATATGTTTATCTCTATTGTAATGTTTTTCATATTTATATGCATATGAGAAGCTAAGAGGAAATGGCCCTCCTACTTTGTTATAGTAAAGTTCTAAATATATCATTGCATAACTAATACTCTGAAAAGACTGTCATGAAGAAAAACAGTAAAAGTTTTGAGATACTGTGGTGCATATGAAAAATTTACAGATGGACAGGCAAGTGGACAGAATGGACTGATAACTTTATTTCACTTTCAGGGAATAATCCATTTAACTTTATATTAAACCTTTTTTTAGCATATCCACTTTTTTCATTAATAGTCTTTATCAGATTCCTTTTTTATTTACATGTTATATAAATTTGTAATAAAAAAATCTGAAAAAAAAATATAATTTACAATATCAGAATTGTAAGTTGCATCATTATTTATCCAAAGTTTAGCTCACATCAGGTCATATTATGCATACACATATATTTAATTATCTTAAATCATCTCAGCTATATTTTTATTACTGGAATAAATATTCAGTGTTACGGAACCTAATATAAACAGATCACGTATGCGTGATGAATACAAATTTTGTAATGGAGATAAAAAAAATCAGACTGTAACACTAGGCAGCGGGAAATGTCTAGGGGAATGAATAAAGAAGTCAGTGGATTTTTGTTAACAAATAACTATAATTTATTCCTAAAACAACCCTAACAATACAATACACTAAATCAATACAATTATACAGTAACACAGCGTTATAGCAACAAGTCAATACAATCACACAGAAAGATAATGGTACAATACCTGGATACCAACAGTGTCACCAAGATAAGTCCTTTGAAAGTTAACTCTCGGAGAATGACAGTCCAGTGGAAAGTTCTTGCAACAACACAGAAAGTAAACTTAAGTCCAAATGTATAAAATTCAGGAGAAAGTTCTTGAAAATGTATAATTGCCGCATTCGTCGGATAAGGTCTTAGAATCTGACACATGCTTCTGCGTCCGCTGGTATCTGCTCTGCTGTCTGCCCCCTGGTTCTAAAAAACAGCCCTTTATATACCTTCACACCTCGAGCCGGGAATTTTCTACTTCTCGAACAGTCTATAAGTTCTTGCCCATCACACGTTTCAGCAATTCTCTAGAAAGACATAGCCCTGTGTCTCTACACATACCAGGCTGATCACGTGACCCACGACCAAGCGTTAAAGCTCAAGGCCCACATGACAACGAGAGTTCAACTAGTACGGATCAAACATAAAATGCAACAACAACACGAGTTACGCCCGTCTAATAATAGAGCAACTTGTTCATGAACGTGAGGGGATTGTGATCACTGAAGACAATGATAGGCCTGACTGATGAAGTAACATAAACTTCAACATGTTGCAACGCCAAAATCAAAGCCAAACATTCTTTTTCAATAGTGGATTAGTTTTTAGCTCAGCTGACTGAAAGTCATCTGAGCTATATCGATCACTCTTTGTCCGTCGTCGGTCTGTCTGTCTGTCCGTCTGTCTGTCCGTTAACCAGGCACAAATCGTAACCGCTAGAACTGGAATCTTCTATAAATGACATCCTGGGAGGTCCATGAAAAATCTCATTGGAAACCAGAAATTAGGTCTCTGTTACCCATATCCTTCGAGCTATGGGGCCCCAAAGTACCCCCAAGAAAAGTCCAAAATTTCATACAAAAACTTCAATATCTCATTAACTACTTGACTGATGGTCATGATTTTTGGCATACATATTGATCATGAGAGGTTCCATCAGTTCCTGAAGACTGGTGGCGCCACCTGTATTTTTCGATTTTTTACGAATTTTTTTCTCTATTTTTGAGACCTTTAAAAATGTGAACATCTGTTAACAAGGCACAAATCGTAATGACTGGACTTAGAATCTTCATTCTCGACACACTGAGAGACCTATGAAAAGTCTCCATGAAAACCAGAAATTAGGTCTGTGTTACCCATATCCTTCCAGCTATGGGGCCCCAAACTACCCCCCAGAAAAGTAAAAAATTTCATACAAAAACTTCAATATCTCATTAACTACTTGACTGATGGTCATGATTTGTGGCATAACTATTGATCATGAGATGTGTCATCACTTCCTGCAGACTGGTGGTGCCACCTTTATTGTTCGATTTTTTACGATTTTTTCCTCTATTTTTGAGACCTTTAAGGATGCTGTCATCTGTTAGCATGGCACAAATCGTAACGACTGGACCTAGAATCTTCATTCTTGACACACTGAGAGGGCCATGAAAAATATCCTTGGAAACCAGAAATTAGGTCTCTGTTAACCATATCCTTCGAGCTATGGGGCCCCAAAGTACCCCCCCCCCCCAGAGTAGTCAAAAATTTCATACAAAATCTTCAATATCTCAATAACTACATCACTGATGGTCATGATTTTTGGAAAACATATTGATTATGAAATGTTCCATCAGTTCCTGCAGACTTGTGGCGCCACCTGTATTGTTTGATTTTTTACGATTTTTTCCACTATTTTTGAGACCTTTAAGGATGCTGTCATCTGTTAGCATGGCACAAATAGTAACGACTGGACCTAGAATCTTCATTCTCAACACACTAGAAGACCTATGAAAAGTCTCCATGGACACCAGAAATTAGGTCTCTGTTACCCATATCCTTCGAGCTATGGGGCCCCAAAGTACCCCCCCAGAGTAATCAAAAATTTCATACAAAAACTTCAATATCTCAATAACTACATCACTGATGGTCATGATTTTTGGCATACATATTGATTATGAGATGTTCCATCAGTTCCTGCAGACTGGTGGCGCCACCTATGTTATCTATCAAGAGGGTACAAATTGCAACAACTGGACCTAGAAACTTCATTCTTAAGTTGTCATGCAAGGAGGCCCATGAAGAGTGCCTGTTGAAACTTGAAATTAGGTCTCTGTTACCCATATCCTTCAAGCTATAGGACTCTGAAGTATCCCTCAGAATAATGGACAATTTGATACAAAAGCTGAAGTATCTGAACAACTAATACAGAGATCATCATGATTCTTTACATGGATATTGACCATTAAGTGTTTTTAGCTCAGCTGACTGTAAGCGTTTGAAGTATCCCTCAGAATAATGGACAATTTGATACAAAAGCTCAAGTATCTAAACAACTATTGCAGTGATCACCATGATTCTTTGCATGGATATTGATCATGGAATGTGTCATCGGTTTCTGCAGTATGGTGTCGCCACCTGTATTTTTTTATTTTTACGAATTTTTTTCTCTATTTTTGAGACCTCATAAGATGCGGTCATCTGTTAACATGGCACAAATCGTAACAACTGGACCTAGAATCTTCTCTCTTGACATGCTGAGAGCCCATGAAAAGTTTCCTTAAAAACTTGAAATTAGGTCTCTGTTACCCATAACCTCTGAGCTATGGGGCTCCGAAGTACCCCCCAGAATAATGGAAAATTTGATACAAAAGCTCAAGTATCTGAACAATTATTATATTGATCACCATGATTCTTTGCATTGATATTGAACATGAAATGTTTCATCAGTTTCTGCATTCTGGTGGCGCCACCTGTATTTTTTCAATTTTTAGTTCAGCTGACTGAAAATCATCTGAGCTGTAGGGATCACCTTTTGTCCGTCGTCCGTCCGGCCATCCAGGCGTCTGTCTGTTAACAGGGCACAAATCGTAACCGCTAGACCGGGAATCTTCTTACTTGAAATCCTGGGAGGTCTATGGAAATTCTCCTTGTAAACCTGAAATTAGGTCACTGTGACCTATATTCTTCGAGCTATAGGGTTCTGAAGTACCCCCCTGAATAATGCAAAATTTAATACAAAAGCTCAAGTATCTGAACAACTAATGCATTAATCACCATGATTCTTTGCATGGATATTGATCATGGAGTGTTTCATCAATTTCTGGAGATTGGTGGCGCCACCTATATTTTTTTTATTTTTTACAATTTTTTTTCTCTACTTTTGTGATCTTTAAACATTTGGTCATCTGTAAATAGGGCACAAATCATAATGACTTGACCTAGAATCTTCTGTCCTCACCTCCAGGGAAGCCCATAAAAGGTCTACATGGAAACCCGAAATAAGGTCCCTGTTACCCATATTCTGTGAGCTATGGGGCTCTGAAGTACCCCCCAGAATAAAGATTTGGTCATATATTAACAGGGCACAAATCATAATGACTGGACCTAGAATCTTCTGTCCTCACCTCCAGGGAAGCCCATAAAAGGTCTACATGGAAAAACCGAAATAAGGTCCCTGTTACCCATATCCTTCATGCTCTGGGGCTCCGAAGTACTCCCCAGAATAAAGATTTGGTCATCTGTTAACAGAGCACAAATTATAATGACTTGACCTAGAATCTCCTTTCTTGATATGCTGGGAGGCCCCTGAAAAGTCTCCTTGTGCACCTGAAATTACATCTCTGTTACCCATATCCTTCATCCTATGCGGCTTTGAAATACCCCCCAGAATAAACATTTGGATTTGTTAACAGGGCACAATTCATAATAACTGGACCTAGAATTTTATTTTTTGACATGCTGGGAGACCCCTGAAAAGTCATCTTGTAAACCTTGAAAATAGGTGTCTGTTACCCATATCCTTCATGCTACAGAGCTCCATAGTACCCCAATGAATATTGGATGATTTTATACAAAAGGTCAAGTTTGGAAAAAGTATTTCATTCAAATTTGACATTCAGATGATAAAATTACTTTTGTCAATGTCTTCCTGGTCAGCTGAGCAACATGACCCCTGGGTCACTTGTTCTGGTTTGCATTAAACTTGCTTGAGAAATAACAAATTGGATGATCAATGCCATCATTGCATTCTTGTAACAACACAGCACCAGCAGCAGCATCACTAGCATCCACTGCTAACTTAAAAGGTACAGAAAAGTCTGGAGCTGCTAAAACTGGTGAACTTTGCAGAATGGCTTTCAAATTCTGAAATGCATTTTCACACTGAACATTCCATACAAACTTTTGTTTCTTCTTTAACAAATTAGTCAAAGGTTCAGCTACAGCAGCAAAATTTGGACAAAACTCCCTGTAGTACCCAACCATAGCAAGAAAACACATTATTTGCTTTTTGTTTTCTGGTCTAGGAAATGCAGAAATAGCACTTATCTTAGCATCAACAGGTTTTACCTGACCCTGCCCTACAATATGACCCAAAAATGTTACTTGTGCATGACAAAACTCAGATTTCACTAAGTTGACGGTCAGACGTGCTTCACTGAGTCTTTCGAAGAGGTCGCGAAGAATTTGCAGATGTTTCTCCCAGGTGTCGCTGTACACGATAAGGTCATCAATATATGCGTCACAACCCTGAATGTCCTTGACAACCATACGGATGAGGCGCTGGAACGTGGCTGGCGAGTTCTTCATGCAAAACGGCACAACTTTATACTGGTACAGTCCTTGCGGTGTCACAAATGCGGACACTTCCTTCGCTCGTTCTGTCAGCGTAACTTGCCAGAATCCTTCTAGCAAGTCAAACTTGGAGACATATCTGTAGCTACCGACTCTATCAACACAATCATCGATCCTCGGAACCGGGAACGTGTCAGTCTTGGTGACAGAGTTCAGTTTTCGATAATCTGTGCACATACGGTAATTTCCATCAGGTTTTGGCACAAGAATAAATGGTGAACTCCAGTTACTGTTACTAGGTTCAATAAAATCATTATCCAGCAAATATTGAATCTCATACTGTAAATACCTTTGCTTTTCTGGATTCAGTCTATATGGATGTTGCTTGATTGCGCTTGCCTCGCAAACATCGACGTCATGGCACAACATGTCAGTTCGCGTTGGAATGTCACTAAACAAATGTTCATAATTCCGCAGCAGCTTCTTGTTGTTCATGTGTGGTTAGGTGTGACAGTTTGGCATCCAGGTTTTTAAGCACGTCTCAGTTTTTTAATGGTACTGTACACCACACTGAATGTCTACATCACACTTACAATCAGTATCTACTTTAACTGGGTCAGGGTCAGTTGTACACAATTTACAGCAGTAACATTATGTACAACATCTGATGTGCTATTTCTGTCATAATATGATTTCAACATGTTAATATAGCACAGTTGTTTCTTCTAACGTCTATCTGGTGTCAACAGTATGTAATTTAAATCACTGACTTTCTTGTCAACAATGTAAGGACCAAAATATCAAGCTTGCAGAGGTCTGCCAGGGATGGGAAGTAAGGCAAGGACCTTTTCACCAGGCACAAATGTCCTACTTACAGTGTGTTTGTCATAATTTGTTTTCATTCCACTTTGTGCAGATCTTAGATTTGACTTTGCAATCTCACAAGAATTATGTAGTTTAGTGCGAAAGTCTGTGACATACTGCAGTAAACTAAGAGAATCAGGATTTTCACACAAGAGTTTTTCTTAAAGCAGTTTCAATGGTCCCCGAAAGGAGTGTCCAAAAACTATTTCAAAGGGACTAAAACCCAAGGACTCTTGAAAGTTTTCTCTTACAGCAAACAACTATAGGAGGATTCCATCATCCCAGTCTTTCTGTGTGTCATAGCAATAAGTTCTGATCATGTTTTTTCAATGTCTGGTGAAAACGCTCGAGGGCGCCCTGACTTTCAGGATGGTATGGCGAAGAGCTGTACTGTTTTATACCTAGCTCAAGCATAACTTGTTGGAATAAGCCAGACATAAAATTAGACCCTTGGTCAGACTGGACGGAGTTTGGTAATCCAGAAGTTGTATAAAAACTTGGTCAGAGCTTTGACAACACTTTTGGCATTAATTTTGAGCAATGGTATTTCCTCAGGGAACCTGGCAGATGTGCACATGATTGTCAGCAAGTATTCATGTCCAGTTTTTGTTTTGGGCAGTGGTCCAACACAATCAACAATAATCCTACTGAATGGTTCCTCGAAAGCAGGAATAGGTCTAAGTGGGGCCTTAGGAGGATTCTGATTGGGCTTGCCTACCATCTGACATGATTGGCATGATTTACAGTATTGTACAACATCTTTCCTGAGATTAGGCCAATAGTGTGTACTAACTTTCTGACAAGTTTTATTTATACCTAAATGGCCAGACAAAGGAGCCTCATGTGACATGCTTAGAACTTCACTGTGAAAGCTTTTGGGCATCACTATTTGATGTTTGATGGCCCACTCATCATCAGCGCATACATCAGGTGGTCGCCATTTACGCATAAGCACTCCATTTTTGACATAGAAACAAACTGGGTTCTGTGACAGCTCATCTTTAGAAAAATGCCCTGGGAAACAAACATGAAATATCAGGGTCCTTATGCTGTTCCACGATAATTTCTGACCTTGAGAATGCTGCATCCTGTACGGGCGAGTCATTAGACATGTCACTAGTGACTCCCAGAGTGTTATTATCTGGACCATTATCCTCATGTGTTTTTTAGCTCAGCTGACTATAAGTCATCTGAGCTATAGTCGTGGTCCTTTGTCCGTCCGTCCGTTAACTAGGGCACGTTTTAAAACCGTTGGACCTACGAATCCAAAATTCTGCATACCATGAGATGTTTCCAAAATCTCCTTCCATACCGAAAATTGGGTCATTAGGACTTTGTTCCTCCGTTTTCCATAAAAAAGCCATTGTTACACTTCAAGGCTGCCTAATATCAAAACCACTGATCTGTTTTTGATCATATTTATTTCTCTTCATATTCTTCCATACATTTTCTGTGCACATACCAAAAATTAGGTCAGTATTGGGTATTATTTTGAAGTTATGGGGCAAAACATAATGCAGATTTTAAAAAAATCAGGAAATATATTTGCTCACTTAACATGAGAATTGCTGAACCTAGAGACTTTTTTTCAGGAATATAAATTTATTTAATCAAGATTCAAGTGTTTACCCAAAATTAGATCTGAATTTTGCAAATTTTTCAAGTTATTAGCATAAATAAAAAATCAATACCTTAAATTTTTGTCCAACTTTGGCACTGTTGATTTAATTTTCACAGCATATGTACATAAGGATTTAATCTTTTAAAATCTGAAATTTCAAAGAAATAGATTGGAAAGAATAGCTTTTATTCATGTTTTCATACACCATGTCAAGTGTTGTTTACATCTAGCCCACCTAGTAGTACAGCCTTCACTTGCATTATGTAACCCACCCCAGGCAGCTTGCCTTGGGTCAGCTTGGCCACTACAAGCAGGCTTCCCCTCTGCCCTGCACTCCCCCCCCCCCCTTCCTTCCACCCCCCCCCCCCCCCCCACCCCCCCCCCCCAGCAGGTGCATAAACTGGATGAATGTTATTATTTTCTGTATTTGATTCATTCTTATTCTAGGCTATGCTACATTTTAGATTTTGTATTTTACCACCAGGGTTACAGTGATTAAAGTGTACATTTAATTGTGTCCACAAAGTGGTGTATTGCTATGAAAGTGTTGATGTTCATGAGATAAGTAATTCCTTACTTCAGAAGGAGTAAAAACTTCACCAGGTGTGAAATTGAGTATTAATTCCAGTAATAAATTAGAACTGGGATAGTATGAGCACAATGATATTGTTTGTCCCTCATTCAACCAACAGTGTGTTTACTTTATTTGAAAAGATGTTTTATTTTATCAAATTTACTTTTATCTTTTATTTTATTTTGGTGAATAAAATTAAGCATGTACTGAAAACTCCAATGTGCAAAACTTTTTAATAGTGATTCAAGGAATATTCTTGTAGATGCCATTTATGATTTAAAAATAATAAAATATATGTGATTGCATAATATGACCCAATATGAGCTACACTCTGGATATATGATGATTGCAACTTTTGCAACAATTCTAATATTTTAACTTATAGTTTCAGTTTTTTACTCTGTATATATAATGATTGCAACTTTTGCAACAATTCTAATATTTTAACTTATATTTTCAGGTTTTTTTTATTAAAAATTTATAAAACCTGTAAATAAAAAAAAATGATTCAGATATAAACTTCTTAATGGAAAAAGTGGATATGCTTAAAAAAAATAGGATTATATATAAACTTTAATGCATTATTCCCTTGAAAGTGAAATAAAGGTATTAGTCCATTCTGTCAACTTGCCTGTCCATCTGTAAATTTTCATATGCATCACAGTATCTCAAAACTTTTACTGTTTTTCTTCATGACAGTCTTGTCAGAGTATTAATTGCAATCATATATTTAGAACTTTACTGTAACCAAGTAGGAGGGCCCCTTTCCTCTTAGCTTTTCATATTCTTATATAAATGAAAAACATTACAATAGAATATTTCTACATCCACCTTCGTGCTGCCCTCACTTTTCCCTTCTCCGAACCCCATCCCAAAGTCAGCCTCAGTAAGCAAGAACAAGATGAATCAGATATAATCATACTTTAATATTTTGTATAACTATTCGTCCATAGGTACCTATGTACATGCCAGAAATTATGTCAGTATTGTGTAATACGTAGACATAGTGGGCATCACAATAATGTACTTTTACAAGACTAAAGAGATATTGTGTCATACAGTCGCAAATTCATGAATCACTTCATCAGCATAGTTAATCATAACATCATATCTGTCAAATTGAAAGCTTGCAGACTACCATACACTTTAGATCCTGGTTGTGCCAGCTGGTAGGATCCTGAGACTCTTTTACTGGTGACAAAGTGGTTTGTCCTGTTGGCAAGCTGTGGTTTTGGCTTGTCACAGCGCAGCATATCTACATGGTATGGAGTGACAGATAGACTCTAGGCATCACAAATCTTCAAGGGTGGTACGAATGGTTCTCCAGGAATCTCTGCCTTCTGGTAACAGCAGTAATAGTTCCATTGGTGGTTCCTTTCACACCAGCAGTGTCCTCTGAAAAGTGTGTGTTATCTACTGCGAAAAACACAAAGGCACCCTTCTCCAAGAAAGGTGGTAGGTACAGACCTTGGAACTCTCGGGTGTTTTGTACAACAGCATTGGCCAGAGCTGTTTCCATTAGTAGGGTAAAGCCATACAGGACACAGTAATCATGTGCACTGAGCAGATCCATCAGAATCTTGTTGCGGGTGTCATGATGAACAGTCAGTCCCAGGAACTGTGAGTTTTCTCGTGCATGGGGTGGCCTGAATGCTGCTGATTCTCTTATTGGCCTGTACTTGACCTGTCCGTTGGATTTGAATCCATACATGATGATCTGGCTCACTGTGATTGCTGCTCTGTCAACAACTTTGGTCCTCCTTTGAGTTTCCATGCTTTCAGCAGGTCCTATCATGTTCCAGCGGATAAGGGTATATAGTTCAGCTGGAACGTCATTGATGTCACTGGTGACCTTTATGGTGTTTGTATCAGTGGCTGCTTTGTTAAAGTTTGCAATGCTTTTCCTTATCACCTCTGCTGCCTTGTAGATTGTCTGCATGTTGTCCTCTTCATAATGACTTTCCAGTCGCAGTATTGACCATGCTTTCCTCACATGCATCTACGGTATAGAGAACAGCTGATTTCCTTCGATTTTATTAAGACAGGTGTTGCAAGGAATTGCAGATCTTTCTTTTCAACCACTTTCTATTGAATGAAGGTACATGATTTTCCAAGCCTTCTGTGCCAAGCATATTGACATATGTGGTTTCAATATATTCCATAGGTAAGTATGCTTGGTTCAGTGTTTGGACATCAGTGAGGTTGATCAGCTGGAGCAGATTTGCACGCTGTAGCAAGAGATCTTGGCAGCCTGTTCTGCTTCCACTGGTGCTTGCTTCTTGCTGTCCACATAAAACATGCTTTGTCCAGCAGGTTTTGTGGTACAAAACATAAGTTGAATGCGCATCCCTTGGTGCAATGCATGTGTTCAGCTGCTTTAAGAGATTTCCCAGCGTTGACTGTTCTCACCTGATAGAGCAGTTCACTGTTGTCTTTCTGACAGAAGAAACATTGTTCCTTTTCCAATGGAAAAGTACAAGACCTTGTGAATGGTGTTAAAGAGCCAGATGTTGATTGACCTGATTTGTCCATTGCAGTGCTTCCTCTTTTCTGTCCATGTTTCTTGGCAGTCCTGATTTGTCCATTGCAGTGCTCCCTCTTTTCTGTCCATGTTTCTTGGCAGTGTGGTGGCCTGTAGCTAATGCATGTGCATGATGGTCTCGGGCACGCTGGATTTGGTCTTTATTAGTTGCATGCAGGGTACAGTAAACTGTTACACATACATAATATAGGCCTACTACAATAAGCATACCACTAGATTATCATGTCCTTGTGGTTCTTTCTCAGTACAGCCTAATGCCCAGTTTGATTTATGAAATTAGTAAGTATTTGTTAGAACTGCTGTAACAAATGCCTCAACACATCTGCAGCTAGGAGTATTGGATTCCTTGGCCTTGAACATGGTAATGTAGCTCAGATATTGACAAAAACATTTTTCACAGCAGCCATTTTGTAAAATCCAACATGGCGGTCATATAGGACGCAAGGCAAATGGAAACATTGTTTTTCTGATTGCTTATACTATAAGGTTTCCAAAAATGTATAGTTTCCATACTCTCCACAAAAATCCAACAAAAGTTAAAATCCAAACATAGTGAAACTGACTATTATGCGATGGTGTTGTGTCAGCTGTCAGCCATCATTTGTACGTTAACCCATATTATCTTGAAAACAGCAGGAGCTAGCAACACCGAACTTTATGCAAAAAATCAGTCATCTGAAAAACTCTATCAGATTTCGCTGATATTTTGGCTATCTGCCTTTACTTAAGCCCCAGTCACACTGTCCCGGATCAGCCCACGGATGCCTACGGATAAGCGATCCCTGGTGTTCCTACAGCATCTGCCGTCATCCTTGGTACCATCCTTGCTTATCCGTTGTGATCCCTCGTGGTCTGGGAACCGCTACGGAAGTTTTGAATTGTTCAAAACTTCCGTAGCGGCGACTACGGTCTGGGTCCGCCGTGCTCCTTCCCAGGGCGTGTCCCTGACTGACCGTAGCACGTTCCTTGTCATCTGTCACCCGTCCCTGCATTGATCCGTACCCATCCTTGGTGCTCCCTGGCCATCCTTCGCTTAAACAGAACGGATATATTAGGGTTGCGCTACGGTTGTGTACGGCAGCTTTACAGTAATCCTTGGTTGGCTGGGGTGCCACTGTCGTAGGATTCCTAGCCGAATACAGAGCGGTGAGGGACAATCACGACCATGCAGGGATACATATGGACAACGACGTTGTATTTTATTTTACATTTGATTTTCGAAAAAAAAATAACAATGACTTCATCTAATTTTTAGCTCAGCTGACTTTATGTCATGCTGGGCTATAGCGATGGGTCTTTGTCCGGCGTCGAGCCGGCAGACCGGCTGGCCAGGCGGCCGTCCGTCCGTTAGCAGGGCACAAATCGTAACTGTAGGGGCTAGGGCCATGAACCCTATGCAGTCTTAGAGGTTCTAAAAAGATCTCCTTTCAAACCTGAAATTAGGTCACTGTGACCTATATTCTCGAAGTTATGGGGTGTGTTTGCACCCCCCAGAAATAATTCTTTTAGCCAAAATTTTCATCCCAAACCTTCCATCTTTCACATACAGCTCACCTACCAACAGGGGAAGAACCATAATTATTTTGAGGTCAAAGGTCAAGGTCACAGAACCAACTTCTTTGAAAAGCCTCAGGATGCATTTTAAGCCAAACCTTTCCTCCCAATTCTTTGATCTTTCACATATAGCTCACCTACTAAGTGGGAGAAGAATCCTATAGATGTTGAGGTCACAAGGTCAAAGGTCAGGGTCACAGGATTCACTTCTTTGAAAAGGTTGTGGACACATTTCAAGCGAGACCTTTCATTCCAAACCTTTCAGCACTGATATCGCTTCTCTGCCAACAGGGGAAAAGACCTGTTGATTTTGAGGTCAAAGGTCAAGTTCACAGCACCCTCTTCTTGCGTGGAGTCATTTTAAGGCAAACTTTTCAATCTATACTTTCCATCTGTCATATATGGCTTGCCTACCAATAGGAGAAGAAGCCTATTGATGTTGAGTTCAAAAGGTCAAAGGTCAAGGTCACAATATTGTTCTAAATGCTTGTGAACATATTTCAAGTGAAACTGTTCAACCCAAACCTTCAGTCTTTCACATATGCCACATCTATGCATCACTGAATTTGATTCAAACTTCATATTTATGGGTCTTTTTGCATGAAGAAATAACTAATTGATTTTGAGGTCAGCTGGTCAGGAGGTTAAAGGTTGCAGGTCTAAGTTATTCACTCATTGGTTGCCAAGTAATTACACCCGGCCAGATGTAAGTGGTAAGTAGTTACCCATCATTTCGAAAGAATCCAGTTGATATGTGGGCAAAAAGCCAAGGTCCTAGGTCAGGGATGTTCACAATTACTTATTTTGTAGACCATCTCTATTTTTCTTGTATATATAACCATCCCACTCCAGCTGGTACATCTCCCTGTGTGGCTGTAATTGTGAGTGACACTGGTGACATATGACTCCCTTTTGTATCAGCCTATTAAGTGAAAAGGCTCAGTGATAAGTACCTCGTTACTTCATAACAAAAACACTGTTGTCAGAATGCTTCAGCCAGGCATTAAGACTATGAGAGTATAGTATTAAGGTTTAGCAACTGATTTATAAGATGATGGGAACATTTTGCAGTTTATTTTATGGAATCCTAGCAATAAACTTAGTTTCCTAGATATCTGAATATTTTAATATATATCACCACATATAAAAGCAAGTGTTTGTTCTCATAATATGTGGATGTGTACCTTGATTTAGGATGGCTTTTTGTTTTATTTCAAGACTCTTAGTCATGCTTTCTGCATTTCTTTTCTTTCAGGTTTGGCAGTTTACCTACCCTGCTGACCCCATTGAAAAGCAGAGTGATAATAAAAAATATTGGACTTACACTTTTTACAATTGCATATCTATAAATCTGATATGAGGGCCTGGACATGCCTTCTGAATTATTTTGGGCATCCATTACTGGATAATTTGCCCCAAGTTTGGTCTCTTATTGGAGAATGTGGGATATCAAATGTCATACTTGTCAGAAATCCATTATGTCTGCCAGTTAGCCACCTTAGATATTCTTTCTTCAGTGCAGTTTCAGTAATTTTTCTTTAATGTTTGGTCCGATTTAGAGAATGTTTGTTGTCTGATTTCAGACTTGTCAGAAGTCCAATATGGACACCAGGCAACCATCTTTTAATTCCTTTTGATCATTTTATCTCAAGAACAGTTAAAGTGAATGCAGTTGGATGTATATTTATGTAATCTTGTAAAGGATTGGGTCAAATATTTCTGAATAAATATTACCATCATTTATAAAAGTGCAGTACAGTTGGCTTGTATTGAATAAAAATTCACACAGAAGCACCTGTTTCTCAATAATTCTTGCATGTATTTCCTTGATTTTTGCTATATATTTTGTGGTGTTCCTTTTGAGTCTGACAGGTTTCAAGCAAGCTGTTGGAATAGTTCCTGATAGCTTAACAATCATGCAATTTTCCTCAGACCATCAATTCACTGTGTTTTAACCAGACATAGGTGATATATATTTCTGTTGTCATAGAAAATATTCAACAAATTGGCAAATTGGTTCTTCAAAATTTGACTGGAAGTTGTGAATCTCAGTCCATGATGTCACAGGTCATGCTTGGCAGCTGAGCGTCATGACCCATGGGTCACTTGTTACGCCTTTTAATACCCCCATAATTACCACTTGACAGTACTGTAAGCATTATAAGTCAAAAACTAATGGACAGATTTCTTTCATATTATGCACATGTAGGGAGATGGGCTATGGGATGAGGTCTGTTTACAATTGGGTCATGACCTTTACCATGAGAGTGGCATTGACCTTTAATGTGTCCATATTTGGTGAAAATCACACACTTCTTATGATATCTCCAGTGTTGATAGCCATATGGATTTCAAACGTGACTTATGTATGGCCCACTACTAAAGTAAGAACCCTATAGGTTCTAGGGTCATGAGGTCTAAGGTCAAGGTCACTGGACTTGCATCTTACAAGATACTGTGGATGCATTTTAAGCCAAACTTTCAAGGTCTTCCATCTTGAATATATAGCTCACTTGCCAATAGTGGATGATCCATATCAATTTTGGGGTCACAAGAACAAAGGTCAAGGCCACAGGAGCTATATGTCAAAAAATTAGTTTCTGGATGATAATTCCTGCTTTTATTGATGTATTGATTTCAAATTGGCTTATATATGTCCCATTGAAAAAGCAAGACTCCAATTGATTTTAGGGTCATGAGGTCAAAGGTCAAGGTCACAGGACACATCTTTAAAGAGATTGTGGATGCATTTTCAGCCAAACAATTCATCTCAGACCTTTCATCTTGAACATATAGTTCATCTGCCAATAGAGGAAGACCCCTATTAATTTTGAGGTCACAAGGTCAAAGGTGAAGGTCACAGGAGCCATCTGTCCAAAAATTAGTTTCTGGATGATAATTCCTGCTTTTATTGATGTATGGATTTCAAACTTGACTTGTATATGACCCATTGGAAAAGCAAGACCCGAATTGATTTTGGGGTCATGAGGTCAAAGGTCAAGGTCACAGGACACATCTTTAAAAAGATTGTGGATGCATTTTCAGCCAAACAATTCATCTCGGATCTTTCATCTTGCACATATAGATCACCTGCCAAGAGTGGAAGACCCCTATCAATTTTGAGGTCACAAGGTCAAAGGTGAAGGTCACAGGAGCCATCTGTCCAAAAATTAGTTTCTGGATGATAATGCCTGCTTTTATTGATGTATGGATTACAAACTTGACTTGTATATGTCCCATTGGAAAAGCAAGACCCGAATTGATTTTGGGATCATGAGGTCAAAGGTCAAGGTCACAGGACACATCTTCAAAAAGATGTGGATGCATTTTCAGCCAAACATTTCATCCCAGACATTTCATCTTGCACATACAGTTCCTCTGCCAATAGAGGAAGACGCCTGTCAATTGTGAGGTCACAAGGTCAAAGGTGAAAGTCACAGGAGCCATCTGTCCAAAAATTAGTTCCTGAGATGAGATAATTCAAGCTTGGATTAATATATGGATTTCAAACCTGACATATATGGCCCATCAATAAATCTAGACCTCTATTGATTTATATATAAAAGTGGATGATCAATAACAATTTTGGGGTCACAAGGTCAAAGGTCAAGGCCACAGGAGCCATCTGTCCAAAAATTAGTTTCTTGATGATAATTCCTGCTTTTATTGATGTATAGATTTCAAACTTGACTTATATATGTCCCATTGAAAAAGCAAAACCCCAATTGATTTTTAGCTCAGCTGACTATAAGTCATCTGAGCTATAGTCATGGTCCATTGTCCGTCGTCCGTCCGTCAGGATGTCCGTCCGTAAGACTGGCACGTTTTGACACCGTTGAACCTACAAATCTGAATTTCGGCATACAGTTAGATGTCCCCATAATCTCCTACCATGCCAAAAATTTGGTCAATAGGACTTCGTATCTTTGAGATATTAAGGAAAAACCTCAATTTTTTATTAGAAATCTATTTTCACACTTCAGGACTGCCTAATATCAAAACCACTCATCTGGTTTTCTTCATATTTACCATAAATATTCCTCTATATAGTTCCTATGTACATGCCAGATATTAAGTCAGTATTATATAATTTAAAAAAGTTATGGGCCCAAACATAATGGACTTAGTAAAAAAATCAGGAAGATATTTGGTCACTTAAGACCAAAAGTGTTAAAGGTAGGGACTTTTTTTCCAGTAATACAACTTTAATTTATCAAAATTTAATTGTATACCAAAAATTAGATCAAAATTTGTTAAATTTTTTTAAATATTGGCAAAAATATAAAATTGGTACCTTAAATTTTGCCCAACTTTGGCCAGGGCACGTTTTTTTCCTGTAAGTACTGTGGATTTAATTTTCACACCATGTATACATAAGGATTTAATCTGTTAAAATCTGAAATTTGAAAATAAAAGCTGCAAAATTAGGCTAGTTATTGAATTTTTTTGGAGGCTCTTGTTGTATTCCCTTACATTGTCAAGCAGTCCACTTTGATGACTGTAGGTCATTCAGTGCACATCTCTGTGCTCCCCAGGCTGTTGACATAATTTTAGATGTCCCCAAAATCTCCTACCATACCGAAAATTGGGTCATTAGGACTTTGTTCCTTCGAGATATTAAGGAAAAAAACTGTTTTCCATTAAAAAAGCCATTGTTACACCTCAAGGCTGCCTAATATCAAAACCACTGATCTGTTTTTGATCGTATTTAGTATTCACATTCTTTTATACATTTTCTATGAACATACCAAAAATTAGGTCAGTATTGGGTATTATTTTGAAGTAACAGGCCAAAACATAATGCAATTTTTTAAAAAATCAGGAAATATATTTATTCACCTAACATGAGAATTGCTGAACCTAGAGACTTTTTTTCAGGAATATGACTTTATTTAATCAAGATTCAATTGTTTACCCAATATTAGATCTGAATTTTGCAAATTTTTCAAGTTATTAGCATAAATAAAAAATCAATACCTTAAATTTTGTCCAACTTTGGCACTGTTGATTTAATTTTCCCAGCATATATGCATAAGGATTTAATCTTTTAAAATCTGAACTTTCAAAAGAAATTGATTGGAATGAATAGCTTTTATTCATGTTTTCATACACAATGTCAAGTGTTGTTTACATCTAGCCCACCTAGTAGTACAGCCTTCACTTGCATTATGTAACCCGTCCCAGGCAGCTTACCTTGGCCCAGCTTGGCCACTACTAGCAGGCTTCCTCTCTGCCCTGCACTCATCCCCCCCAGCTGGTGCATAAACTAGATGAATGTTATAATTTTTCTGTATTTTATTTTATTCTTGGACATGCTACATTTTAGATTTTGTATTGAACCACCAGGGTTACAATGATTAAAGTGTACATTTAATTGTGTCCACAAAGTGGTGTATTGCTGTGAAAGTGTGGATGTTCATGAGGTAAGTAATTCCTTACTTCAGAAGAGTAAAAACTTCACCAAGTCTGAAATTGACTATTAATTCCAGTATTTAATTAAAACTGGGATAGTAATTAGCACAATGATATTGTTTGTCCCTCATTCAACCAACAGTGTGTATACTTTATTTGAAAAGATGTTTTATTTTATCAAATTTACTTTTATTTTATTTTGGTGAATAAAATTAAGCATGTCCTGAAAACTCCAATGTGCAAAACTTTTTAATAGTGATTCAAGGAATATTCTTGTAGATTCCATAATGTGGCATTATTTTCTTTTAAAATCAGTTTAAACATTTATGATTTAAAAATAATAAAATATATGTGTATGCATAATATGACCCAATGTTTTTTACTCTGTATATATAATGATTGCAACTTTTGCAACAATTCTAATATTTTAACTTATATTTTCAGTTTTTTTAATTAAAAATTTATAAACCTGTAAATAAAAAAATGATTCAGATAAAAACTTCTTAATGGAAAAAGTGGATCTGCTTAAAAAAAATAGGATTATATATAAACTAAAATGCATTATTCTCTTGAAAGTGAAATAAAGGTATTAGTCCATTCTGTCCACTTGCCTGTGCATCTGTAAATTTTCGTATGCAACACAGTATCTCAAAACTGTTACTGTTTTTCTTCATGACAGTCTTGTCAGAGTATTAGTTTGCAATCATATATTTAGAACTTTACCATAACCAAGTAGGAGGGCCCCTTTCCTCTTAGCTTTTCATATTCTTATATAAATGAAAAACATTACAATAGAATATTTCTACATCCACCTTCGTGCTGCCCTCACTTTTCCCTTCTCCGAACCCCATCCCAAAGTCAGCCTCAGTAAGCAAGAACAAGATGAATCAGATATATTCATACTTTTATATTTTGTATAACTATTTGTCCATAGGTACCTATGTACATGCCAGAATTATGTCAATATTGTGTAATATGTAGACATAGTGGGCATCACAATAATGTACCTTGTCAAGACTAAAGAGATATTGTGTCATACAGTCACATATTCATAAATCACTTCATCAGCATAGTTAATCATAACATCATATCTGTCAAATTGAAAGCTTGCAGACTACCATACACTTTAGATCCTTCAACAAATAGCCTTATCATCATTCTACTACTGCTTATTACTGCTGTCATTGCATTCATATTTGCTCAAATATATCACAATTTTCAACCCCTCCTAAATAAATAAAAAATAAACCACTTTATTTGACTCTATTAATCCATCAGTCAGGTAATTTCATTTATCATTTACTCACATATTACATTACATTCCTTTATAATAGCCCAACATGTACATGATATTCATAAGCTTTATCGACTCGATATAGTATCACAGTGGAGAAACATTTATAGTCCAATCACAATCAGCTGAGCGCCGTGACCCATGGGTCCCTTGTTTGGTCATGAGGTCAAAGGTCAAGGTCACAGGACCAACATCTTCAAAAAGATTGTGGATTGATAGATGGAAGAAACAATAATTGCTTACCAAGTGTCAGTATATACTGCTAAAAATGGGGGCCTATTCTTAAAGGGGGGGGGGCCTACTATGTCTAGGGATACTCTGGCACCTGCGGTGCCAAGAAATATCTAGTTCACTATGTTTTAACCAGACATATATGATAAGAATTTATGGCAATGTAGAAAGTTTAAACAAAATTGGCATATAGGTTCTGCAACAATTTTACTAGTTGTGAATCGCAGCCCATGATGTCGCAGGTCATGCTTGGCAGCTGAGCGTCATGACCCATGGGTCACTTGTTATTTCTAAAGCTAATTTTTAACAGTGCTGTAAAGTTTTCTCATCTCTCTGATGCCAATTCCCAGGTATTAAAAGGTGATATATATATATATATATATATATATATATATATATATATATATATATATACATATATATATGTCGAGGCCCAGATTAGAATCTGGCCAAATTTAAAACTAGGCCAGCCCAGATCAAAATTTTGATTTGGACCGGCCCAGATCAAAATTCTAATCTGGGCCAGACCAGTTTTAAACTGTAGTAGCAATGATCCCCAGCCAGTCCTTGAGGCTGCAGCATATTTTGTATAGTGGCTCCGCCGTTGTCTCTTGTTGCTTAGCCATAGTTCCCAGCAGCCTTGCAGCCTCTGTATCAGTATCTTTGACATTCAGTTTACGGGTCCTCCCTTTGGTTGCTGTGTGGCGGGCTGTGGAGTGTCATACTGGCTCTGGGAGGTGCTGGGCTGACTTTCTTCTTCATTTCCGGAGTCCGCAGTATCTGTGGTCTGTTGGGTTGATCTGCAGGCCGCAATCTTAGCCTTCAGCTAAAAAAATATCAATTATGTTTTTACTTATAAATATTTTAAACATGATAATATCCATTTTATATTCACATTTTCCAGACATTTACCTTCAAGTCCTATAAACCATTATACAGTTTTGTGGCAAAATCATAATGGGTTTTAAAACACAATAATAACCATACATGATGTTTTTCAGAAACAATTAGCCCTAAAAACCATGAAAATGTTTTTGGTACTATGACTGGGGATATTAGAAAACGACAATTTTTTGCCATTACACTTGTTTACCAGGATTTAAAATTATACAAAATGTAATAGATAAACATTAAAAAATCTTACAGGTTTTAAAGAATGTCTGAAGGGTTTTCAACTTACATTCACAGCCTGCCTTCCTGGAACTCTGGCAATGTGGGCTTGAAGGAAGTCAAATTTTCTGAGAACCCATTGTTCCCTATCTGTCAGCTCTTTTGCGCCTTCGCCAGATTTTTTTAGCGTCAACTTTCCCAGCCTCGTCCTCATACTATCATACCAGGTCATCAGGACAAGGTAGCTTGACAGATTCAATTCCTCAGCCTTTTCCTGCCAGAGCCAGACCTTCTTGCCAGTGTTTTTATATTCTTTCATCCCCTTGGAGTACAAAAGAGGGTTCTCTTTCAACCATTCTATAACATCATCTTCTTGTGCCTTGGTTAATTGAAGAGAATTGGCCTTCTTTTTCCTTTATGCATTCTCTCCATCAGAGGCGGTAACAGAAGAGCAGTTGTCCTCATGAAGAGATTCTTCCTCTGAACCGTCTCTGCTTGGTTGTGGAGACAGTGTACGGGGACGCGGGGCTGCCTTCTTTCTGGCTGTAGAGTCTTTTCTTTACTCTGGCAGCATCTTGTTCAGTGTGAAACACGTGAAAGAGGGCTGACAAGCGGAGACTGCCCTTTTTATACGAAAAAGCAGAGCAGCTCCATCCTTAGCACAATCCTAACGCTTCCCCCACATGCCGTAGTACCTATCCGTCATGGTCCGTACTAAAACCCTCATGATCCTTAGTTATTCCGTGAATGTTCACGGAAGAGTTACGGAGATCCTTGGTGAATCTGCCTTGTGTTCGTATTGAAACCCTGATGGTCCCTGACAACACCGTAGGGAAAATCCATCCGCCATCATTCACCACGGATCCCAAGTCCCTGGCCATCCGTGGTGATCCATGGGCTGATCCGGGACAGTGTGACTGGGGCTTTAGATTTTTTGGGAATAAGCTATAAAAGCTTTAAAATTCTTCTTTGACGAAACTGTCAAGCCAAATCATTCAACTTTTCACAGAAGGAATCCCTGAAACAATCTTTCTCAGGTTTGTTCGAATGGTTCCAGTTCAGTGAAGTTAGTCATTTGGCCAAAATAGGATTCTAAAATTTCAGTCTCAAACACAGCTTAAGCTATCATCGCCAGATTTTATGCCAATGTTGATCACGAGTCATATCTAAAATTGAGGTATTGGTGGCACCACCTGCATCGGCCTTTTTTGTAGGGGGGGGTCATCAGTGCCTGAAACATACTGAGAGCTACAAAGAACTTTCTCTGAAACCATATGGCCAAATTGTTTAATATTGCACAGAAATGATCCTAGGGTAGTGCTTTCTGAAGTTTGTTCAAATGGTCTCTGTTCAGTGACTTTTGGCTGAGTTATGGGAAGCTGAATTTAGTCATATGCCATAACAGCCCATTAAGTATCCCTGTCAAGTTGTTGGAAGTGCTTTTGTTCACAGGTTGCTGATTTCCTCAGATAGAAGAATTTTTTAGTCCAGATGTCAGTTACTTCCACATTTATTCAATCAAATTTAACAATAACAAATGTCCAAAATAAACACCTATAGTTTGCCCTAATTTCCACCTACCTGTTTCTGTTCTCTCTTCTCTCAGTATTAACTCATGTCCTTTACATATCTCCTCTCTCTCTATTCTTGCTCTCTTAATATCCGACTCTCCTCTCTTTAGCTCTGACATTAACTGTCAAGTTCAGTTACCAGTGTATCTATTTATACATTTGTCCAAAATAATAATTGCAATTTAGGAATTTCTTACAGCATTAATACAAGACAATGTGTAATACATTCAACACCTTTCTTGCCCTTCTGTGAACACCTATGACTAAACTGTTATCTAATTAGTTTATTTGTGCTTGTCACTTAAAGAGTAAACTCGGTCAAATATATGGACATGCTTATTAATGAATTCTCTGTGAACACTTATCAAAAGGGTGGCAGTAAATAATAAAATGAATTGTAATTATATCCGCCAAAACAGAGTTTTGCGGTTGCTGTGTATTCAGTTGCACGCCGCCGCCGCATAGGTTTCCGGAGAACTCCTCCGTAACCACTGGGCAGAATTTTTAAAAATTCGGAATTATGATTGGGTCTAATGTGAACTGCTGGGCCTTCATTTTTGGTTGACCTCTGACCTTTCCTCTCTGCCGAGCATCTATTTGTGCATCTGTTTCCAAACATAAACCGACATAGCTTCGGAACCATTTGCCCAATCAGGAAAAAAATGTTGCACAAATGTAGCCCTTGGATAGCTTTATAACATATATAAAAAATGGTGGTGCCACCTGCAACCATTTTTGCAGAGTGTCTATCAGTTCATCTGCCTTGGGATAAAATCACTTATATCTCTGCAGTTATCCACCGGAAATTTTGCATATGAATTCATCCTGGGTAGTTTTCATGTTTATACATCTTGGATAGCTTTCTGGATTTTGTGGCAGGCGCTACCTACTTTCATGTTCAGGCTGCAAACATCCAGGCTTATATCTTAGGACTGGATTGACGTATCCTCCTGAAATTTGCATGTGTATAGATTTCTCACATAGCTTTTTATCATACGCAAAACTGGTGGCGCCACCTGCAGCCGTTTTTGCACAGGGTTTGTCTGCCGTGGGATAAAATCACTCATATCTCGGCAGTGTTGACTTATCTGCCTAAAATTTTGCAATTGTATACAACTTGGCTAACTTTGCAGCTGCAGACGTCCACACCTCTCTCCATTTCCCCTTGCCACTCAATCCATGCCTCACTTCACCCGTCCCACTCTTTTTTTCAGTGGTTACATGTAGTTGCTTGTCGACTACCCATATTCTAGTTAGAAAGTTATCCTACACAGAAGTCTGCTAATACCTGTTTCTTTCCTTAGGACTGATCACCTTAATTCCAGTGACAATTGGTAAAATGTAATGATTTGAATTATCATTAAATAATCACACTGGTGATATATGCTAGTCTTGGGTAGGGATAACCTGTAATTATTATAACAGTTAACTCATTTGTAAAAAAACATAATTAACATGACTTATTATGGACAGTTTTTCAAATACTTCTACTGCAATGTAGATAAGTTTCATGGCCAAGTCAAAACCTGTGTGACAATAGCACTCCTTTTGTAAATAATATAAATGACATCAAGCCTCTTCCCTGTCTCCAAAGATACTATAAAAATCTTGCATAAGCTAAACTCCAACAACTCGTAATACAGCTTATATTACCACACAAAACCAGCATGTGCCTCATTTCCAAATCATATTTTGTGATCATATATATAGCAGCTGAGCGCTATGACCCATGGGTCCCTTGTTCATGGCAGTCATGTCATAGTATTAGTTTGGCAATCAAATTTAGTACTTGGTCATCACTAAATGGCAGGGCCATTACATATAAGTGTTACAGTCAAACAAGAAAAATCCTCTATCTAAACCTTTAGATGCTTCTCCGATAATAGATGGTCTTATTGATACACCTTGTAAACCATTATAGGTGGTCATATTGATACACCATGTAAACCATTATAGATAGTCATATTGATACACCTTGTAAACCATTATAGATGGTCATATTGATACACCATGTAAACCATTATAGGTGGTCATATTGATACACCATGTAAACCATTATAGATGGTCATATTGATACACCATGTAAACCATTATAGATGGTCATATTGATACACCATGTAAACCATTATAGATGGTCATATTGATACACCTTGTAAACCATTATAGATAGTCATATTGATACACCTTGTAAACCATTATAGGTGGTCATATTGATACACCATGTAAACCATTATAGATAGTCATATTGATACAGCTTGTAAACCATTATAGATAGTCATATTGATACACCTTGTAAACCATTATAGGTGGTCATATTGATACACCATGTAAACCATTATAGATAGTCATATTGATACACCTTGTAAACCATTATAGATAGTCATATTGATACACCTTGTAAACCATTATAGGTGGTCATATTGATACACCATGTAAACCATTATAGATAGTCATATTGATACACCTTGTAAACCATTATAGGTGGTCATATTGATACACCATGTAAACCATTATAGATAGTCATATTGATACACCTTGTAAACCATTATAGGTGGTCATATTGATACACCTTGTAAACCATTATAGATAGTCATATTGATACACCTTGTAAACCATTATAGGTGGTCATATTGATACACCATGTAAACCATTATAGATAGTCATATTGATACACCTTGTAAACCATTATAGGTGGTCATATTGATACACCATGTAAACCATTATAGGTGGTCATATTGATACACCATGTAAACCATTATAGATAGTCATATTGATACACCTTGTAAACCATTATAGATGGTCATATTGATACACCTTGTAAACCATTATAGGTGGTCATATTGATACACCATGTAAACCATTATAGATAGTCATATTGATACACCTTGTAAACCATTATAGATGGTCATATTGATACACCTTGTAAACCATTATAGGTGGTCATATTGATACACCATGTAAACCATTATAGATAGTCATATTGATACACCTTGTAAACCATTATAGGTGGTCATATTGATACACCATGTAAACCATTATAGATAGTCATATTGATACACCTTGTAAACCATTATAGGTGGTCATATTGATACACCATGTAACCCATAATAGATGGTCATATTTATACACCTTGTAACCCATAATAGATGGTCATATTGATATACCTTGTAACCCATAATAGATGGTCATATTGATATACCTTGTAAACCATAATAGATGGTCATATTGATACACCATGTAAACCATAATAGATGGTCATATTGATATACCTTGTAACCCATAATAGATGGTCATATTGATATACCTTGTAAACCATAATAGATGGTCATATTGATACACCATGTAACCCATAATAGATGGTCATATTGATATACCTTGTAAACCATAATAGATGGTCATATTGATATACCTTGTAACCCATAATAGATGGTCATATTGATACACCATGTAACCCATAATAGATGGTCATATTGATATACCTTGTAAACCATAATAGATGGTCATATTGATACACCATGTAAACCATAATAGATGGTCATATTGATACACCATGTAACCCATAATAGATGGTCATATTGATATACCTTGTAAACCATAATAGATGGTCATATTTATACACCATGTAACCCATAATAGATGGTCATATTGATATACCTTGTAAACCATAATAGATGGTCATATTGATACACCATGTAAACCATAATAGATGGTCATATTGATACACCTTGTAAACCATAATAGGTGGTCATATTGATACACCATGTAAACCATAATAGATGGTCATATTGATATACCTTGTAAACCATAATAGATGGTCATATTGATACACCATGTAAACCATAATAGATGGTCATATTGATACACCATGTAACCCATAATAGATGGTCATATTGATATACCTTGTAAACCATAATAGATGGTCATATTTATACACCATGTAACCCATAATAGATGGTCATATTGATATACCTTGTAAACCATAATAGATGGTCATATTGATACACCATGTAAACCATAATAGATGGTCATATTGATACACCTTGTAAACCATAATAGGTGGTCATATTGATACACCATGTAAACCATAATAGTTGGTCATATTGATATACCTTGTAAACCATAATAGATGGTCATATTGATATACCTTGTAAACCATAATAGATGGTCATATTGATACACCATGTAAACCATAATAGATGGTCATATTGATACACCATGTAACCCATAATAGATGGTCATATTGATATACCTTGTAAACCATAATAGATGGTCATATTTATACACCATGTAACCCATAATAGATGGTCATATTGATATACCTTGTAAACCATAATAGATGGTCATATTGATACACCATGTAAACCATAATAGATGGTCATATTGATACACCTTGTAAACCATAATAGGTGGTCATATTGATACACCATGTAAACCATAATAGATGGTCATATTGATATACCTTGTAAACCATAATAGATGGTCATATTGATACACCATGTAAACCATAATAGATGGTCATATTGATACACCTTGTAAACCATAATAGGTGGTCATATTGATACACCATGTAAACCATTATAGATAGTCATATTGATACACCTTGTAAACCATTATAGATGGTCATATTGATACACCTTGTAAACCATTATAGGTGGTCATATTGATACACCATGTAAACCATTATAGATAGTCATATTGATACACCTTGTAAACCATTATAGGTGGTCATATTGATACACCATGTAAACCATAATAGGTGGTCATATTGATACACCATGTAAACCATAATAGATGGTCATATTGATACACCTTGTAAACCATAATAGGTGGTCATATTGATACACCATGTAAACCATTATAGATAGTCATATTGATACACCTTGTAAACCATTATAGGTGGTCATATTGATACACCTTGTAAACCATTATAGGTGGTCATATTGATACACCTTGTAAACCATAATAGGTGGTCATATTGATACACCATGTAAACCATTATAGATAGTCATATTGATACACCTTGTAAACCATTATAGATGGTCATATTGATACACCTTGTAAACCATAATAGGTGGTCATATTGATACACCATGTAAACCATTATAGATTGTCATATTGATACACCTTGTAAACCATTAGTGATGGTCATATTGATACACCTTGTAAACCATTATAGGTGGTCATATTGATACACCATGTAAACCATTATAGATAGTCATATTGATACACCTTGTAAACCATTATAGGTGGTCATATTGATACACCATGTAAACCATAATAGATAGTCATATTGATACACCTTGTAAACCATTATAGGTGGTCATATTGATACACCATGTAAACCATTATAGATAGTCATATTGATACACCTTGTAAACCATTATAGGTGGTCATATTGATACACCATGTAAACCATAATAGATAGTCATATTGATACACCATGTAAACCATAATAGATGGTCATATTGATACACCTTGTAAACCATTATAGGTGGTCATATTGATACACCATGTAAACCATTATAGATAGTCATATTGATACACCTTGTAAACCATTATAGATGGTCATATTGATACACCATGTAAACCATAATAGATAGTCATATTGATACACCTTGTAAACCATTATAGATGGTCATATTGATACACCATGTAAACCATTATAGATGGTCATATTGATACACCATGTAAACCATAATAGATAGTCATATTGATACACCTTGTAAACCATTATAGATGGTCATATTGATACACCTTGTAAACCATTATAGATGGTCATATTGATACACCATGTAAACCATTATAGATGGTCATATTGATACACCATGTAAACCATAATAGATAGTCATATTGATACACCATGTAAACCATAATAGATAGTCATATTGATACACCTTGTAAACCATTATAGATGGTCATATTGATACACCATGTAAACCATTATAGATGGTCATATTGATACACCATGTAAACCATAATAGATAGTCATATTGATACACCTTGTAAACCATTATAGATGGTCATATTGATACACCATGTAAACCATTATAGATGGTCATATTGATACACCATGTAAACCATAATAGATAGTCATATTGATACACCTTGTAAACCATTATAGATGGTCATATTGATACACCATGTAAACCATTATAGATGGTCATATTGATACACCTTGTAAACCATTATAGATGGCCATATTGATACACCATGTAAACCATTATAGATGGTCATATTGATACACCTTGTAAACCATTATAGATGGTCATATTGATACACCATGTAACCCATAATAGATGGTCATATTGATATACCTTGTAAACCATTATAGATGGTCATATTGATACACCTTGTAAACCATTATAGATGGTCATATTGATACACCTTGTAAACCATTATAGATGGTCATATTGATACACCATGTAAACCATTATAGATGGTCATATTGATACACCTTGTAAACCATTATAGATGGCCATATTGATACACCATGTAAACCATTATAGATGGTCATATTGATACACCATGTAAACCATTATAGATGGTCATATTGATACACCTTGTAAACCATTATAGATGGTCATATTGATACACCATGTAACCCATAATAGATGGTCATATTGATACACCTTGTAAACCATTATAGATGGTCATATTGATACACCTTGTAAACCATTATAGATGGTCATATTGATACACCATGTAAACCATTATAGATGGTCATATTGATACACCTTGTAAACCATTATAGATGGCCATATTGATACACCATGTAAACCATTATAGATGGTCATATTGATACACCTTGTAAACCATTATAGATGGTCATATTGATACACCATGTTAACCATTATAGATGGTCATATTGATACACCTTGTAAACCATTATAGATGGCCATATTGATACACCATGTAAACCATTATAGATGGTCATATTGATACACCTTGTAAACCATTATAGATGGTCATATTGATACACCATGTAACCCATAATAGATGGTCATATTGATATACCTTGTAAACCATTATAGATGGTCATATTGATACACCTTGTAAACCATTATAGATGGTCATATTGATACACCATGTAAACAATTATAGATGGTCATATTGATACACTATGTTAACCATTATATATGGTCATATTGATACACCATGTAAATCATTGTAGTGCAGTGAAAACTCCCAATCATATTTTTACCTATATTTTTGGCTGAAAAATGTTTGTCTTAAGTCCTATAACATTCTTAATTCTGCTCATGAGCCTGGTGGAGCCCTGGTTGGTAGCTTGTTCACTGCCCATATTCTAGTTAGCAAACCTGTGAGCTTATGCGATGGTGCGGCATCGTCCGTCGTGCGTCGTCTGTATGTTAACCATTGCTATCTCAAAAACGGCAGGAGCTAGCATCACCAAATTTTTTGCAAATAATCAGTCATCCAAAAAACTATATCCGATTTTCTTTATTTTTTTTCTAGCTGCATTTTCTTAGATTTTATAGGGAAAAAGCTAAAAAAGCTTTATAAATCTTCTTCTCCAAAACTGTCCAGCCAAATTGTCCAATATTTCACAGAAATGATCCCTGGAACAATCTTTCTTAAGTTTGTTCGAATGGTTCCAGTTTGGAGATTTTTGGCTGAGTTACAGGAGGTTGAACTTTGTTAACTGTGCAAAAAAGCAAATTAATATTTAAATCTCAGAAACGGCTGGAGCTATCATCACCAAATTTTATGCCAATGTTGGTCACATATGTCATATCTTAAATTGAGGTATTGGTGGCGCCACCTGCATCTGCCTTTTTTGTACGGGGTCATTAGTGCCTGTATCACACTGAGGGCTACAAAAAACTTCTTCTCTTAAACCATATGGCCAAAATGTTAAATATCGCACAGAAATGATCCTAGGGTAGTGCTTTCTGAAGTTTGTTCAAATGGTCTCTTTTCAGTGACTTTTGGCTAAGTTATGGGAAGCTGAATTTAGTCAAATGCCATAACAGCCCATTTTAGCTCAGTGGCTACAAAGATCTTCTTCTCAAAAACCACTGGGCCAAATTCTTAAATCTCACACATTAATTATCCTCAGATGTTGATAATTCAAGTTTGTTCAAATATCTGGGTTCAGTGCTTTTTGGCTGAGTTACGGGAAGCTGAACTTAGCCAGTTGGCTGTATCTTTATATATGAGTTATAAACTTGCGAAACGTTTTTTGACTGATGCCACGGAAGCCAGTTTGTTAAATATTTTACAAGAATAATCCCTACAACAATTCTTATAATAATTGTCATTAATGGTTCCACATGAATGATTTTTGGCTGAACTATGGAGATTGAATTGAGTCATTTTACCATATATGTTAGCTGTGTGATGCTGTTACATCTAGCCTGGCACCAGTTTATCAGCATCTATTACATCATGCCACTAGACATTTGGATTTCAGGTTATATTTGGTTAGTATTGACAAAAAGTTTTTTTAAAAGCTTTAAAAAATTTAGATTTATGTTTTAAGTTATTCATCATACCATGCAATGTTACAATCATGAATATTCAGCTCTCTGTGGCTTTATAAAGACAACTGTACATGGATTTTAATTATTGGTATCCCTACTCAACTTAATTCAAGAATTTGCCATCAATGATATATATCTGTATTTTAATTTTGCATTCAGTATACATCCATAATAATTTTACATATATTCCTGATTTCTTTTTTTTATAAAAAGTCAGCTGAAAAGCATTTTGTATAAGGAAAATAAATTTCAAAGTTATTTCAGGTAGGGACCACTTTTGTGTACAGATGGCAGCACTTGGTTTACCATTGACAGATGCCAGTGGCTTGATGTTGGCCATTAGCCAAGATGATGTCAGCTCTATAAATAGTTTTGGCACAGTGCCAGGATTGGGAGAAGTGCAGCCAGGTATAGGTCAAGTGTTCACTCAGTGCAGTAGCTGCATTCTATTTATAGCTTTGGCAGACTGCTCACTGCATCATATTTAGCACCAAAGTTCAGCCTGAATCTATTTATAGCTTTGGCAGACTGACAACTGTGTCAGATTATGCAACAGGTCAAGAGTTCACTCAGTGCAGCCTGGTAGAGGTCAAAAGTTCACTCAGTCTAGCCAGGTGCAGGTCCAGAGTTCACTCAGTGCAGTAGCTTGAGGCAGCAATTTGTCACAGGTCACTCGGGGGCAAATGCCTTACTCACCTAAGCCTTGTCAGCCCAGTGCATCAACCTCTGGGGAAGTTTGATGTATTGGACTTATACCTGTCTATGCGTCTTTGATGGTATTCTTATTTACAAGACAGGTGGTGCCACCTACATTGACTTTTGCAGTGTATGCGCCTGCTTATTTCAACAGAGGAATTTGATACATCAGCCTAAAATTTGGTATGTTTATACATATCGGGTAGCTTTATAGTTTACAAGACTGGTGGCGCCACCTGCAACCATTTTTGCACAGCGTCCATCTGTTCATCTGCCTTGGGATAAAATTACTCATATCTGGGCAGTGGTTTGACTTATCCACCTGAAATTTTGCAGGTTTATACATCCTTGACAACTTTCTTGTTTTATGACAGGTGGCGCCACCTACTTTCAAATTTACGCTGCAGACATCCAAGCTCATATCTCAGGAACCATTTGACCGATTAGGCAAAAGTTTTGCTCACATAGCTCTTTATCATACGCAAAACTGGTGGACCAAATTGCCACCATTTTTGCACAGCATCTGTCTGTTCTTGTGCCATGGGCTAAAATCACTCATATCTCAGTAGTGGTTTGACTTATCTGCCTAAAATTTTGCATGTTTATACATCTTGGACAGCTTTCTGGATTTTGTGGTAGGTGGCGCAACCTACATACACATTTCGGCTGCAGACATCCAGGCTATTATGCAACACACCTCACTCTATTTCCCGTTGCCACTCAGTCCATGCCTCACTTCACCTTTCCAGCTCTGACTTTGGTGGATAGACGTAGTCGCTTGTTGACTACCCATATTCTATTTTTGTGTTGTGGGCACCCATGCCAGAATTGCAGCAGTGATGTTTGTTTAATTGTTTCTTGTTCTAAGTGTTTAGTACTTGCATTGTTCATATACATGTTACACATGTTCTTGAAAAGTAATGGTACAGCATTGAAGCATTATACCTGGTCTAATCTTATTGCACAGGTTCGCATTAGGCCTGTAGGCCTTGTTCAAGTTTTAAAACGAAACCAGGCAGGTGACAAATTCAGTTTCTCTTTGAAGCAGAAAGGTTGAAAGAAACTGTTTCAGTAAAAGAAGCAATATGCATTTTAAGTTTTTTATTTGAAGTACTGGCTGGAGCCCTGCTGGAACAGGCTGAACAGTTGCTGGATAGAGGAATTCACCCAATACGTGTTGCAGATGGTTATGAAATAGCAGCAAGAGCTGCTATCTGTGAGCTGGATAGGATATCGGAGAGCTTCCCTATTGATCTAAAAAATCCAGAACAGCTCATTCAGACGGCCATGACCACACTCAGTTCCAAAATGTAAGTTTGATGAAGTCATACATGTGTAAATAAATGTGTGTAAAAGATGTGTGTAAAAGTGTCTGTCCATACATCCTTAAAAAGTCATCAATTTTAGATTTTGAAATATCAGTACTTAAAATGTACAGAGCTGACTCAGGAGTCAGTGGAACTATAATCTGTTGCGATGATCCGTTAAGGCTGGATGGCTCTTAACAGGTCACTTTTTGAAACCATTACACCTACCAATCTGAAATTTAACATAAAGTTACATATTCCTGAAGTCCCATACCAAACCCAAAACTAGTAACTGCGACTTTGTTCTTTCAAGAAATGGAAAACCCATTGTAACACTTCAAGACTGCCAGATATCAAAAGGCTCTTGTTGTTTTATTCATGTTTAGCATAAAAAATTCCTCTGTATATTTCCTCTGTACATGCCAGAAATTCATCAATATTGCATGACTTTTAGCGAACCTGTGAGCTTATGCGATGGTGTGGCGTCGTCCGGCGTCCGTCATCCGTCGTCTGTACGTTAACCCATACTATCTTGAAAACGGCACGAATTGGCATCACAAAATTTTATGCATAAAATTAGTCATCTAAAAAACTCTATAGGATTTTGCTTATTTTTTGGCTAACTGCATTTTCTTAGATTTTATAGGGAAAAAGCTAAAAAAGCTTAAAAAATCTTCTTCTCCGAATCTGTTCAGCCGAATTGTCCAATATTTTACAGAAATTATTCCTGGAACAATCTCTCTCAAGTTTGTTCGAATGGTTTAAGTTAGGTGATTTTTGGCAGAGTTACAGGAAGTTGAACTTAGTCATCTGTCCAAAAAAGCATACTAAAATTACAATCTCAGAAATGGCTTGAGCTATCATCACCAAATTTTATGCCAATGTTGGTCACATGAGTCATGTCTGAAATTGAGGTATTGGTGGCGCCACCTGCATCGGCCTTTTTTGTACGGGGGTCATCAATGCCCGTATCATACTGACAGATACAAATAACTTCTTCTCTGAAACAAAATGGCCAAATTGTTTAATATCGCACAGAAATGATCCTAGGGTAGTGCTTTCTGAAGTTTGTTCAAATGGTCTCAGTTCAGTGACTTTTGGCTGAGTTATTGGAAGCTGAATTTAGTCATATGCCATAACAGCCCATGTTAGCTAAGTGGCTACAAAAATCTTCTTGTCAAAAACCACTTGGTCAAATTCTTAAATCTCACACAATAATTATCCTTAGAAGTTGATAATTCAAGTTTGTTCAAATGGTTTTGGTTCAATGATTTTTGGCTGAGTTGTGGAAATTTTAACTTAGCCATTTTGCTTTATTTCCCCATATCAGTTATAAACCTACAAAACGTTTTTGACTGAGGCCAGTTTGTTTAATATTTTACAAGAATAATGCCTCGCCACAAAGTGGCCTGGGCATATAGTTTTACCCATGTCCGTCCTTCCGTCATTCCGAAATCAAACAGTTGTACAGACTTTTTTTCGCAATGCCTGCAGATATTGGCCTGATTTTTGGTGTGTGGGCAGATAATGGCCAGTTACAGATCGAGTTCGCGTTTCGTCCCAGTTGACCTACTTTTGACCGTTTTACAGCTCCTAAACTTAGAAAATTTCATGAAAAATAGAAATTTTCATGACAAATACACATGTACAGACTTTTTTGTGCAATGCCTGCAGATATTGGCCTGATTTTTGGTGTGTTGGCAGATAAAGACCAGTTACAGATCGAGTTCGCGTTTCGTTCCGGTTGACCTACTTTTGACCGTTTTACAGCTCCTAAACTTAGAAAATTTCATGAAAAATAGAAATTTTCTTGACAAATACACATGTACGGACTTTTTTTCGTAATGCCTGCAGATATTGGCCTGATTTTTGGTGTGTGAGCAGATAATGACCAGTTACAGATCCAGTTCGCGTTTCGTCCCAGTTGACCTACTTTTGACCGTTTTACGGCTCCTAAACTTAGAAAATTTCATAAAAAATAGAAATTAATTTTCATCACAAATACACATGTACAGACTTTTTATCGCAATGCCTGCAGATATTGGCCTGATTTTTGGTGTGTGGGCAGATAATGACCAGTTACAGATCAAGTTCACGTTTCGTCCTGGTTGACCTACTTTTGACCTTTTTACGGCTCCTAAACTTAGAAAAATTCGTGAAAAATAGAAATTTTCATGACAAATACACATGTACAGCCGTTTTTAGCCCTCAGCTCATAGGCTGATGGGCTATTGTCGTCACCCAAGCTGTCCGTCTGTGTGTCCGTCCATCTGTCTGTCCGGTGTCTGTCCGTCCGTCCGTTCCGCGTCTGTTAACTTTTACCTTGTGAGGGGGATATCTCTAAAAGGATTCACCGTTGGAATTTTATTTCATCAGTGAAGATGTATATCGATAAAATCTCGGTCAAGTTCAAAGATGGGTGACCTTGACCCATTTTTCTACATTTTAGAGCTGATTATAGAAAAACAATCAGAAGTTTATATCTCAGGAACCATTGTGTAGATTTTCACAAAACTTACTATGATCATTGGGACTGATGGTCTGTATATGCTGCACAATTTTGGTGGCGCCACCTGCAATTTCTGATTTTTTAATGAAATTTTTTTATCAGATTTTTAGCTCAGCTGACTATAAGTCATCTGAGCTATAGTCGTGGTCCATTGTCCGTCATCCGTCCATCTGTCCGTCCGTCCGTCCGTCCGTCGGTCGATGTGGCACGTTTTGAAACCATAAGACCTAGGAATCCAAAATTCAGCATAATGTTAGATGTGCCCAAGATCTCCTACCAAGCCGAAAACTGGGTCTTTGCGACTTTGTTCCTTTGAGAATTTTAGGAAAAACCTCAATTTTTTATTAAAATCCTATTTTCACACTTCAGGACTGCCTAATATCAAAACCACTCATCTGTTTTTCCTCATATTTACCATAAATATTCCTCTATATAGTTCCTATGTACATGCCAGAAATGAAGTCTGTAAAGTATAAATTCTTTAAGTTATGGGCCCAAACATAATGGACTTTGTAAAAAATCAGGAAAAATAATAACTCACTTAACATGAAAAATTTTGAAACTAGAGTCTATTTTCTCAGTATATAACTATGTTTAATTAAGATTCAATTCTTTACCCAAAATTAGATCTGAATTTTGTAAATTTTTTAAGTTATAAGCATAAAAAAAAATCAGTACCTTAAATTTTGCCCAACTTTGACCAGGGCACGTTTTTTTCCTGTAAGCACCATTGATTTAATTTTCACAGCATGTAAACATAAATATTTAGTTTATCTAAATCTGAAATTTGAAAATAAAAGCTTGAAAATTAAGCTAGTTATTGATTTTTTTTTCTGTAGTCACTTGCTTTGATTACAGATGCAGGGTCCCACTCCAGGTCACTGGAAGTCAGCTATGCCAGGGTTTCTGATTTGTTACAGTCACTTGGGGAGATCCCCTGCTGTGACAGGTGTACAGTTATTCTTATATCACCACCCCCCCCCCCCCCCCCCCCGGCAAACAACCAACTAAGTGTTATGCAGTAATTGTTATTGTTTTCACTGTATCTCCTTAATTGTAATGCTGTTTCCACTCCGATATGCAAAAACTTTCCTTGAAAAATAATTCAAGGTGTAATCCAGAAGATGCAATGTTGTGTAATGTAGCATTTTTAAAGAAATCAATTTTCTTTTAAATGATTTTAACAAATATAAATGAACCCATCAGTATGCTTAAATTATTATGAAATATGAAGCACATTATGGATAAATAAAGACACAATTAAAAATTGTGAAATCTAAATCAAGTATTATTTTAAGATATTTATTGTTTTGCAGATTTAAAAGATATATTTGTGTGGTAAAAAATAAATAAACATTTGTATGCATGATGTGGTTTTATCTGACAAGATTGAGATTTATGATGATGCTATCGAGAATTATGAATCAACTTTTATATTCAGATATATATGTTAAATTGGAAATGTATAGAAATATAAACTTAAATTAGAAAATAATTGATGTGATAAAAAATTGAGGATTTAATACAAACATTTGTTCATTATTTTCCTGCCTCAGCAGAATTTGAGATCAGGCTTTGTTTGCCCTGTTTTATGTTGTCAATTAGCTATATTTCAACTGTATACATTTCATAAAAAAATACTTATATATTTAATAATATATATTATACAAAAATAGATTCAATTGAACAAATGTGTAAACTACTGAAATGTCAACAGTTAATCGAAAAATCAACTAATGATCATGGTAATAGTACAGATCCATTTGTTCACAAACTGCTCACATGCTTTAGTTTCAACATTAGGAAACACATGGTTAGGTCACAAAATATTTTTTGCAACAATTTCTTGCTCATCAATACAAACCAATCATATAAACCAACCATGGCCTTTATTACCTCTTCCTCTTACACTTTATCTCCATTTGATATTATTTTAGATTTTTACCTTCAAGTTTAACGTCAGCTGAGTACAGTGACCCATAGGTCCCTTGTTTCAATTTGGCCTTTTGTGCAGGATATCTCCAAAGGTATTCAACACAGGAACTTCATTTCTTCAGTGCTATTGCATTATATTTACAAAATCCTGGTCAAGTTCAAAGATGGATGAACTTGACCTACTTTTCAAGGTCACAAAGCTTAGTATAGAAAAAAACTTAGGAGCTTATTTCTCAGGAAGCATTTGGTGGATAGTTATGAAACATGGTATATACCTCTCCAATTTAAATTTATAAATGATTATCAACTTTTGCTAATATTCTAGTTTCGCAATGCAATGCTTACAGATACTGGCCTAATGTTTGGTCTGTGGGCGCATAATGACCACTTACAGATCGAGTTTGTGTTTCGTCCCAGTTAACCTATTTTTCACCATATGACATATCCTGAACATAGAAAATTTCATAAAAGACAGAAATTTTCATGAAAAATGCACATATATGGACTTTTTTTCACAATGACTGCAGATACTGGCCTGATTTTTGGTGTGTTGCTTGATAATGATCCTTTACAGATCGAGTTTGCATTTTGCCCTTGTTGACCTACTTTTGACATACAACACCTCCTGAACTTAAAAAATTTTACAAAATTTAACAAATGTTTCTAATTTGCCCCAGGCGGGGGCATTCGTGTCGTTCCGACACATCTAGTTTCTTGTTCTAAGTGTTTAGTACGTGCATTGTTCATATACATGTTACACATGTTCTTGAAAAGTAATGGTCCATCATTGAAGCATTAAACCTGGTGTAATCTCATTGCACAGGTTCGCATTAGGCCTGTAGGCCTTGTTCAAATTTTTACACATTTTTTTTCTATTTATGAGACCTTCAAACTTAGTGGTCATCTATCCAAAAGCCTACTGTAACCCTTTTGTAAGGACTATTCACAAAATTCATGATTTTTTGCACTCTGACAGTCATTTTGCTATTTGTTCAACATTCCTTGAATTCATCTGAGCGTCATGGGCCACTAGTTAAATCAAGATCCAATTGTATACCCAAAATTATTTATTAGCATAAATATAAAATCAGTACCTTAAATTTGCCCAACTTTTATTATTGCACTTTTTTTTTCTTGTAAGTACATTTGATTTAATAAACACAGCAGGTACATATACGGATATAATCTGTTAAATTCTGAAATTTGAAAATAAAAGCTAAAAAATGAGGCTAGTAATTGAAGTTTTTTCGGAAGCTCTATTGTATTCATTTGCATTGTCAAGCTCCAGGTCGCCCGAATGGTGGTCACCTCAGCCCTCCTGGATGAACTAATTAGTGATGCAACACATGTGGAGCACCCCTGCTGTCACAGGTGTACAGTTATTTTCATTTCACCTACCCCCCCCCCCCCCAACCCCTGAAGTGTATTGCAGTTAGTCTTATTGTTTGAATTGTATATATTTAATTGTAAAGCTGTTTCCACTCCAATGTACATAACTATTCTTGAAATAGTAACTCAAGGAGTAATCCAGAAGATGCCATATATTGTGGTAATGTAGCATTTTTGAAGAAATTCCTTTAAAATAATTTAAGTGAATTAAGATATAATAAACCCATCAGTAGGCATAATTTTATAATATTATGGATATAAGTGCAATTAAGAATTGTGAATACTGAATCAAGTGTTATTTACAGATATTTACTGTTTTGCAAATTTAAAACTATATTTTATAAAAAAAAAAAACACATGTTATAAATGTTATGTAATGTTATGATACCTGACCAAATTATGTATAAATGTTGATGCAATTAGAATTGTGAATCAACTTAAATATTCAAATATATATGTTAATACTATTAATGTATAGTAATATTTATAAACTTGAAAAAAATTTGAAATGTAATAAAATAAATGAGGATCAAATGCAAACATTTGTTCATTATTTCCTGCCTCAATAGAATGGGAATTCAAGTGATTTGCTTTGTTTTTTCATCCCCTGTTTAAAATATTTAATAATTATGAATAAACATTTTAACTGTAAGCACCGTTGAATTAAATTTCATATCCTGTATGTATATGCAATGGTGTTGTAACTCCCACTATTCGCCCCCCCCCCCATCAAGTCACCTGTGGAGTGGGAAAGTTATGACAACTATACATTTTATAAAATGGAAAAAAGTTGGTTTTATAAAAAAAATAGCAACTAATTGGACAAATGTGTAAACTGCTTAACTGTCAACAGCTTATCAAATGCCAACCAGTGATCAAGGTAATAGTAATAAGCATAGATCTTATATTCACAAACTGCTTACATGCTTCAGTTTCTGTATTAGGAAACGAATGGTCAGATCACAAAATATTAGTTGCTACAATTTATTGAATCTTATCAACCAACCATGGCCTGTATTACCTCTTCTTCTCAGATTTTATCTCCATTTGATATTATTTAAGATTTATACCTTTAAGGTCCATTTCAGCTGAGCACAGTGACCCATGGGTCCCTTGTTTCCTTATTGCAGTAGGATAGAAATTAATGTGTTTTGTTAACAAGAGCCTGTGCTGGAAGCAGTCCATTTGATGACACTGAGCAAAATTCAGCTAAATGCAGTGATCCATGGGTCCCTTGTTCTGTCTGTGGAGATCATCAAAGGCGCTCCTTGTTGTGTGTTACCACAGAAGGTGCACAAGCAACATAACATGGATTTAGAACAAAGAGAAAAGAAACTGTATATGCAGGATAGACTACATATGGCAGTACCATTTACATGTACTTTTTCAAATAAAACAGCATAAGAAATTAACCTCTTTTTCCATATGCCAGGATATGATTAATAACTATTATGGGCAAATTCAACTGATGGTGATTATCTACAGGTCCCTTGCTTTCTTCTCATATTAAGCATTTCTAATGGTCACTTTGAGTTGTGCCTCAGGATTAGCTAATGTTAGCTCAGCAATCATATATCTTGCCTAAAACCATCAAGTGACTGTGCTTTAGTCTGGCATAATATATTTCTGTCTTCCTGCAAAAGTTTAACAAACAAGTTCTTAAAACATTTATCTAAATGTTGTGAATTTTAGCCCATCATATCATATGTGATACTTGGCAGCCAAGTGACATGACCCATGGATCACATGTTGGCAAGCTTAATGACTAACAAGTATCAGTCATATCTGTGCAGTCATATAATTTACCCTGGACTCTCAAGTAATGTATTTAAAACAGACCAACATTCATGCAAAATTTAAATAAATGACCAACCCAAATTCTTCAGCTGACAGATTTTAATGTTAGGCCATAATATTATGTTATATGAGCCTGATGTCATGGCCATGAGTCACTTTTTTCCTCTTATTCTTGCAGTATTAACCGTTGTCAGCGTCAGATGGCGAAAATAGCAGTTGATGCCATCCTCTCTGTAGCAGATTTAGAACGTAAAGATGTTGATTTTGAACTGATTAAAGTGGAAGGAAAGGTTGGAGGAAAGCTTGAGGACACAATGCTTGTGAAAGGAGTGGTAGTGGACAAGGACTTCAGCCATCCACAGATGCCAAAGGTAAAAAGTCCTAGATTCTGTTAGTGGTAAGCTTAGTTTGTAAAGTCATGTTTGATGATCAGAAAGAAAAAGACCTTTATATGATAATTAATCCATTTTTTTATTTATTTATTACCATTATATTTGCTGTGTTAGTCAGTATTTACAAACTTAGAATCATGTTATCATGGTAATTTACTAATTATCTCCGGCCTCGGTCTTTTTACCAAGCGCTGCCCTTGGTTCACACCAGGCAATGCTGACCCACGTGGGGCTACCGAGCGCTAGGGACTCTTTAACGAGCGCTACCCTGCTCTTTCAACAGGTTGTGTATTTACATACTTCAAACGTGTTGGGACTCCCCAGCGCTAGGGACTTTTTACCGAGCGCTACCATTGCGCACATGAAAAAGTTTTTAATCGCATTCAACACAAAACATCATATTCAATTATTTACATTGTATTTGTTTATTGACCATAAATAAGTATAGGCTTATGTTATCTTTCCCACTCATTCAATCTCTCTCATATATACATGTGTGTGTGTATATATGTCAAGGCCCAGATCGCGATCTTAGATCCGTCCAGCCCAGATTGCGATCACAGTTTAGTCCGCCAGATTGTGATCCTGTCTTTCTTGCTTCAGGATCGCAATCTGGGCTTGACAGATGTTAGATCTGTCCAGCCTAGATTACAATCCTAAACTTGACCAGCCCATATTGCGATCCATGCTTTAACTATCACAGGAGTGATACATTGGATGTTTTACCAACTTATTTGGTATTGGATCTTAGATCTGTCCAGCCCAGATTGCGATCCTGAAGCAAGAAAGACAGGATCGCAATTTGGGCCGGCCTGAACTGCAATTGCAATTGGGGCGAAAATTATTATTTTTAATAAAAATTATATTTGGGACAATATTTGTAATTTTTTTTAATAAATAGTTAAACTCTTATATTATATGTTCTGCTTATAAGTTATATGGCCAAGTCAAAATCTGTGTGACAATAGTACTCCCTGTGTTTCCGCTAGCCATTCGCCACATCGCCAATGGCTAATAAAAATTGTGTGTGGCAAAAATTTGCTCACCAGCATTAGCCAAGATGGCTAAAGTGAATTTTCCTGCTACCATCATATCTGATGACTGCTCAATGAAAGGTTGAACGTAAAATAATGTCACACTTGTAAATGTTTTATTTCATGGTTGATTCTGCTATATATTTAGTCACTTCAAATAAAGTGTTTGAAAATAACTAAGCGTGCCCGTGTTGTTGTCTTGGTTAACTCGTCGGTGTCGAATCAAAGGGAATATCGCATTTTTTAGCTCAGCTGACTATAAGTCATCTGAGCTATAGTCGTGGTCCATTGTCCGTCGTCCGTCCGTCTGTCCGTCCGTCCGTCCGTCCGTCCGTCCGTCCGTCCGTAGATGTGGCACGTTTTGAAACCGTAAGACCTAGGAATCCAAAATTCAGCATAATGTTAGATGTCCCCAAGATCTCCTACCAAGCCGAAAACTGTGTCTTTGCGACTTCATTCCTTTGAGAAATTAAGGAAAAACCTCATTTTTTTATTAAAAACCTATTTTCACACTTCAGGACTGCCTAATATCAAAACCACTCATCTGTTTTTCCTCATATTTACCATAAATATTCCTCTATATAGTTTCTATGTACATGCCAGAAATTAAGTCTGTCAAGTATAAATTCTTTAAGTTATGGGCCCAAACATAATGGACTTTGTAAAAAATTAGGAAAAATATTTACTCACTTAACATGAAAAATTTTGAAACTAGAGTCTATTTTCCCAAGTATATAACTATGTTTAATTAAGATTAAATTTTTCACCCAAAATTAGATCTGAATTTTTTAAATTTTTTAAGTTATTCGCATAAAAATAAAATCAGTACCTTAAATTTTGCCCAACTTTGACCATGGCACGTTTTTTTTCTGTTAGTACCATTGATTTAATTTTCACAGCATGTAAACATAAATATTTAATTTGTTTAAATCTGAAATTTGAAAATAAAAGCTTGAAAATTAGGCTAGTTATTGATTTTTTTTCTTGAGGCTCTGTTGTAGTCATTTGCTTTGATTACAGATTACAGATGCAGGGTCCCACTCCAGGTCAATGGAAGTCAGCTATGCCAGGGTTTCTGAATTCTAACAGTCACTGGGGGAGATCCCCTGCTGTGACAGGTGTACAGTTATTCTCATTTCACCATCCCAATCACCCCCCCCCCCCCCCTGCAAACCCAACCCACCAAGTGTTATGCAGTAATTGTTATTGTTTTCACTGTATCTCCTTCATTGTAATGCTGTTTCCACTCCGATATGCAAAAACTTTCCTTGAAAAGGTAATTCAAGGTGTAATCCAGAAGATGCAATGTTGTGTAATGTGGCATTTTTAAAGAAATCAATTTTCTTTTAAATGATTTTAACAAATATAATTGAACCCATCAGTATGCTTAAATTTATAAAATATGAAGCACATTATGGATAAATAAAGACACATTTAAAAATTGTGAAATCTAAATGAAGTATTATTTTAAGATATTTATTGTTTTGCAGATTTAAAAGATATATTTTTGTGGTAAAAAATAAATAAACATTTGTATGCATGATGTGGTGTTATCTGACAAGATTGAGATTTATGATGATGCAATTAAGAATTATGAATCAACTTTTATATTTGGATATATATTTTAAATTGGAAATGTATAGAAATATAAACTTATAATAAAAAAATTGATGTAATAAAAAATGAGGATTTAATACAAACATTTGTTCATTATTTTCCTGCCTCAGCAGAATTTGAGATCAGGCTTTGTTTGCCCTGTTTTATGTTGTTAATTAGTTATATTTCAACTGTATAAATTTCATTAAAAAACATAAATTTATATTTAATAATATATATTATTCAAAAAATAGATTCAATTGAACAAATGTGTAAACTACTGAAATGTCAACAGTTAATCAAAAAGCCAACCAATGATCATGGTAATATTACAGATCATTTGTTCACAGACTGCTCACATGCTTCAATTTCAACATTAGGAAACACATGGTTAGGTCACAAAATATTATTTGCAACAATTTCTTGCTCATCAATACAAACCAATCATATAAACCAATCATGGCCTTTATTACCTCTTCCTCTTACACAGCATCTCCATTTGATATTATTTTGGATTTTTACCTTCAAGGTTAACTTCAGCTGAGCATAGTGACCCATAGGTCCCTTGTTTTTGGACTGCGATCATGTGTGGTACACAAGCTCGAACCAATTTTGTTGTGAGAACATAAAGATTGTAACAGGCAAAACAATAACGATGTATTTATATGCAGCCGATTTAATTTAAAGAATTTTCTCTACAAGTGAAGATGGAATATGGCTTCTCGGTTCACGTCTTTTGCGAGCCATGAAACAGATACACGGGATGGATGTTTCTGACAAAACCAGGCCAGCTTTCTAGGGGTCTGAGGTCATCCTGACTTTTTAACTCAGAACACAGAACTTTATTACACTCAAGACTCATGAAAGACATATACTTTTTCATACACAGTAACTAAGAAAATGTTAATTCATGATTATAACTGCCCTCTGTTGACTTTAACAAACAGTAAAATAACCATACATAACGATGTCTGGATATGAAAATCCAATGGCCAGGCGGTCTATAATTATATGCAACTAGATCGCCAGCTGTGGCCATGTGGTACGCGGGGAAAGTTTGGACATGCCCTAAAGTTTCTTCGCTTCCGGATTCACTTCCTGTAGGTGACCATCTATGCAGCAAAACAGGGCTTAAACATTGTTGGAAAAGTATAATAATTCATACATCTTTTTTATTTTTACATTAGAAGTACATCGGCGCGCTGCCCTCATAGAATTTGACATCGCCGTTGTAGCATAAAATTATGCTCTCATTTTTTACCGCCGTTATAAATAAGTACCCTCCCCCCATAAAAAACTATGATTACCATATGTTACCGCCAAATTTGCGTTAAACTTTTTGTTAAATGACAGTCAAACTTTCATTTAATCGTTCGTTTTTACTCCTGCAAACGCCCCAGCTTCAGTTTAAGTGTCAGAACGAATACGGGTACACATGTACCCGAATTGATAACACGTCCTGTCATTGGTTCATTTCAACTCATTTGCATAGGCCAAGACGGCGCTCTTTCCGAATATTGCCGACAAGCTACCGTGCATACAAGCGGGCCATTAATATTGCCAAACGGGAAATGCAAATTTTCGGGCGACGTACATTACGAACTATAGATCTCATGTCAGTTCATAGAAGCGTTACGGCTGTCAGACATTCGCGGCATAGGCCATGTTGTTAGCCAGGGAGCTGCTTATTTCTCCAGTGAAACATTTTAAATATTTATGCGCTTTCTATGGAGTATAAACCCGGCGTAATAAAAGCTGTTGCGCAAAACTGCTTTCTCAGCTGACGAATCCACTCGTGAATAAATGACCGTCCACCCATGCATGTGATTTTTGCGGGCATACCGGATTATGGTTCTTGATACAAGTGTACCGGGATGGATGTTACTTTGCACATTCCTCCAAGCAAACCATGAATTTTACATGAATGAAATATTTATTAAGAAATATAAGGCCTCAGTCCCCTAGTTCCATAAATACATATATCATACAATAAAAATAAAAAATTAAATAAGAACATCATTTACATCTACTCTTGTGCAACCAAGGAATTTTCAACAGGAGGTCATATGTTGGTATAAAGTTTTTTTCAACGAAGTAATTTTTTTATGACAAATGAAAAGGGAACAGAGAAAGGTTTACAGTTAATTTATACAGTGTTTACAATGCCTAAAATATAATATGTTTAACAGAAAGTAATTTTCATTTTTAATTCTTATTTCTTTAAACCATTTTCACCAGGTGTTGTGCTTTTATTTTTCATCTGCAATTTGCCAAAACAGTAATAAAATCTATTTATTGTTTTTTTTTTCTTTGAACATTTACTTTGCTAAAATGCAGAAACAAATTTGTTTATCTTGTGCAGAATGCTGAACATTGTCTGATAGATGGTTTAATTCAATGGCATTTGTTGAAAACCAAGCATGTTTACCACACGAGTGTCATTCAGTCAGACAAAATTGTCGCCAAATGTGTGGCTAAAGTTAATTTGGTGTGGCTAAAAAAATCAGACACCCTTTAGCCACAGTGGCTAAAAAACAAAAACTCCAGGTGGAAACACAGACTCCATTTGTTAATAAAATAAATGAAATAAGTCCTCTGTCTCCATAGGTACTATCAAAATCATACATAAGCTAAACAACAACAACTCATAAAACAGCTTATATTTATTACCACACAAAACCAGCATGTGCCTCATTTCTAAATCATATTTTTTTATCCTATATAACAGCTGAGCGCCGTGACCCATAGGTCCCTTGTTCTCTATTTTTGAGATCTTTAAAGATGTGGTCATCTGTCAACAGGGTACAAATTGTAACAACTGGACCAAGAATCTTCATTCTTGTCATGCAAGGAGGCCCATGAAAAGTGCCTGTGGAAACCTGAAATTAGGTCTCTGTTTCCCATATCCTCCAAAGTATCCTTCAGAATAATGGAAAATTTGATACAAAAGCTAAAGTATCTGAACAACTAATGCAGAGATCACCATGATTCTTTGCATGGATATTGATTATGGAGTGTTTCATCAGTTTCTGCAGGCTGGTGTCGCCACCTGTATTTTTTTTTATTTTTACGAATTTTTTTCTCTATTTTTGAGACCTTCAAGGATGCTGTCATCTGTTTACATGGCACAAATTGTAATAACTGGACCTAGAATCTTCATTCTTGTCCTGCAAGGAGGCCCAGGAAAAGTGTCTTTGGAAACCTGAAATTAGGTCTCTGTTACCCATATCCTTCAAGCTATAGGACTCTGAAGTATCCCTCAGAATAATGGAAAATTTGATACAAAAACCGAAGTATCTGAACAACTAATGCAAAGATCACCATGATTCTTTGCATGCATATTGACCATTAAGTCTTTTTATTAGTTTCTGCAGACTGGTGGAGCCACCTGTATTTTTAACGCATTTTTTCTCTATTTTTGAGATATATAAATACAGACAAAATTTTGGCCTGTTGGTTAATCTGATGCTTCAGTTGAATGGCTATATACTACCATTCAGATGATAAAATTTCCTTTTGCCAAATCTTGTCCCAGTCAGCTGAGCGTCATGACTTATTGGTCACTTGTTTTCTTGTAAGTACCGTGGATTTAATTTTCACAGCATGTACACATAATGATTTAATCTGTTAAAATCTGAAATTTGAAAATAAAATCTGCAAAATTAGGCTAGTTATTAAATTTTTTTGGAGGCTCTTGTTGTATTCCCTTACATTGTCAAGCAGTCCACTTTGGTCACTGTAGGTCATTCAGTGCAGCTCTCTATGCTCCCAAGGCTGTTGGCATAATGTTAGAAGTCCCCAAGATCTCCTACCAGGCTGAAAACTGGGTCTCTGCGACTTTGTTCCTTTGAGAAATTAAGGAAAAAAGTCCATTTTTTATTAAAAACCTATTTTCACATTTCAGGACAGCCTAATTACGAAACCACTCACCTGTTCTTCCTCATAATTACCATAAATATTCCTCTATATAGTTCCTATGTACATGCCAGAAATTAGGTCTGTGTTATATGATTTGCAAAAATTATGGGCTCAAACATAATGCATTTTGTAAAAAATCAGGAAAGATATTTGATCACTTAACACAAAACATTTTAAAGCTATGGACATTTTTCCAGTAATATATCTTTAATTAATTTGTAAAAATTAAATTGTATACCCAAAATTTGATCAAAATCTTTTAAATTTTTTTAAATATTAGCAAAATAAAAAATTGGTACCTTAAATTTTGCCCAACTATGGCCACGGCACATTTTTTTCCTGTAAGTACTGTGGATATAATTTTCACAGCATGTGCACATAAGGATTTAATCTGTTAAAATCTGAAATTTGAAAATAAAAGCTGCAAAATTGGGGTAGTTATTGAATTTTTCGGAGGCTCTTGTTGTATTCCCTTGCATTGTCAAGCAGTCCATTTTAGTCACTGTAGGTCATTCAGTGCAGCTCTCTAGGCTGTTGGCATAATGTTATACAATCTCATCACTAGGGCAAGCCCGCTCTCCACTAAGTTGAGCTTGATCAGGCTTTTCCCTCCCCCCCCCCCCCCCCCCCCCCCCCCCCAGGCAGACCCATTCTGTCGACAGACCTGTACTATGAACTAGATGAATCATAAAATTAACATTATTTTCAGCAACGAGCAGTTGCCCCCCCCCCCCCCCCCCACCTACCCCTTCAATACACAGGACTAATAAACAAGATGAATCTTATAATTTTAATGTTAAATAAATTCTTTTTGATGAGACTTGGAAAATTTTTATTTTTTTAAAGAAAAAAATTTCAGGAATTTAATCCTAATATTCAAATGTGATAAAATAGTAGGATCTAATGTAAGTGCTAACTGACAAGGTTTAAGAAGATATAAATACTTTGTAGCATTTCGTTTCATACCTCTTAAAGTTGGTGGGGCCTAGGTGTGAATAACACTGTTAACTTAGTATTAAAATTAGGAATATTGGTCAAACTTTGTGGGATTAAGTTTTAACTCATATGGCCATATATTTAACTTTTGAAAACTTAATTACCTTCACACATTATTTGTATATGAATGTTACTTTTATATAACACTTACCATAGGCCTATTTGTTCCCTTTGTGCATCACTTAATGGTTTAGCTCATGTCCATTATTCTATAATTTACACAGAGTTTCATTTTAGCAGGGCCATTTTTTCATACTCATAGCTTTTCTAATGATAATGTACATGAATAACCAAAAGAAATAAAAATATTTACTTTTACAGTTACTAATATTTTCCAAAATTCAGCTGAGCGATGTGACCCATGGGTCCCTTGTTTTACTCTTAAATGACAACAATCATGTCAGTATTCTCAGCAGTGATTACATCTAGTGTCATAAAATCTGGTTTGCTTATTGATCAAAAGTGGATGCCCTATAGAAATCACCCTGTCAGTCTGTCTAGCTGTCTGTCTGATTGTCTGTCCACCTGTCCATCCACACAAATTTTTTTCTAGATGATAACTCCATGTTGGATTGACACATGGATTTCAAACTTGACTTGCATATGGCCCACCACTTAAGCAAGAACCTATATGATTTTTGGGTCACAAGGTCTAAGGTCAATGTCACAGGACTCACTTATTTGAAAAAGATTATGGCTGCATTTTAAGCCAAGCTTTTCATCCCAAACTTTCCATCTTGTGCATACAGCTGACATGCCAGTATGGAGAGAGCTTAATAAATTTTTTGGTGGAGGAAACCACCTCCATTTTTTTAATGCTTTGCTTAACTAAGTATATGTACATCTGCAGAGTTCCAGTCTGGTTTCGGACCACGTGACGGGGGCTTATATCCAATTTTTCCTGGCGTCAGCCAGGTTCGGTATACCACTCCTGCCAGCCCTGGGGGTGTCATCCCCATGACTGGGTCATAACACCGAGGAACCCCCGGAAGGCGCACTCGTTTGTGAGTGAAACATGACTGATGGGCACAGTCTCCCCATTAAGGCTGCAGAACACTCACCCTGGGTGGGGGCCGACTGTGAAAAATCTCACTGTCTTGGCTGAGATTCGAACTCTTGATCCCCCTGCTTTGAGTCCTGCACTCTACCCCAGAGCCACAGAAGCAGAACTTGACTTATATATGGATTACCACTAAAGTAAGAACCATGTCAGTTTTGGGGTCCAAAGGTCAAGGTCACAGGACCCATTTCTTTAAAAAGAATGTATTTGCATTTCAAGCCTAACTTTTCATCAGAAACCTTCCATCTTCAAGATATTGCTAACCTGCTAATAGGGGAAGATTCTATTCAATTTTGGGGTTAAAGGGTCAAAGGTCAAGATCACAGGGCCGATCCATTCACATATTAGTTTGTGGATGCACTGATCTTTTTATCCCAAAATTTCCATCTTTCACACATGGCTTACTTGCCCAAAGTGAGGAAATCTGTTGATTTTGAGGTTACCTGATTAGAGGTCAAGGTCACTTTTTAAAAGATTGTTACAATTATCAAAATGCTGCAGGTTCAAGGATATCAAGTTCTAAGATATTTTGGTCACAAGGTCATTGGTTAAGGTCACAGGACTGTCATTCTGAAAAATTTCTTTTAAAAAATCCAGCTGAGCGCCGAGACCCATGGGTCCCTAGTTATAAAAATATTATTATAATCAATTCCAGCCAAACGCCATGACCCACAGGTCCTTTTTTATGTCACCTTTTTGCTCAGTGTCACATTACAGTGAAAGTAAGACTTGCTCCTTATTGCAACTTCCTATGAAGTTTTCCTTAGAGTTGCACTAGATGAGGTCCATGGCATATGCAAATGCAAGTCCATCTAGTTTAGAATGGGAGGTAATAGGTTTTGTAGAGGCATTGAAATGTTTGTTTTTCTTTGCAGCAAGTTAAAGATGCCAGGATGGCAATCCTTACATGCCCCTTTGAACCTCCAAAACCTAAGACAAAACACAAGTTGGATGTAACCTCTGTAGAAGACTATAAGAAGCTTCGTGAATATGAGCGGGAGAAGTTTGAGACCATGGTACAGCAGGTAAGCAAGGCTAAGAAATGGCGGCCCTGGGTATTTTGTTCAGATTCATGCAATTTATATTCCTTTACATTGCATGCAAGTTATGCAGGGTTATGGATAACTATGAAGCAAGTTGATTGTTTTACTTACAATTCTGCACACTTTGCATGTATTTGTCCTTTTAAAATGGGCTCATGAAGAGGTCTAGGGATATTATAAACATCACCTTATGCCATATGTTTCCAGCATTTAGCAGGTACTGTTCAAGATCCTTGCCCCTTGTTATCTAACCTGTGAGCTTATTTTGAATGATTTATTGACACAATACATAGTAAGTACATTCATGTGGTATTCTACCTAAGCACATATATAAATATAAACGTGTATCAATAGATTGAGCACAAGCTACTTAAAGCTTATGAAGCTCGCTCCTGAATTCTAAAGTGATAATTTTCTGATGCATGGCAGGAGGGGTGTGATGGTAACATATTGATGACTGAAGTATCATGGAAGATGTGGATAGCATAATGACTATGTTTTTAGTTGTGATTTGGAAAGTGTAAGGTGCCAGTTGAGAGGAGAGAGAGAGTTTTGGTGGGTGTGGGATGAGTTTGTCAAGAACGTCAAATCATTTTGTGTTAGAATCTGTTTGAGTTTTCAATAAAGTGTACTGTCGATTGGAATATTTCCTTGTTTGATTTGTCATATATTTTTGGGTCGCCAAAAAGTAGAACTTTTAATGGGGTATTACTAGGTTTTACTATGTTTTCATAGTGGAGTTATAGAGGTGGCATTACAGTAGGTAGTGGTTAGGATCTTCTGATGGGTGGCCACATTGACATTTTTTGGTGTCGCTAATATGTCTTGTGTACATGTGATAATTTAGATCACTACATTTCATTCTAATGCGTGCATGGATTATTTGTGATTTTCTGGTTCCTGAGTTGTAGTACCTAGGTGTTTTAGTTCTCAGAGCAGATTTTTAGCTCAGCTGACCATAAGTCATCTGAGCTATAGTCGTGGTCCTTTGTCCGTCGGCTGTCCATCCGCCCGTCCATTAAACTGGCATGTTTTGAAACCATTAGACCTACGAATCCGAAATTCGGCATACAGTCAGATGTCCCCAAAATCTCCTACCATACCGAAAATTGGGTCATTAGGACTTTGTTCCTCCGAGATATTAAGGAAAAACCTCCATTTTCCATTAAAAAAACCATTGTTACACTATAAGACTGCATAATATCAAAACCACTGATCTGATTTTAATCATAGTCAATATGCATATTCTTCCATTCATTTTCTATGTACATACCAAAAATTACGTCAGTATTGCATAATTTATTGAAATTATGGGCTGGAACATAATGCACCTCATAAAAAATCAGGAAATATATTAACTCACTTAACATAAGAATGGCTGAAGCTAGAGACTTCTTTTCAGGGATACAACTCTATTTAATCAAGATTCAATTGTATACAGAAAATTAGGTCTGAATTTTTCAAATTTTATAGTTATTCGCATAAATATGAAATCAGTACCTAAAATTTTGCCCAAATTTGGGCATGGCAGGTTTTTTCCCTGTAAGTACTGTTGGTTTAATTTTCATATCATGCACACGTAAGGATTTCAGCTTCTAAATTCTGAAATTTGAAAGGAATTGACTTAAGACTGTAGCTTTTATTACATTTTTTATGAGACCATGTCACACCTAGGTTGTACTGAAGCCCCTCTATATGTCCCCATATTGACCTTTCATGCTTGAAGAGAGGCATATACTGCAGCAAGCCAGCTCTTGGGTGGCCTCAGCTGGATATAGCTATTCAACCCCCATCCTCTTGTAATTGTTTGGCCAAAAACATAACAATAAACAATAATTTTAAAAAAATATTGGCTTACAATAACAACTTTAAGAAAAATAAACGGAAAAGGAATGTTATGGTTAATGAGTAACAGGGACCTTGCAGTTACTGATGTTTTATGGATCTTTCATGGATTGCTGAAAATATATTTCAAATGACACCATGCAGTCTCCATTGGGTATTTTTTAATTTCAATCATAAAAATGAAAAATAAATAATTAAATAAAATTGTTTACTATTAGGGATTATGTGAAGCAATTTAATGATAGACAAGGATGCTTTGATCATATTAAATATTCTAAATTTCCAGGTCTTTTCCAGGTGTTTTAATTTGTTGGGTTTTTTAGCTCAGCTGACTATAAGTCATCTGAGCTATAGTCGTGGTCCTTTGTCCGTCGTGCGTCTGGCCGTTAACAGGGCACGTTTTAAAACCGTTGGACCTACGAATCCAAAATTCTGCATACCATTAGATGTTTCCAAAATCTCCTTCCATACCGAAAATTGGGTCATTATGGCTTCATTCCTTCCAGATATTAAGGAAAAACCTCCATTTTCCATGAAAAAAGCCATTGTTACACTTTAAGGCTGCCTAATATCAAAACCACTGCTCTGTTTTTGATCATATTTAGTATTCATATTCTTCCATACATTTATTTTACCAAAAATAAGGTCAGTATTGGGTATTGTTTTGAAGTTATAAGCCTAAATATAATGCAGTTTTTTAAAAATCAGGAAATATATTTGCTCACTTAACATGAGAATTGCTGAAGCTGGAGACTTTTTTTCAGGAATATAACTTTATTTAATCAAGATTCAATTGTTTACCATAAATTAGATCTGAATTTTGCAAATTTTTCAAGTTATTAGCATAAATAAAAAATTAATACCTTAAATTTTGTCCAACTTTGGCAATGGCACATTTTTTCCCTGTAAGCACTGTTGATTTAATTTTCACAGCATATATACATAAGGATTTAATCTTTTAAAATCTGAAATTTCAAAGGAATTGATTGAAAAGAGTAGCTTTTATTCAAGTTTTCATACACCATGTCAAGTGTTGTTAACATCTAGCCCACCTAGTAGTACAGCCTTCACTGGCATTATGTAACCCACCCCAGGCAGCTTGCCTTGGCTCAGCTTGGCCACTACTAGCAGGCTTCCCCTCTGCCCTGCACTCCCCCCCCCCCCCCCCCAGCTGGTGCATAAACTAGATGAATGTTATAATTTTCTGTATTTTATTTTATTCTTGGCTATGCTACATTTTAGATTTTGTATTGTACCACCAGGGTTACAATGATTAAAGTGCACATTTAATTGTGTCCACAAAGTGATGTATTGCTATGAAAGTGTGGATGTTCATCAGATAAGTAATGCTTTACTTCAAAAGAGTAAAACTTCACCAGGTGTGAAATTGACTATTAATTCCAGTAATAATTTATAGCTGAGATTGTAATAAGCATAATGATATTGTTTGTCCCTCATTCAACCAACAGTGTGTATACTTTATTTGAAAAGATGTTTTTATTTTATCAAATTTACTGAATCTTTTATTTTATTTCGGTGAATAAAATAAAGCATGTACTGAAAACTCCAATGTGCAAAACCTTTTAACAGGGATTCAAGGAATAATCTTGTAGATGTCATGTTGTGGCATTATTTTCTTTTAAATTCAGTTTAAACATTTGATTTAAAAATAATAAAATATATGTATATGCATAATATGACCCAATATGAGCTACACTCTGGATATATAATGATTGCAACTTAGAATTCTAATATTTTAACTTATATATTCAGTTTTTTTATTACAAATTTATAAAACTTGTAAATAAAAAAAATGAATCAGATAAAATCTATTAATGGAAAAAGTGGATATGCCAAAAAATAGGCTTATATATAAACTTAAATGCATTATTCCCTCGAAAGTGAAATAAAGGTATTAGTCCATTCTGACCACTTGCCTGTCCATCTGTAAATTTTTCATTTGCATCATAGTATCTCAAAACTTTTACTGTTTTTCTTCATGACAGTCTTGTCAGAGTATTAGTTTCCAATCATATATTTAGAACTTTACTATAACCAAGTAGGAGGGCCCCTTTCCACTTAGCTTCTCATATGCTTATATAAATGAAAAACATTACAATAGAATATTTTTCATATTTTGCATTTGCAAAAATTTCAAACTTAAGCTGGGCGCCGTGACCCATGGGTCCTTTGTTTATATTTTGGATTCTCAACATCATTGTTTGGCTAAAACTGAATAAATACCAGACATGGTGTGAATACTTTGCAAATGTATTTGAATATGAATATGAATATGTACTCCATTATAAAATTTCTTGCATAAGAATGGAATTCAGGTAAAAATGAAAGTATATGAATACCTGTGGAAATACTTTCAAAATGTATTCATGAATGCATTCATGAATATATTCTATAATATTATTTTAATAATCATTTCAGTTATATTTTACTTTAAAAAAATCATATGATTCTCTTATTATTTTTAATAAAAATTATATTTGGCACAATATTTGTTATTAAATTTTAATAATAGTTAAACTCTTATCTTATATGTGCTGCTTATCAGTTATATGGCTAAGTCAAAATCTGTATGACATTAGCACTCCATTTGTTAATAAAAAAAAAAGAAATCAGTCTCTTCCCTGTCTCCAAAGAAACCATCAAAATCATACATAAGCTAAACACCAACAATTCATAATACAGCTTATATTTATTACCACACAAAACCAGCATGTTCCTCATTTCAAAATCATATTTTTTTATCATATATAACAGCTGAGTGCCATGACCCATGGGTCCCTTGTTTTATTACAAAATTTAAAAAAAATTAAATATGTCAAAAATTAAAAAAAAATTACTCAAATGCTCATTAAAGATGTCAATATGTTTGAATAATAACATTCAGACTCATGGCTGTATCAGCTGTTACATGATACTGGGTAAATAATCAAAATTTATATTTCTGATAACTTTATTTCAGTTAATGAAATTAAACATTCCCAACTCCAGTTTGCTCCTTGTATAAAATATTGGTTTGTTTTGATCCTTTGGTTATTTTAAACACATGTATTAGTTTTGTAGTAGAGATTATTTTCTTTTTTTTTTCTGATACAAATTTAAAAAAAAATAAAATTTTTAAAATCTGATAAAAAAATCAGGTCTTAAAGACAAGTTCTCATTATGATGTCTATAATGTTAATAATTGTCATAAGTGTCTTGACAGTGATGTGAAAGTATTCAAAAGCGAATATAATGTTTTTAGCGAACCTGTGAGCTTATGCGATGGCGCAGCGTCGTTGATCAGTCGTCAGCCGTCCGCCGTCAACCGTCCAGGGCTGGCTTTCCGCAGTCCATGGCTGTAAGTCAGAAACTGTCGGAGTTAGCAGCTCCAAATTATGTGTAAGAATTCGTCACATGTGAAACTTGGTGCCCTTGAACTTATTATTGGGTATCTGTGTTAATTTAGATTTTATAGAGAATAAGCTTAAAAACCTTTAAAAATCTTCTCTGAAACTGTCCAGCCAAATTTTCCAATATTTCACAGATATGATCCCTGGAACAATCTCTCTCAAGTTTGTTCGAATGGTTCCAGTTCGGAGATTTTTGGCCGAGTTACAGAAGGTTGTACTTAGTCATCTGTCCAAAAAAGCACACTAAAATTAAAATCTCAGAAACGGCTAGAGCTATAATGACCAAATTTTATACCAATGTTTGTCACATATGTCATATCTGATTTTGAGGTATTGGTGGCGCCACCTACATTGATGTGTTTTTTACAAGCGAAAACTTAATTTTTAACTCTTCTAGCTTATACACTGATTTATGATGAAACTGTTCAGCTGATTGGTTTAAACTTTACAAGAATTATTCTATGGTAGGGTTCTGCCAGTTTTATAAGAATAGATTGGGTAAATACAGTTTTAAAAAAGCATTGTAGCCAATTGAAACAGGCTTTCTGTATTTGAAAACAGATTTGACTTCATACTGAGTTTCAGCAGCCAAGTCAAGAGGTCACTCAGTACAAACAGGTGGGGTCCAGACATCACCGTGGCAACTGACCTGGCTCTAGGGGGGTGTCTAGACAATGTGTCTAGACGTCTAGACACAGCGTCTAGACGTCTAGACACAATGTTTAGTGCAGAATTCCCAGATTATTGGAACTATATCTTTCAACTGTTTGAAAAAACTTGGTTTGCATTTTAAGCGAATTGGGTTTATCATCAGGTCACATGTGAACTGCTGCACCCTCGTTTTTTGTTGACCTCTGACCTTTCCTTGCTGCCCAGCGTCCATTTGTGCGTCTGTTTCCACACATAAACCCACATATCCCGGGAACCGTTTGACCGATCAGGCTAAAAAAATTTTGCACAAATGTAGCCCTTTGATAGCTTTATAACATACACTAAAAATGGTGGCGCCACCTGCAACCATTTTTGCAAAGCGTCCATCTGTTCATCTGCCTTCGGATAATATTACTCATATCTCAGCAGTGGTTTGACTTATCCACCTGAAATTTTGCAGGTTTATACATCCTGGACAGCTTTCTTAATTTTATGACAGGTGGCGCCACCTACATTCACATTTACTCTGCAGACATCTAAGCTCATATCTCAGGAACAGTTTGACCGATTGGGCCAAAATTTTGCATGTGTATAGATCTCGCATAGCTCTTCATCATAGGCAAAACTGGTGGCGCCACCTGCAACCATTTATGCACAGCATCCATCTGTTCATCTGCCTTGGGATAAAATCGCTCATATCTCCCCAATGGCTTGACTTATCCACCTGAAATTTTGCAGGTTTATACATCATGGACAGGATTCTCGATTTTATGACAGGTGGTGCCACCTACATTCACATTTACTCTGCAGACATCCAAGCTCATATCTTGGGAACAGTTTGACCGATAAGGCCAAAATTTTGCATGTGTATAGTTCTCACATAGCTCTTCATCATAGGCAAAACTGGTGGTGCCACCTGCAACCATTTATGCACAGCATCCATCTGTACATCTGCCTTAGGTTAAAATCACTCATATCTCAGCAGTGGTTTGACTTTTCCACCTGAAATTTTGCAGGTATTTTACATCCTTGACATCTCGATTTTATGACAGGTTGCGCCACCTACATTTACATTTACTCTGCAGACATCCAAGCTCATATCTCTGGAACCATTTGACCGATTGGGCAAAAATTTTGCATGTGTATAGATCTCACATAGCTCTTTATCATACGGAAAAGTGGTGGCGCCACCTGCAATCATTTTTGCACAGTGTCTGTCTGTTTGCCGTGGGATAAAATCACTCATATCTCGGAAGTGGTTTGACATATCTGCCTAAAATTTTGCAGGTTTATAACTCTTGGATAGCTTTCTCGATTTTGTGGCAGGTGGCGCCACCTACATTTATGTATACGCTGCAGACATTCAGGCTTATATTTCAGGACTGGTTTGACATATCCCCCTGAAATTTTGCATGTGTATAGATCTCACATATCTCTTAATCATAAACAAAAGTGGTGGCGCCACCTGCCTCCATTTTTGCACAGCGTCAGTCTGTTTGTCTGCCGTGGGCTAAAATCACTTATATCTCAGTAGTGGTTTGACTTGTCTGCATAAAATTTTGCATGTTTACACATCTTGGACAGCTTTCTGGATTTTGTGGTAGGTTGCACAACTGACATACACATTTCGGCTGCAGACATCCAGGCTATTATGCAACACACCTGACACTATTTACCCATGCCACTCAATCCATGCCTCACTTCACCCGTCCCACTCTTATTTTGCGGATACAAGTAGTCGCTTGTTGACTACCCGTATTCTAGGTTTTGTGTTGTGTGCACCCATGCTAGAATTTCAGCAGTGATGTTTGTTTAATTGTTTCTTGTTCTAAGTGTTTAGTACTTGTTCTGTTCATATACATGTTACACATGTTCTTGAAAAGTAATGGTCCAGCATTGAAGCATTATACCTGGTGTAATCTCGTTGCACAGGGTCGCATTAGGCCTGTAGGCCTTGTTTCAAGTGTCTGGTCTTGTTCCTGGGTACAGTTGCTCGATAAGATGTTTCCATATTCTTAGAGAGGTCTGATTAATGAAAAATATATATTTTGTAAGGTTGTTCTATCTAGGAGATATTTTAATTTGCTTAAGATTAAAAGTTTGTTCATTGCTTCTGCTGCAATGTAGTTTATGTGTTCTTGCCACTTGCAATTATGGCTAAGGATGATTCCTAGATGTTTGTCCTTGGAAACATGAAATAAGGTGACCATGACCTATCTTCTGCGAGCTATATATATAAAAAAAAACATTATTTGAGCACCCTGAAAGTCAGATGGACTTAAATTGTAACCATAAGACCTAGAATCTTCTGATGCAACATCAGGGGAAGTTCTGGGCACATTTTCTTGGAAACCTGGAACTATAATAAACCTGACCTATATTCTGTAAGTTACTGACTAAAACATGATTTTAGCTGTCAGATAAGGCACAACTTGTACCTGTTTGAGCTAGAAACTTCTAACATTACATCCAGGAAAGCCTTGTCAAAATCTCCTTGGAAATGTGAAATTGGGTCATGGCAACCTCTATCCTGCAAGCTGATGCCCAAAAACATGATTTTGAGCACCCTGTCAGACAGGGCACAAATTGTAACCATTAGGCGTAGAATCATCTGACACAACATCCAGCAAGAGTTCCAGCCAGATCTCCTTGGAAATATGAAACTTGGTCATCGCCACCCAAATTCTGCAAGGGACTGGCTAAAAATATGATTATGAGCACCAAGACAATCAGGCAGGGCACAAAACTTTATTGGTGGACCAGGAACCTTCTAATATAACATCCAGGGAGGTCCTTGGCCAGTCTTCTTGAATCCTGAAATAAGGACACAGTGACTTATATTCTGTGAAATGCAGGCAAAAAACCTAAGTTTGAGCACCCAGAAAGCCAGACAGGTCACAAATCTTAATTGGTTGATCTAGAAATGTCTTTCTTAATGTAATAGAGGTTATTGCAATGTTTTGTAGGACATCCAAAATAAGGTCACTGTGACCTATATTCTGTGAGCTAAGTAAAAGAACATGATTTGACTTAAAAACTTTTAACTCAGCCTCTAAGGAGTTCCTGGTTCTTGGAAATCTTAAATGAGGTTGCTATTACCTATTTTCTAAGGACTATGGGTAAAAGTCATGATTTTGAGCACTCTGGAAGCCTGCCCCATTTTTCAAGGTTCCTTGACAAATATTTTTCACTGAGATCGTTACATCAATAATCAATGAATGCATTACATGTTATGTCAGATTCCGCTAAGTGTCATGACCCATGGGTCACTTATTCTGAATCAACTTAAATTTTCAAGTAATGGATCCCAAGCTCTACATTTTGCATATTTATAATTATTATTGATTAAATTTGTAGCTCAACTAACTGTATTGTGTTAACATGTGTTGACAGGTAAAAGATACAGGAGCCAACCTTGTGATCTGTCAGTGGGGGTTTGATGATGAAGCAAATCATCTCCTCCTACAGAAACAACTGCCTGCTGTCCGCTGGGTGGGAGGACCAGAAATTGAGGTATTTCATGCCAGTAATACCATATTTAACATAATAAGTTCCCCAGCCTTATAAAGTGCCCTCCCCCCCCCCCCCCCAGTTTTAGCTCAGCTGACTATAATTCATGTGCTTATTTAATGGTGTGGCATCGTCTGTACGTTAAGGTGGCAGGACTGGTCCCCCCACCTGACCTGACTTTGTTTCAGTTTTTCCTTTGCATGGAACAATCTAATGCTTTAATACCCCCTAAAGTATACATTTTCTGAAAGCTAAGAAAATTCTCTATAGTTTGGTGATAATAAACTTTTGTTTCCGAGGAATAGGTTTGAATATATAAGAATTTTAAATTAATTTTAATTTTTAACAAAAAATCCTTTATTCCAGGACAACTAAAGCAGATACAGAAAATAAATCGAGAATTTAGATAATTCCCAGGTGTTTTTAGCTCAGCTGACTATAAGTCATCTGAGCTATAGTCGTGGTCCATTGACCGTCGTCCGTCCGTCAGTAGATGTGGCACGTTTTGAAACTGTAAGACCTAGGAATCCAAAATTCAGCATAATGTTAGATGTCCCCAAGATCTCCTACCAAGCCGAAAACTGGGTCTTAACGACTTCGTTCGTTTGAGAAATTAAGGGAAAACCTCAATTTTTAGCTCAGCTGACTATAAGTCATCTGAGCTATAGTCGTGGTCCTTTGTCCGTCGTCCGTCCGGCCGTTAACAGGGCACGTTTTAAAACCGTTGGACCTACAAATCCAAAATTTTACATATCATTAGATGTTCCAAAAATCTCCTACCGTACCGAAAATTGGGTCATTAGGACTTCGTTCCTTTGAGATATTAAGGAAAAACCTCCGTTTTCCATAAAAAAGCCATTGTTACACTTCAAGGCTGCCTAATATCTGTTCTTGGTCATATTTAGTATTCATATTCTTCCATACATTTTCTATGAACATACCAAAAATTAGGTCAGTATTGGGTTTTATTTTGAAGTTATGGGCCCAAATATAATGCAATTTTTAGCTCAGCTGACTATAAGTCATCTGAGCTATAGTCGTGGTCCATTGTCCGTCGTCCGTCTGTCCATCTGTCTGTCCGTCCGTCCGTAGATGTGGCACGTTTTGAAACCATAAGACCTAGGAATCCAAAATTAAGCATAATGTTAGATGTCCCCAAGATCTCCTACCAAGCCGAAAACTGGGTCTTTGCGACTTCTTTCCTTTGAGAAATTAAGGAAAAACCTCAATTTTTATGCCCCCGCCACAAAGTGGCCGGGGCATATAGTTTTACCCTTCCGTCATTCCGTCATTCCGTCATTCCGAAATGAAACAGTTGTACGGACTTTTTTTCGCAATGCCTGCAGATATAGACCAGTTACAGATCGAGTTCGCGTTTCGTCCTGGTTGACCTACTTTTGACCGTTTTACGGCTCTTAAACTTAGAAAATTTCATGAAAAAAAAGAAATATTCATGACAGATACACATGAACTGACTTTTTTTCGCAATGCCTGCAGATATTGGCCTGATATTTGGTGTGTGAGCAGATATAGACCAGTTACAGATCGAGTTCGCATTTCGTCCTGGTTGCCCTTTTTTTGACCGTTTTACGGCTCCTGAACATAGAAAATTTCATGAAAAATATGAAATTTCATGACAAATACACATGTACGTTTTTTTTTCTCAGTGCCTGCAGATATTGGCCTGATTTTTGGTGTGTTGGCAGATAATGACCAGTTACAGATGGAGTTCGCAGTTTGCCCCAGTTGACCTATTTTTGACCCTTTGGCAGTGCTCTCACATAGAAAATTTCATAAAAAAGTGCACATGTATGGACTTTTTTTCGCAGTGCCTGCAGATATGGGCCTGATTTTTGGTGTGTAGGCAGATAATGACCAGTTACAGATTGTTGACCTACTTTTGACCATATGACACCTCCTGAACTTAAAAAATTTTCCAAATTTTACAAATGTTTCTAATTTGCCCAAGGCGGGGGCATTCGTGTCGTTACGACACATCTAGTTTATTAAAAACCTATTTTCACACTTCAGGACTGCCTAATATCGAAACCACTCATCTGTTTTTCCTCATATTTACCATAAATATTCCTCTATATAGTTCCTATGTACATGCCAGAAATTATGTCTGTATTATATAATTTAAAAAAGTTATGGGCCCAAACATAATGCATCTTGTAAAAAATCAGGAAAGATATTTGATCACTTAACACAAAACATGTTAAAGCTATTAACTTTTTTTCCAGTAATATATCTTTAAATTATCAAAATTAAATTGTATACCCAAAATTAGATCAAAATCTGTTAAATTTTTTAAAATATTAACCAAAAAAAAAATTGGTACCTTAAATTTTGCCCAACTTAGACCATGGCACGTTTTTAGCTCAGCTGACTATAAGTCATCTGAGCTATAGTCGTGGTCCATTGTCCATCGTCCGTCCGTCTGTCCGTCCGTCCGTCCGTCCGTCCGTAGATGTGGCACGTTTTGAAACCGTAAGACCTAGGAATCCAAAATTTGGCATAATGTTAGATGTCCCCAAGATCTCCTACCAAGCCAAAAAATGGGTCTTTGCAACTTCGTCCCTTTGAGAAATTAAGGAAAAACCTCTATTTTTTATTAAAAACCTATTTTCACACTTTAGGACTGCCTAATATCAAAACCACTCATCTGTTTTTCCTCATATTTACCATAAATATTCCTCTATATAGTTCCTATGTACATGCAAGAAATTATGTCTGTATTATTTAATTTAAAAAAGTTCTGGGCCCAAACATAATGCATTTTGTAAAAAAATCAGGAAAGATATTTGATCACTTAACACAAAAAATGTTAAAGCTATGGACCTTTTTTCCAGTAATATAACTTTAATTGATCAAAATTAAATTGTATACCCAAAATTAGATGAAAATCTTTTAAATTTTTTAAAATATTAATAAAAATAAAAAATTGGTACCTTAAATTTTGCCCAACTTTGACCATGGCACGTTTTTTTTTCCTGTAAGTACTGGGGATTTAATTTTCACAGCATGTTTTTGTTAGCATTTCAACCGTTAACACCAAAAATTTGAAACCAGTTGATCAAAAACTGTAGATTTTAATCAAGTTTTCAAGCACCATGTAACATATTGTTTACATCAAGCTAGTGTTATGCAGGTTGCAAAAGCTCAGCTCCCCAGCTTCAGCTCTAAGTTCCTTAAATTCGACATACAGTTAGATGTCTCCAAAATCCCCTACCATGCCAAGAATTTGGTCACTAGGACACAATTCCTTCGAGATATTAATGAAAAACTTCATTTTTCCATTAAAAACCCATTGTTACACTTCAAGACTGCCTAGTATCAAAACCACTGATCTGACTTTAATCATAAACAATATACATATTTTTTATTCTCTATGCACATCCCAGAATGATGTCAGTATTGCGTAATTGTTTTAAGTTATGGGCCCAAACATAATGCACTTTGTAAAAAATCAAGAAATATATTTACTCCCTTAACAAGGGCATTGCTAGAGATTTTTTTGTCAGGGATGTAACATTATTTAATCAAGATTCAATTGAATACCCAAAATTAGTTCTGAATTTTTCAAATTTTATAAGTTATTAGTATAAATATAAAATTAGTACCTTAAATTTTGCCCAACTGTGACCATGGCACGTTTGTTTCCCCGTGAGCACTGTTGATATAATTTTCATATCATGCACACATAAGGATTTCAGCATTTAAGTTTAGAAGGCTGAAAGAAATTGGCCAAAAATTGTAGCTTTTATTAATGTTTTTCATGAGACCCTGTCAGACTTTGGCTCTCTCCAGCCCCTCTTGAGTCACCTGTATGTTGACCTTGTTGACCTTTCATCAAATTATGCACGCTTGAGGCGAGGCATACAGGAATCCAGGCAGCTTATGGCCAGCCACAGTTGATCCAGGTGTCCAACCCAACTCATCTAGTAGTTTTAACCAACAACATAACAATAAACAATAAATTAATAAATTTTTATTGGTTTTTAATAACAAATTAAAGAAAAATAGAAAAGGAATTTGTTAGTTTATAATAACAGGAAATTAACTTGCAGTTACTGATGATATAAGAATCTTGTATCGATGGGTAGAATATCACATATTCCAAATAACACCATGCAGTCACCTATGGCATTTTTCAGTTCAATTTTAATGATAAAGAAGTAAATCATATTATTCATTACTAATCATTAGGGATCATATGAAGGAAATTAATGATAGACAAAGATGCAGTTGATAATATTAATCTAGATTCCTACTGTGTCTAGTGTGTTCATTGATGTGAAATTAGTCCAAAATGAATTTTTTACAGTTATTTTTTAATATAAATAAAAGCCATAAAACCAGGTACTTATGATCATTATTTAAATGTGTGAATTTTGTATATTCTGGATTCTCAACATCATTGTTTGGTGAAAACTGAATAAATACCAGACATGGTGCGAATACTTTGTAATTGTATTTAAATACAAATATGATTATGTACTCCATTATAAAATTTCTTGCATAAAGAATGGGAATTCAGGTAAAAATGAAAGTATATGAATACTCGTGCAAATACTTTCAAAATGTATTCATGAATGCATTCATGAATATATTCTTTAATATTATTTTATATTTCATATCAGTTATATTTCATTTTAAAAAATCATATGATTCTCTTATTATTTTAAATAAAAATTATATTTGGGACAATATTTGTAATTTTTTTTAATGAATAGTTAAACTCTTACATTTTATGTTCTGCTTATAAGTTACCTATATGGCCAAGTCAAAATCTGTGTGACAATAGTACTCTAATTGTTAATAAAATAAATGAAATCAATCCTCTTCCCTGTCTCCAAAGGTACTATCAAAATCATACATAAGCTAAACAACAACAACTCATAATACAGCTTATATTTATTACCACACAAAACCAGCATGTGCCTCATTTCTAAATAATATTTTTTTATCATATATAACAGCTGAGCGTCGTGACCCATAGGTCCCTTGTTTTCCTGTAAGTACTGTTGATCTAATTTTCACAGCATGTACAAATAAGGATTTAATCTGTTAAAATCTGAAATTTGAAAATAAAAGCTGCAAAATTAGGCTAGTTATTAAATTTTTTTAAAGCTCTTGTTGTATTCCCGTACATTGTCAAGCAGTCCACTGTGGTCACTGTTGGTCATTCAGTGCAGCTCTGTATGCTCCCAAGGTTGTTGGCATAATGTTAGATGTCCCCAAGATCTCCTACCAAGCCAAAAAACTGGGTCTTTTTGACTTTGTTCCTTTGAGAAATTAAGGAAAAACCTCAATTTTTAGCTCAGCTGACTATAAGTCATCTGAGCTATAGTCGTGGTCCATTGTCCGTCATCTGTCCGGATGTCCGTCGTGCCGTCCGGATGTCCGTCCGTAAGACTGGCATGTTTCGACACCATTGGACCTACGAATCTGAAATTCGCCATACAGTTAGATGTCCCAAAAATCTCCTACCATGCCGAAAATTGGGTCAATAGGACTTCGTTCCTTCGATATATTAAGGAAAAACCTCAATTTTTTTTATTAGAAATCTATTTTCACACTTCAGGACTGCCTAATATCAAAACCACTCATCTGGTTTTCTTCATATTTACCATAAATATTCCTCTATATAGTTCCTATGTACATGCCAGAAATTAAGTCAGTATTATTTAATTTAAAAAGGTTATGGGCCCAAACATAATGGACTTTGTAAAAAAATCAGGAAAGCTATTTGGTCACTTAAGACCAAAAGTGTAAAGGTAGGGACTTTTTTTTCAGTAATACAACTTTAATTGATCAAAATTTAATTGTATACCAAAAATTAGATCAAAATCTGTTAAATTTTTTAAATATTGGCAAAAATATAAAATTGGTACCTTAAATTTTGCCTAAGTTTGACCATGGCACGTTTTTATCCAGTAAGTACTGTGGATTTAATTTTCACAGCATGTTTTTGTTTGCATTTTGTCTGTTAACACCAAAAATTTGAAACCAGTTGATCAAAAACTGTAGATTTTATTCAAGTTTTCAAGCACCATGTCACATCAAGTTTACATCAAGCTAGTGTTATGCAGTTTGTTAGAGCTAAGCTCCCCAGCTTCAGCTCTTAGTTTCTTAAATTCGGCATACAGTTAGATGTCTCCGAAATCCCCTACCATGCCAAGAATTTGGTCACTAGGACTTAATACCTTCAAGATATAAATGAAAAACTTCATTTTTCCATTAAAAACCCATTGTTACACTTCAAGACTGCCTAATATCAAAACCACTGATCTGACTTTAATCATAAATAATATACATATTTTTCATTCTCTATGCACATGCCAGAATGATGTCAGTATTGCGTAATTGTTTTAATTTATGGGCCCAAACATAATGCACTTTGTAAAAAAATCAAGAAATATATTTACTCCCTTAACAAGGGGATTGCTGAAGCTAGAGATTTTTGTCAGGGATGTAACATTATTTAATCAAGATTCAATTGAATACCCAAAATTAGTTATGAATTTTTCAAATTTTATAAGTTATTAGTATAAATGTAAAATTAGTAACTTAAATTTTGCCAAATTTTGACCATGGCACGTTTGTTTCCTGTGAGCACTGTTGATATAATTTTCATATCATGCACACATAAGGATTTCAGCTTTTAAGTTTAGAAAGCTGAATGAAATTGGCCAAAAATTGTAGCTTTTGTTAATGTTTTTATGAGACCCTGTCAGACTTTGGCTCTCTCCAGCCACTCTGGAGTCACCTGTATGTTGACCTTGTTGAACTTTCAGCAAATTATGCATGCTTGAGGCGAGGCATACACGGGAATCCAGGCAGCTTATGGCCAGCCACAGTTGATCCAGGTGTCCAACCCAACTCATCTAGTAGTTTTAACCAACAACATAACAATAAACAATAAATAAATTTTTATTGGTTTTTAATAAAAAATTAAAGAAAAATAGAAAAGGAATTTGTTAGTTTATAATAACAGGAAATTAACTTGCAGTTACTGATGATATAAGAATCTTGTATCGATGGATAGAATGTCACGTATTCCAAATAACACCATGCAGTCACCTATGGTATATTTCAGTTCAATTTTAATGATAATGAAGTAAATCATATCATTCATTACTAATCATTAGGGATCATATGAAGGAAATTAATGATAGACAAAGATGCAGTTGATAATATTAATCTAGATTCCTACTGTGTCTAGTGTGTACATTGATGTGAAATTAGTCCAAAATGAATTTATTACAGTTATTTTTTAATATAAATAAAAGCCATAAAACCAGGTACTTATGATCATTATTTAAATGTGTGAATTTTGTATATTCTGGATTCTCAACATCATTGTTTGGTGAAAACTGAATAAACACCAGACATGGTGCAAATACTTTGTAATTGTATTTAAATATTATTTTAATAATCATTTCAGTTATATTTCATTTTAAAAAATCATATGATTCTCTTATTATTTTTAATAAAAATTATATTTGGGACAATATTTGTAATTTTTAAACCCTTATATTATATATTCTGCTTATAAGTTATATGGCCAAGTCAAAATCTGTGTGACAATAGTACTCCATTTGTTAATAAAATAAATGAAATCAATCCTCTTCCCTGTCTCCAAAGGTACTATCAAAATCATACATAAGCTAAACAGCAACAACTCATAATACAGCTTATATTTATTACCACACAAAACCAGCATGTGCCTCATTTCTAAATAATATTTTTTTATCATATATAACAGCTGAGCGTCGTGACCCATAGGTCCCTTGTTTTTGTGTTGTGTGCACCCATGCCAGAATTTCAGCAGTGATGTTTGTGTAATTGTTTCTTATTCAAAATGTTTAGTACTTGCACAGGGTTCGTGCGCGGTCTTACAAAGTCTTACAAAGTCTTACTTTTCATTTTGCAAAAATAAGGCCTTAAAAAGTCTTACTTTTCTTACATTTTAGAAGCTAGGTCTTACAAGTCTTACTTTTTGAATCACAGAAACTGAAATAATTTTAGAAAGAGGCAAATAATTGGATACCATTCACATGAAAGTAACTAATTTTTCAAAGCTTGTTCCCGTATTTAACTGCATGTGAGACATCATCTGCACGTTCAGACTACTGTGGGTCTCATGACCATGGGGGCACATGCGGAGTATTTTCAGTGCGGACAACTCAGAATAAATGCGAATCAGAACACACGCATTCACAAGTTTCGGTGGTGTGAAAGGGGACTCGAAAGTTGTGCCCCAGTTCATCTCCAGTTATTATGGTATTTTCCTCTGCTGTACACTTTCCCTAAATCATGTAAATTCTCTGCAGGTATTGCATGTCGGTAGATGCGCATTCACTTTGTTGGGAACTGAAAGTAACGACGCGCTGTGTTTGTCGACATTGCAAACAAAGTAGAAGAAATTCCGGAAACTATGACTTAATCATGAAAGAGTTTGACCCTAAAAAATCACTTGAGCATCTTTTTTTAGCTCACCTGACTGTAAGTCATCTGAGCTATAGCGATCACTCTTTGTCCGGCCGTCCGGCTGTTAACAGGGCACAAACTGTAACTGCTGGACCTAGAATCTTGTAACTTGACATCCTAGGAAGTTCATGAAAAATCTCCTTGGAAACCTGAAATTAGGTCTCTGTTACCCTTATTCTTCGAGCTATGGGGCTCCGAAGTACCCCCCCCCCCCCAGAATAATGGAAAATTTGATACAAAAGCTCAATTATCTGAACAACTAATGCAGTGATCACCATGATTTTTTGCATGGATATTGATCATGGAGTGTTTCATCAGTTTCTGCAGTCTGGTGGCGCCACCTGTATTTTTTCTATTTTTACGAATTTTTTTCTCTATTTTTGAGACCTCTTAAGATGTGATCATCTGTTAACAGGGCACAAATCGTAACGACTGGACCTAGAATGTTCTCACTTGACCTGAGGGGAGGCTCATGAAAAGTCTCTGTGGAAACCTGAAATTAGGTCTCTGTTACCCATAACCTTTGAGCTATGGGGCTCCAAAGTACCCCCCCAGAATAATGCAAAATATGATACAAAAGCTCAAGTATCTGAATAACTACTGCATTGGTCATCATGATTCTTTGCATGAATATTGATCATGGGATGTTCCATCACTTCCTGCAGACTGGTGGCGCCACCTGTATTTTTTTTCAATTTTACGATTTTTTTTCTATATATTCGAGACCTTCAAAGAAGCTGTCATCTGTTAACAGGGCACAAAACATAACCGCTGGACCTGGACTCTTCTAACTTGACATCAAGAGAGGTCCATGAAAAGTCTCTATGGAAACCTGAAATTAGGTCTCTGTTACCCATATCCTTCGAGCTATGGGGCTTGTAAATACTAAGAATAATTAAAAATGTGATACAAAAGCTGCAGTATCTGAATAACTAATGTACTGATGGCCGTGATTTTTTGCATTCATATTGATCATGGAGTGTTTCATCAGTTCCTGCAGACTGGTGGCGCCACCTATTTTTTTTAATATGTTTGCATTTTTTTCTCATTTTAAGACTTTCAAATAAAGCGTTATCTTGTAACAGGGCACAAATCATAACCACTTGACCTAGAATCTTCATACTTGACATCTAGGGAGCTCCATGAAAAGTCTTCATGGAAATCTGAAATTAGGTCTCTGTTACCCATATCCTCTGAGCTATCAGGTTCAAAATTTGAGTACCCCAAAATAATTAAAAATGTGATACAAAAACAGTGTTTGTTTCTGGAGAACTCCTCTGAGACCCTTGGACTAATCTTCTGTAACCCGGCATAGTTGTTCCCTCACCTATGTAGTTGTGCATAACAAAGACAGGTGGCACCACCTGCAACCCTTTCTAGGCAGTCTGAATCTTCGTGTCTTTTAGATAACAGCCGATATCTCAGGAGTGGCTCAATGTATTGAGCTGAAAGTTAGCATGTATATTAGAACTTGGATCTCTCCATCTTGTAATCAAATTCAACAATTCTTGAATTCAGCTGAGTGTCATGGCCCATGGGCCACTAGTTTCAGTTTCATGCTTGCTATGCAGGTTCATGTATATGCAGGTTCATGTGTGAATAGTAAAAAGTTAATTTTTTTTGCTTGACTCAGGCACATCAGGATATAGCTGGGCAAGGACCGTTAAAAGGTGTTTTAAAGCGTAATAGGTCTATTTGGACACGTGCTTGAAACTGGAAGTTGAAATAAATATTTGTGTGTGAGTTGGTGTACAGAAGATGCATCAGTGATTTCTAAACCAGCCAGCATTATTATAACCCTGAAAACCAGAATATGGCATGAACTGACGTGCGTTTTCTGTAACTCTGCATATTTTAGGCTTGTCCTGCTTGGTGACATACCTGTGAGCTCAATTTTTCCAGGAACGATATCGATGGGGTTTGAAAGTTTGTCCCATTAGAAGTTAATACATTTGAATATTTACGTCGACAGTCTTGTGAAATATATCGTTGACAAATTTACCGCCTTTGTGGTCAATGACATCTTTTTGGGCACATATGACCATTGTTTAATTAATTTAATTAATGGATGACTTAAAATCTGCTACAGTGAATCATATTTTGTCAAATTTACGGCATTTAAGTACGAGCTACTTCAGGCTGCTTTGAAAAAGTGGAACGCAAGAAGAAAGTACAACGGTGTTACCATTTTGTGTATAGGCCTAGATCGGTGAGCTTACACTGAATTTATATAGCAAGTTATAAGTCTGTAAAATATGTTCGAAATATTTGAGCATTGAAATAACGGGCTATAATTGCACAGCAGATGCACATCTAATTTCCGTATGCCAATAAATGCATTTGAATTAGAACATTTTTAATTATGTATTGTGCCTACGTATGCAACGGGGAAGGAGCATATATATCGGTGTCAGCAATTATGGGCCTATAGGCTATATCACCAAATACTGCATGTATCATAAACTCGGTATTTGCAAAATATGCATGACCATCAAGAAATCTATTTTTTATCGTAAATTATATTTTTATCATATTGCTCTCTTATATATCAGAACTCATTTTGCCCACGTATTATACGGTCTGCCAAATGCAAACGATGTCAGTGTCATCCAACTGCATTTTTCCAAACGTTTCCCCGTAAATTTTTGAACGTCCAAGCACACCTGCTCTCTTTACAAATGTCTCACTCTTATAGGGGACACGTGGTTTTTGCAGTTGATCGTGCTAATACAGAGGTATTTCAAAAATATACATGAAGATCAAGAAATCTATATTTTGTTGATCGTAAATTAATTTTTATCCCATTGCTCTCGCATTTAAGAACATGTTTTGCCCACATATTACGGTCTGCCCAATGTAAACGATGTCAGTGTCTTCCAAGTACATTTATCTAAACGTATCCCCGTGAATTTTGGAACGTACAAGCTCACTTGGTCTCTTTACAAATACCTCGCTCTTTGGCGGGGATACCTGCGCTAATACAGCAGGATATCCAAGGGTTTCAAAGTGGAAACTGGTCACTCTCGCGGCTTACACCTTACGGTAATGCGTCAGAGAATATGCCATCATATCATATTTACCGCTGCATTGTTTTTTGTTTTTTTTCGGATATTCTCCGAACTCGAGTGAAGGAAGTTATCCGAACACGTCCATGAAAATGTTTGACTGGCTTGCATGTATTCTTTGATTTAGGCGGGAAAATGAAGTGCCTAGGGAGAAAGTGGGGCCTGGCAATTGTGGGACTGCAGAAGTCAAGTTACAACATTGAACGCTGTTTATAGATATGGAAAACTTAATTGACAGATTTATGGATAAAAAGATGCATGCTTTGCCATGTATAATATAGGCCTACAGGAATGAACTCCACTTGTAAAGACATATCTGTATAAGTATACGGCAACAGCCGGCAAAAGAGTATAGAATATACGGGCATGTAAATGAAGGCCTATTTATTTATTTATGTGTCATTTGAAATTTGGATGGGTATTAAAACGAATATAATTTATAAAGGGTTTTTATTTACCATGAGAAAATGGTCTTATTTTTCACGAAAAAAAGGTCTTACAAAGTCTTAAAAAGGTCTTACTTTTTTAAATTGCAATTGCATCGTTCATATACATGAGAAGTAATGCTCCAGCATTGATGTAACCTCCAGAATAATGAAAAATTTGATACAAAAGCTCAAGTATCTGAACAACTAATGCATTGATCACCATGATTCTTTGCATGGATATTGATCATGGAGTGTTTCATAAGTTTCTGCAGACTATAGGCCTCTATAGACCTTCAAAGATGAGGTTATCCGTTAACAAGGCACAAATTGAAACCATTGGTACTAGAATCTTCTAACTTGACATTCAGGGAGGTCTGTGAAAAATATCCTTGGAAACTTGAAATTAGGTCTCTGTTACCCATATTCTCTGCTTAATAAAATATTTGATACCAAGCAGGGCACAAATCATAACCATTGGACCTGAAATCTTCTAACTTAAAATCCAGGGAGGTCCATGAAAAGTCTCCTTGGAAACCTGAAATTAGGTCTCTGTTACCTGTATTTTCTGAGCTATGGGGCTTATAAGCACCCCTCAGAATAAATGAAAATTTGATACCAAAGTAGGACACAAATCATAACCATTGGGCCCAGAATCTTCTAACTTGATATCTTGAGAGTTCCTCAAAAGTTCTCCCCAGAAACCTGAAATTTGGTCACTGTGACCTATATTCTCAGGGTTTTGGGATGTGTTTGAGCACCCCAGAAATAATGCAAAATACACACAAGTTGCTGGATTCCTCAGGAAAGGTTGGTTGGATTGTAATCAAATTTGTTGTGCTTATGGGTCTTGATGAACTTAAGCTAATATACATGAACAATAAAGCCACCTATATTATCTTAATGGAATTGTGCAAGGACATATTGTCAACATGTCAGTTGGCTGAGCGTCATGACCCATGGGTCACTTGTTAGCATACTTGGGTGCTTTGCGATGGCACTGCTTTATCTGTCCGCAATCTGCTGTACATTCACCTATGCTGTCTCAAAAACATCGACCTGCTTTACGGAGAAAAAAAATCATATTTTTAGCCTCTTCAAGGTTAAAATGTGTTATGATGAAACTATCAGACTGCCAACTATTTCAGATTTGGCAACAGGCAAAGTTTCAGTCTGTATCTATTTGGCAGACTGCCAGCTGTATCAGATCAGGCAACAGGTCAAGAGTTCAGTCTGTACAGCCAGGTGCAGGTCAAGAGTTCATTAGTTACGGGTCATTTGAGGAGCAACTGCCTTCCATAGCTGAGCTTGGTCAGCCCAGTGCATGTTTGCATCTTTGATGGCTTTCTGATACACAAGATTGGTGTTGCCATCTACAGTGACTTTTGCACAGAGTATGTCCCTGCTTATTTCTCGGGAGGGATTAAATATATCAGCATGAAATTATGCATATCTGTAAATCTCGGATAGCTTTGGACAATAGTCCAACACCATCTTGTTATTAATGGTTGGACATAGAGTACTTGATTATCACCAGATAACAGGCCGTTTTACCTATATTTTTAGCTGTTCAAATGCTAATATTTAAAAAAAAGCATTAACAATAAAAATTTGTATATTTTGCTGACTGTCTGACTGAAGATGTGTTAAGCCCTTTGAGTACCCCATGTTTGGAATGGTCTGAGACCCACTCCCTGGGCGCTTCCTAGGGGTAAAATTTTGATTGGAGTCAAAGACAAAGATGCCTACAAGCCAAGCTGTGGGTCGTTTGGCCACCAATGTGCTCAGGGGGGCAATCACGAGATATCAGAGGAGGCAGACAGCAACAGCATCATTTGCATTTTGCTTCAGTTTAACAAAATTCAGCTGAGCTCTGTGACCTAAGGGTCCCTTGTATAGAAAGCCTAGGCTCATGTAGATGATATTTCTTGGTTTGAAGAATATTTTTGTGTTAAGGATTCTTACCAGAATGCATTTGATAGGACAGAGTATATTAATTAATGGATTATGTATGAGCTGTATTTTGTATTATAGTTGATTGCTATTGCCACTGGAGGCCGTATTGTACCAAGATTTGAGGAACTGACAGCAGAGAAACTGGGTAAAGCTGGCATTGTCAAGGAGCTGTCATTTGGTACCACACGGGACCGCATGTTAGTCATTGAAGAGTGCCACAACTCAAGAGCTGTCACCATCTTTATTCGTGGAGGAAACAAAATGGTAAATTTTGTTAATCATCTGATTTGCTGCTGTCACACATGATCAAAAATGATCATTCAGTAGGCTTACATTTATTTTTTGTGAATCAATGAATTTATGCAATGGTTTGGCTCTTTTATGTAAACCCATACAATCTCAGAAATGCTGGAGCCGGTGTCACCAAAGTGCATCTGCACAATAGTCATGTGACTTATATTCTGAAATGGAGAATTGGGTGCAGAATTTGTTGGTCCTGAAAAAAAGTTTTTTTTTTTATATTAAAAAAATCAGTCATGATTCTTTAGCCCAGCTGGCTGAAAGTCATTTGAGCTTTAGTGATCACTCTTTGTCCATGGTCCGTCCGTCTGTCTGTCAGTCTGTCCTTCCATTGACCAGGCACAAATAGTGACCGCTGGTACTGGAATCTTCTAACTTCACATCTAGGGAGGTCCATGAAAAATCTCCTTTGAAACCTGAAAATAGGTCTTTGTTACCCAAAAACCTCGCAGCCATGGGGCTCTGAAGTACCCCCCCCCCCCCCCCCAGAAGAATAATGGAAAATTTGATACAAAAGCTCAATTATCTGAAAATCTAATGCATTGATCACCATGTTTCTTTGCATGGATGTTGATCAAGGAGTGTTTCATCAGTTTGTACAGACTGTTGGCGGCGCCAACTGTATTTTTTTCAATTTTTGAGACCTTAAAAGATGCTGTCATCTGTTAACAGGGCACACATCGTAATGACTGGACCTAGAATCTTTCAACTTGACATCCTGGAAGGTCCATGAAAAGTCTCCTTGCAAAGTTGAAATTATAGGTGTCTGTAACTTTTTTTCCAACTTGAGGCATGTTTGAGCACCCCAGATTTGATGCAAAATACACACAAATTGTGAGATTCCTCAGGAATGGGTGAATGGATTGTCATAAATTTGGTGTGCATATGTATCTTAATTAACTTAATCTTATTTACATGAATGATGATGCCACCCACCATAACTTAATTAGTTCCCTATACAAGGACATATTGTCAACATGTCAGTCGGCTGAGCGTCATGACCCATGGGTCACTTGTTGTGTTTGTAATTTTGACAGATAATTGAAGAGGCCAAGAGAAGCATCCATGATGCTCTGTGTGTCATCAGAAACCTGGTGCGTGACAACCGCATCGTGTACGGGGGTGGTGCAGCAGAAGTGGCCTGTTCTCTGGCTGTCAGCAAGGCAGCAGACAAGGTACCAGTCACATATTTCTGTGTGTGTAGCATAAGGGAAACTGGTTGAAGGGCTTAAGGTGGTTTCCCTTTAAGTGCATAGTCTGTATCTGTAGTCCATATGTGTAGTCTGCAAAAATGGCTTTGTAAAGTTTTAACTAGGTCATTTCCATTAATTCGCGTAGTTGATATGCACACAGTAGATCCCCTTTCTATTGCTGTGGCCTTAAAAAGAATCTAAAATTTGAAAATCTGGACTTTTTTTCTGAACTCGCTGTGCGGCCATATATAGATGGTTTATCTGAAATGAACTGTGAGAATACAGCCTGCCCAGACACAGCACACCATAGTGATAATAGGATATAAAGCACACCACAGAGGGAATATCCTTCGTAGTTACAGAATTATTGTATAAATTGTATAGTTTCAATGTTCATATAAAATGTAAAAATTATTTGCATACCAATTGTCACTTTAAAATGTTAACATTGAACAATAACAACACTCATTACGAGATTAAAATTGATAAGATTAATTATGGTGAAGACTGATGGCGACTTCTGTTGGAAAGACTCAGTGTTACTGTTCAACCGTGCTAACTGACAAGATTTAAGAAGATATAAATACTTTGTAGCATTTCATTTATATCTCTTAGAGTTTGCGGGGCCAAGGTGTGAATAACACTGTTAACTTTAAACTTTAGCATTTAAATTGGGAATATTGTTCAAACTTTGTGGGATAAATTTTTAACTCATATGGCCATATATTTAACTTGGAAAACTTAATTACCATCACACATTATTTGTTTATGAAATGTTACTTTTATATATAACACCATAGGCCCATTTTTAGCTCAGCTATATGACTTTTTAAGTCATCTGAGCTATAGTCGTGGGTCTTTGTCTGTCGTCCGGCCGGCCGTTAACAGGGCACGTTTTAAAACCGTTGGACCTAAGATTCCCAAATTGTGCATACCATTAGATGTCCCCAAAATCTCCTACCATACCGAAAATTGGGTCATTAGGACTTTGTTCCTTTCAGATATTAAGGAAAAACCTCCGTTTTCCATGAAAAAGCCATTGTTACACTTCAAGGCTGCCTAATATCAAAACTACTGATCTGTTTTTGATCATATTTAGTATTCATATTCTTCATACATTTTCTATGAACATACAAAAAGTTAGGTCAGTGTTGGGTCTTATTTTGAAGTTATGGGCCAAAATATAATGCAGTTTTTTTAAAAATCAGGAAATATATTTACTCACCGAACATGAGAATTGCTTAAGCTAGAGACTTTTTTCAGGAATATAACTTTATTTAATCAAGATTCAATTGTTTACCCAAAATTAGATCTGAATTTTGCAAATTTTTCAAGTTATTAGCATAAATAAAAAATTAATACCTTAAATTTTGTCCAACTTTGGCAATGGCACGTTTTTTCCCTGTAAGCACTGTTGATTTAATTTTCACACATCTTTTAAAACCTGAAATTACAAAGGAATTGATTGAAAAGGGTAGCTTTTATTCAAGTTTTCATACACCATGTCAAGTGTTGTTTACATCTAGCCCACCTAATAGTACAGCCTTCAGGTGCATTATGTAACCCACCCCAGGCAGCTTGCCTTGGCTCAGCTTGGCCACTACCAGCAGGCTTCCCCTTTGCCCTGCACTCCCCCCCCCCCCCACTAGATGGTGCATAAACAAGATGATTATTGTTAATATGTTATTATTCATTCTTATTCTAGGCTGTGCTACATTTTAAATTTTTAGCGAACTTGTGAGCTTATGCGATGGTGCGGCGTTGTCCGTCGTGCATCGTCGGTACGTTAACCATAGCTATCTTGAAAACTTCAGGAGCTAGCATCACTAAATTTTTTGCAAATAATCAGTTATTCAAAAGATTATATTGGATTTTGTTTATTTTTTTATGCCCCCGCCACAAAGTGGCCGGCGCATATAGTTTTACCCATGTCCGTCATTCCATCCTTCCGTCATTCCTAAATCAAACAGTTGTACGGACTTTTTTTCGCAATGCCTGCAGATATTGGCCTGATTTTTGGTGTGTGGGCAGATATAGCCCAGTTACAGATCAAGTTCGCGTTTCGTCCCGGTTGACCTACTTTTGACTGTTTTACGGCTCCTGAACATAGAAAATTTCATGTAAAATATATATTTTCATGACAAATACACTTGTACAGACTTTTCTTCACAATACCTGCAGATATTGGCCTGATTTTTGGTGTGTGGGCAGATAATGACCAGTTACAGATCAAGTTCACGTTTTGTCCCAGTTGACCTATTTTTGACCGTTTGACGGTGCTCTAACATAGAAAATTTCATAAAAGGTGCATATGTATGGACTTTTTTTCGCAGTGCCTGCAGATACGGGCTTGATTTTTGGTGTGTAGGCAGATAATGACCAGTTACAGATCGAGTTCTTGTTTTGTCTCAGTTGACCTACTTTTGACCATTTGACTGCTCCTGAACATAGAAAGTTTCATGAAAAATATAAATTTTCATAACAAATGCATATGTACTGACTTTTTCTCCTCAATGCCTGCAGATACCACCCTGATTTTTTTTGTGTGGGCAGTTAATGACAGTTACAGATCGAGTTTGCGTTTCATCCCGGTTGACCTACTTTTGACCGTTTTACGGCTCCTAAACATAGAAAATTTCATGAAAGACAGAAATTTTTATGGAAAATGCACATGTATGGACTTTTTTTCACAATGCCTTCATATACTGGCATGATTTTTGGTGTGTTGCTTGATAATGACCCGTTACAGATCGAGTTTGCATTTTGCCCTTGTTGACCTACTTTTGACCATACGACACCTCCTGAACTTAAAAAATTTTCCAAATTTTACAAATGTTTCTAATTTGCCCAAGGCGAGGCATTCGTGTCGTTCCGACACATCTAGTTTCTAACTGCATTTTCTTAGATTTTATAGGGAAAAAGCTAAAAAAGATTTAAAAATCTTCTTCTCCGAAACTGCCCAGCCAAATTGTCTAATATTTTACAGAAATAATTTCTGGAGTTTGTTCGAATGGTTCCAGTTGGGAGATTTTTGGCCGAGTTACAGGAGGTTGAACTTTGTTAACTGTGCAAAAAAGCATATTAAAATTTATATCTCAAAAACTGCTGTAGCTATCATCACCAAATTTTATGCCAATATTGGTCACATAGGTCATATCTGAAATTCAGGTATTGGTGGCGCCACCTGCATCAGCCTTTTTTGTACAGGGTCATCAGTGCCTGTATCACACTGAAAGCTACAAAAAACTTCCTCTCTGAAACCCATTGGCCAAAATGTTTGACATCACACAGAAATGATCCTAGGGTAGTGCTTTCTGAAGTTTGTTCAAAAGGTCTCTTTTCAGTGACTTTTGGCTAAGTTATGGGAAGCTGAATTTAGTCATATGCCATAACAGCCCATTTTAGCTCAGTGGATACAAAGATCTTCTTCTCAAAAACCACTGGGCCAAATTCTTAAATCTCACACATTAATTATCCTCAGATATTGATAATTCAAGTTTGTTCAAATGGTTTTGGTTCAGTGCTTTTTGGCTGATTTATGGGAAGCTGAAATTAGCCAATTTGCTGTATCTTCCTATACGAGTTATAAACCTGTGAAACGTTTTTCAACTGATGCCACTGAAGCCAGTTTGTTAAATATTTTACAAGAATAATCCCTACAATAATTCTTATAATAATTGTCATAAATGGTTCCACATGAATGATTTTTGGCTGAATTATGGAGATTGAATTGAGTCATTTTACCATACATGTTAGCTGTGTGATGCTGTTACATCAAGCCTAGCACCAGTTTATCAGCATCTATTACATCATGCCATTAGACATTTAGATTTCAGGTTATCTTTGGTTAATATTGACAAGAAAGTTTTTTTAAAAGCTTTTAAAAAAATTTAGATTTATGATTAAAGTTATTTATCATACCAGACAATGTTACAATCATGGATATTCAGCTCTCTGTGGCTATATAAAGACAACTGTACGTGAATTATAAATTTTTGGTATCCCTACTCAACTTAATTGTATCCCCAGACAAAGTCGGGGGATACTATGTTTTCATACCGGTCCCGCCGCCGCCGCATATAAAACTTGTTGGCGCGATAACCCAAAAAATATTTCACGGAATTTTATCAAACTTGGTATATGTATAGATATGGGTAAGAGGACGACGCCTATTTAAAATGAGGTCATGACCTTTATTAGGAGAGTGTCCCTGACCTTGAATAGGTCCAATTTTGGGGAAAATCACACAAATTCTTTAATATCTCAAGAAATCTTGCATGGATTTATCCCAAAATCAAGTTGATGGAAGATCATGGATAGGGTTGTCATGTTCCAGAAAATGGTGGCGCCACCTATTATTCTTTACTTGTTTTCATGCCGTTTAATACCCCCAAAATTGCCACCTTACAGTACTGTGAGCATTATAAGTCAAAAACTAATGGACAGATTTCTTTTATATTATGCATATACATAGGTATGGGTTATTGGATGATGTTTATTTAAATTGGGGTCATGACCTTTCCTATGATAGTGGCCTTGACCTTGAATATTGCCATATATGGTGAAAATCACACACCTCTTATGATATCTCCAGTGTTGATAGCCATATGGATTTCAAACATGACTTATGTATGGCCCACCACTAAAGTAAGAACCCTATAGGTTCTAGGGTCATGAGGTCAAAGGTCAAGGTCACTGGACTGGCATTTTAAAAGATACTGTGGATGCATTTTAAGCCAAACTTTCATCCCAGGTCTTCCATCTTGAATATATAGCTCACTTGCCAATAGTGGATGATCCATATAAATTTTGGGGTCACAAGGTCAAAGGTCAAGGCCACAGGAGCTATCTGTCCAAAAATTAGTTTCTGGATGATAATTCCTGCTTTTATTGGAGCAAAACTCCAATTGATTTTGGGGTCATGAGGTCAAAGGTCAAGGTCACAGGACACATCTTTAAAAAGATTGTGGATTCATTTTCAGCCAAACATTTCATCTCAGACCTTTCATCTTGCACATATAAGTCATCAGCCAATAGAGGAAGACCCCTATCGGTTTTGAGGTCACAAGGTCAAAGGTGAAGGTCACAGGAGCCATCTGTCCAAAAATTAGTTTCTGGATGATAATTCCTGCTTTTATTGATGTATGGATTTCAAACTTGACTTGTATATGTCCCATTGGAAAAGCAAGACCCAAATTGATTTTGGGGTCATGAGGTCAAAGGTCAAGGTCACAGGACACATCTTTAAAAAGATGTGGATGCATTTTAAGCCAAACTTTCATCCCAGGTCTTCCATCTTGAATATATAGCTCACTTGCCAATTGTGGATAATCCATATAAATTTTGGGGTCACAAGGTCAAAGGTCAAGGCCACAGGAGCTATCTGTTCAAAAATTAGTTTCTGGATGATAATTCCTTCTTTTATTGATGTATGGATTTCATACTTGACTTGTATTTGACCCATTGGAAAAGCAAGACCCGAATTGATTTTGGGGTCATGAGGTCAAATGTCAAGGTCACAGGAAACCTCTTTAAAAAGGTTGTGGATGCAATTTCAGCCAAATAATTCATCTCAGATCTTTCATCTTGCAAATATAGTTCACCTACTAAGAGAGGAAGACCCCTATCAATTTTGAGGTCACAAGGTCAAAGGTGAAGGTCACAGGAGCCATCTGTCCAAAGATTAGTTTCTGGATGATAATTCCTTCTTTTACTGATGTATGGATTTCAAACTTGACTTGTATATGTCCCATTGGAAAAGCAAGACCTGAATTGATTTTGGGGTCATGAGGTCAAAGGTCAAGGTCACAGGACACATCTTTAAAAAGATTGTGGATGCATTTTCAGCCAAACATTTCATCTCAGACCTTTTATCTTGCACATATGAGTCATCTGCCAATAGAGGAAGAACCCTATCAATTTTGAGGTCACAAGGTCAAAGGTGAAGGTCACAGGAGCCATCTGTCCAAAAATTAGTTTCTGGATGATAATTCCTTCTTTTATTGATGTATGGATTTCAAACTTGACTTGTATTTGACCCATTGGAAAAGCAAGACCCGAATCGATTTTGGGGTCATGAGGTCAAAGGTCAAGGTCACAGGACACATCTTTATAAAGATTGTGGATGCATTTTCAGCCAAACAATTCATCTCAGATCTTTCATCTTGCACATATAGTTCACCTGCCAAGAGTGAAAAACCCCTATCAATTTTGAGGTCAAAGGTGAAGGTCACAGGAGCCATCTGTCCAAAAATTAGTTTCTGGATGATAATTCCTGCTTTTATTGATGTATGGATTTCAAACTTGACTTGTATATGTCCCATTGGAAAAGCAAGACCAAAATTAATTTTGGGGTCATGAGGTCAAAGGTAAAGATCACAGGACACATATTTAAAAAGGTCAAGGTCACAGGACCAACATCTTCAACAAGATTGTGGATTGTTAGATCGAAGAAACAATAAATATGCCAAGTGTCAGTATATGCTGCTAAAAATGGGGGTCTGTTCTTAAAGGGGGGCCTACTATGTCTGGGGATACTCTGGCACCTGCGGTGCCAAGAAATGTCTAGTTCAAGAATTTGTCATCAATTAGATATATCTGTATTTTAATTTTGCATTCAGTATGCATCCGTAATAATTTTACATATATTATGATTTCTTTTTTTATAAAAAGCTGAAAAGCATTTTGTATTCAGAAAATAAATTTCAAAGTTATTTCAAGTAGGGACCACTTTAATGTACAGATGACAGGACTTGGTTTATCATTGGCAGATTGCTAGTGCCTTGATGTTGGCCATTAGCCAAGATGATGTCAGCTCTATAAATAGTTTTGGCACAGTGCCAGGATTGGAAGAAGTGCAGCAAGGTATAGGTCAAGAGTTCAATCAGTGCAGTAGCTGCATTCTATTTATAGCTTTGGCAGACTGCTCACTGCATCATATTTGGCACCAAAGTTCAGCCTGAATCTATTTATAGCTTTGGCAGACTGCCAGCTGTGTCAGATTATGCAACAGGTCAAGCGTTAACTCAGTGCAGCCAGGTACAGGTCAAAAGTTCACTCAGTTTAGCCAGGTGCAGGTCAAGAGTTCACTCAGTGCAGTAGCTTGAGGCAGCAATTAGTCACAGGTCACTCGGGGGCAACTGCCTTACTCACCTGAGCCTTGTCAGCCCAGTGCATCAAACTCTGGAGAAGTTTGATGTATTGGACTGATATTTTGACCTGCCTGTAAATCTTTGATGGTATTCTCATTTACAAGACAGGTGGTGCCACCTACATTGACTTTTGCAGTGTGTGCGCCTGCTTATTTCTACAGAGGAATTTGATACGTCAGCCTAAAATTGGGCATGTTTATACATATCGGGTAGCCCTCATTTTTGGTTGACCTCTGACCTTTCTTCTCTGCCCAGCGTCCATTTGTGCGTCTGTTTCCACGCATAAACCCACATATCTCGGCAACGGTTTGACCGATAAGGCTAAAGATTTTGCACAAATGTAGCCCTTGAAAAGCTTTATAACATACACTAAAAATGGTGGCGCCACCTGCAACCATTTTTGCACAGCGTCCATCTGTTCATCTGCCTTGGGATAAAATCACTCATATCTCAGCAGTGGTTTGACTTATTCACCTGAAATTTTGCAGGTTTATACATCCTGGACAATTTTCTTGATTTTATGACAGGTGGCACCACCTGCATTCATGTTTACGCTGCAGACATCCATGCTAATATTCAACACACCTCACTCTATTCCCCTTGCCACCTAATCCATGCCTCACTTCACCCGTGCCACTCTGATTTCTGCGGATACACATAGTCGGTTGTCGACTACCCATATTCTAGTTTTAAAATGTCAAAGTCTGAAACTTGCAGGTCCGAAACGTCCATTTTGCTGAAATCATAATGACTAAGGTAGATATACAGGATCAATATTAAATTTTAAAAATTAAAACCTCCATTCATACCCCTAAATTTTGCACAGGTTTGCATTAGGCATGAAGGCCTTGTTTATTGTACCACCAGGGTTACAATGATTAAAGTACACATTTAATTGTGTCCACAAAGTGGTGTATTGCTATGAAAGTGTGGATGTTCATCGGATAAGTAATTCCTTATTTCAGAAGAGTAAAAACTTCACCACGTGTGGAATTGACTATTAATTCCAGTAATAAATTAAAGCTGAGATAGTAATTAGCACAATGATCTTGTTTGTCCCTCATTCAACCAACAGTGTGTATACTTTATTTGAAAAGATGTTTTATTTCATCTAATTTACTGAATCTTTTATTTTATTTCAGTGAATAAAATTAAGCATGTACTGAAAACTCCAATGTGCAAAATAGTGATTCAAGAAATAATCTTGTAGATGCCATGTTGTGGCATCAATTTCTTTTAAATTCTGTTTAAACATGTGTTTTCAAATAAAAATAATAAAATATATGTGTATGCATAATATGACCCAAAATGAGCTACACCCTGGATATATAATGATTGCAACAATTCTAATATTTTAACTTATATTTCAGTTTTTTAACTCAGCTGACTATAAGTCATCTGAGCTATAGTCCTGGTCCATTGTCCGTCTCTCCGTCCGTCTGTCTGTCCGTTCGTAAGACTGGCACGTTTCGACACCGTTTGGACCTACGAATCTGAAATTCGGCATACAGTTAGATGTCCCCAAAATCTCCTACCATGCCGAAAATTGGGTCAATCGGACTTCGTTCCTTCGAGATATTAAGGAAAAACCTCAATTTTTTATTAGAAATCTATTTTCACTCTTCAGGACTGTCTAATATCAAAACCACTCATCTGGTTTTCTTCATATTTACCATAAATATTCCTCTATATATGTACATGCCAGATATTAAGTCAGTATTATATAATTTTAAAAAGTTATGGGCCAGAACAATGCATTTTGTAAAAAATCAGGAAAGATATTTGATCACTTAACACAAAACTTGTTATAGCTATGGACTTTTTTTCAAGTAATATAACTTAATCAAGATTCAATTGAATACCCAAAATTAATACTGAATTTTTTAAATTTTATAAGTTATTAGTATAAATATAAAATTAGTACCTTAAATTTTGCCCAACTTTGACCATTTCACTTTTGTTTCATGTGAGCTCTGTTTATATAATTTTCATATCATGCACACATAAGGATTTCAGCTTTTTAGTTTAGAATGCTGAAAGAAATTGGCCAAAAATTGTAGCTTTTATTAATGTTTTTATGAGACCATGTCAGACCTTGGCTCTCTCCAGCCACTCTTGAGTCACCTGTATGTTGACTTTGTTGAACTTTCAGCAAATTATGCACGCTTTAGGCGAGGCATATACTGGGGCAGCCAGGCAGCTTATGGCCAGCCACAGTTGATCCAGGTGTCCAACCCAACTCATCTAGTAGTTTTAACCAACAATATAACAATAAACAATAAATTAATCAATTTTTATTGGTTTTTAATAACAAATTAAAGAAAAATAGAAAAGGAATTTGTTAGTTTATTATAATAGGGAATTAACATGCAGTTACTGATGATATAAGAATCTTGTATCGATGGATAGAATGTCACGTATTCCAAATAACTTAATAATAAAAAAGTAAATCATATTATTCATTACTAATCATTAGGGATCATATGAAGGAAATTAAAGGTAGACAAAGATGCAGTTGATAATATTAATCTAGATTCCTACTGTATCTAGTGTGTACATTGATGTGAAATTAGTCCAAAATGAATATATCACATTTATTTTTTTTAATATAAATAAAAGCCATAAAACCAGGTACTTATGATCATTATTTAAATGTGTGAATTTTGTACATTCTGGATTCTCAACACCATTGTTTGGTGAAAACTGAATAAATACCAGACATGGTGGGAATACTTTGCAATTGTATTTAAATACGAATATGAATATGTACTCCATTGTAAAATTTCTTGCATAAAGAATGGGAATTCAGGTAAAAATGAAAGTATATGAATACCAGTGCAAATAGTTTCCAAATGTATTCATGAATCCATTCATGAATATATTCTTTAATATTATTTTAATAATCATTTCAGTTATATTTCATTTTAAAAATCATACGATTCTCTTATTATTTTTAATAAAAATTATATCTGGGACAATATTTGTAATTTTTTAGCTCAGCTGACTTTCAGTAATGCTTGGCAATAGCGATGGGTCTTTGTCCGTCGTCCTTCCGTCTGTCCGTCCGTCCGGCAGGCCGGCCGTCCGTCCGTTAGCAGGGCACAAATCATAACTGATGGGGCTAGGGCCATGAACCCTATGCAGTCTTAGAGGTTATAAAAAGATCTCCTTGCAAACCTGAAATTAGGTCACTGCGACCTATATTCTCAAAGTTGTGGGGTGTGTTTGCACCCCCCAGAAATAATTCTTTTAGCCAAAATTTTCATCCCAAACCTTCCATCTTTCACATACAGCTCACCTACCAACAGGGGAAGAACCATAATTATTTTGAGGTCAAAGGTCAAGGTCACAGAACCACGGGCTTTTCAAACCTTTCATCCCAATTCTTTGATCTTTCACATATAGCTCACCTACTAAGTGGGAGAAGAATCCTATAGATGTTGAGTTCAAAAGGTCAAAGGTCAAGGTCACAATATTGTTCTAAATGCTTGTGAACATATTTCAAGTGAAACTGTTCAACCCAAACCTTCAGTCTTTTACATATGCCACATCTATGCATCACTCAATGTGATTCAAACTTCATATTTATGGGTCTTTTTGCATGAAGAAATAACTAATTGATTTTGAGGTCAGCTGGTCAGGAGGTTAAAGGTTGCAGGTCTAAGTTATTCACTCATTGGTTGCCAAGTAATTACACCCGGCCAGATGTAATTGGTTAGTAGTTACCCATCATTTAGAAAGAATCCAGTTGATATGGGGCAAAAGGCCAAGGGCATAGGTCAGGTCAACTTATTTTGTAGACCATCTCTATTTTTCTTGTATATATAAGCTTGCACTCCAGCTGGTACATCTCACCGTGTGGCTGTAATTGTGAGTGACACTGGTGACATATGACTCCCTTTTGTATCAGGCTATTAAGTGATAAGGCTGAGTGATAAGTACCTCATTACTGCATAACAAAACACTGTTGTTGGAATACTTCAGCCAGGAATTAACACTATGAGAGTATAGTATTAAGGTTTAGCTACTGATTTATAAGATGATGGGAACATTTTGCAGTTTATTTTATGGAATCATAGCAATAAACTTAGTTTCCTAGATATCTGAATATTTTTATATAAATCACCACATTTAAAGCAAGTGTTTGTTCTTATAATATGTGGATGTGTACTTGATTTAGGATGGCTTTATTTTATTACAAGACTCTTAGTCATGCTTTCTGCATTTCTTTTCTTTCAGGTTTTGCAGTTTACCAACCCTGCTGACCCCATTGAAAAGCAGAGTGATAATAAAAATTATTGGACCTACACTTTTACATTTGCATATCTGTAAATCTGATATGAGCGCCTGAACATGCCTTTTGAATTGTTTTGGACATTCATTACTGTAACATCATTTGGAGAATTTGCCCAAAGTTTGGTCTCTTATTGGAGGCTGTGTGATATCAAATGTCAGACTTGTCAGAAATCCATTATGTCTGCCAGTTAGCCACCTTAGAAATCCTTTTTTTCAGTGCAGTTTCAGTAATTTTCCTTCAATTTTTGGTCCGATTCAGAGAATGGTTGTTGTCTGATTTCAGACCTGTCAGAAGTCCAAAATGGCCACCAGGCAACCATCTTTAAATTCCTTTTGATCATATTATCTCAAGAACTGTTAAAGTGAAGGCAGTCGGACGTATATTAATGTAATCTTGTAAAGGATTGGGTCAAATATTTCTTAATAAATATTATCATCATATATGAAAGTGCAGTACAGTTGGCTTATATTGAATAAAAATTCATACAGAAGCACCTGTTTCTCAATAATTCTTGCATGGATTTCCTTGATTTTTTGCTATATATTTTGATCTTATATTTGCCCTTTTGGTGTTCCTTTTGAGACTGACAGGTATCAAGTAATATATGGGAATAGTTCTGGATACCTAAACAATCATACATTATCCTCAGACCATCAATTCACTGTGTTTTAACCAGACATAGGTGATATATATTTCTGTTGTCGTAGAAAATTTCAACAAATTCGCAAATTGGTTCTTTAAAATCTGACTGGAAGTTGTGAATCTCATCCCATGATGTCGCAGGTCATGCTTGTTTTTTATTACAAGACCTTTAGTCATGCTTTCTGCATTTCTTTTCTTTCAGGTTTTGCAGTTTACCTACCCTGCTGATCCCATTGAAAAGCAGAGTGATAATAAAAAATATTGGACTTGCACTTTTTACATTTGCATATCTATAAATCTAATATGAGGGCCTGAAAATGCCTTTTGAATTGTTTTGGACATTCATTACTGTAACATCCTTTGGAGAATATGCTACAAGTTTTGTCTCTTATTGGAGGATGTGTGATATTAAATGTCAGACTTGTCAGAAATCCATTATGTCTGCCAGTTAGCCACCTTAGAAATCCTTTTGTCAGTGCAGTTTCAGTGATTTTTAGCTCAGCTGACTTTTAGTCATGCTGTGCTATAGCGATGGGTCTTTGTCCGTCGTCCTTCCGTCTGTCCGTCCGGCCAGCCGTCCGGCCGTTAGCAGGACACAAATTGTTACTGTAAGAACTAGATACATGACCCCTGTGCAGTCTTAGAGGTTCTAAAAAGATCTCCTTGCAAAGGGTCAGAGGTCAATGTCACAGGACCAGCTTCTTGAAAAAAGTTGTGGATGCATTTCAAGTCAGACTTTTCATCCCAAACCTTCCATCTTCCAAGTATGGTCAGATACCATATGGTAAACCATCAGGCTTTAAATACAGGTCATGCTTGTCAGCTGAGCGTCATGACCCATGGGTCACTTCTTTAATAAATAGTTAAACTCTTATATTATATGTTCTGCTTATAAGTTATATGGCCAAGTCAAAATCTGTGTGACAATAGTACTCCATTTGTTAATAAAATAAATGAAATCAATTCTCTTCTTTGTCTCCAAAGGTACTATCAAAATCATACATAAGCTTAACAACAACAACTCATAATACAGCGTATACTTATTACCACACAAAACCAGCATGTGCCTCTTTCTAAATCATATTTTTTTATCATATATAACAGCTGAGCGCCGTGACCCATAGGTCCCTTGTTTCCCTGTAAGCACTGTTGATTAAATTTTCATATCTTGCACATGTAAAAATTATAGCTTGTAAATTCTGAAGTTATAAAAGGAATTGATCAAAAACTAGCTTTTATGAAAGTTTTTATGAGACCATATCACACCTAGGCTGTACTGAAGCCCCTCTTTATGTCCCCACATTGACTTTTCAGGCCAATTATGCATGCTTGAAGCGAGGCACTCTGCAGCCAGCCAGCTCTTTGGTGGCTTCAGCTGGATCTAACTGTCCAACCCCCTCCTCTAGTATTTGTTTAGGCAATAAACATAACAATAAACTTTTTCTTTTAATTCTTGGTTTATGATAAGAACTTAAAAAAATAAATGGAAAAGGAATTCATAGTTAATGAGTTACAGGGAATTACCTTGCAATTACTGATCATTTATGGATCTTCCATGGATGGCCAAAATTGTATTTCAAGTGACACCATGCAGTCATCATTGGGTATTTTTCATTTCAACCATAAAAATGAAAAATAAATAATTTCAATAAATTGTTGTTTACTATTAGGGATTATATGAAGCAAGATAATGATAGACAAGGATGCAGTTGATTATATTAAATTAATCTAAATTTCCAGGTTTTTCAGGTGTTTAACTAGTTGTTTATATTTATTACAAAATTTTAAAAAATAAATAAATATGTAAAAAATTTAAAATATTACTCAGACAAGTGCTCATTAAAGATTTTAATTTGTTTGACTTATAACTCATGGTTGTATCAGTTGTTACATGATACTGGCTAAATAATCAAAATTTATATTGCTGATACTTTACTTCAGTTCATAAAATTAGACATTCCTAACTCCAGTTTGCTCCTGGTATAGTATATTGGGTGTTTTGATCCTCGGATTAATTTTAACACGTATTAGTTTCATAGCTGAGAATACTTTTCTTTTTTCCTGATACCATTTAAAAAAATATAAATATTCAATTTTTTCCTGTTAGTGCTGTGGATTTAATTTTCACAGCATGTACACATTAGTATTTCATCTGTTAAAATCTGAAATTTGAAACCAATTGATCAAAAACTGTAGATTTCATTCAAGTTTCCAAGTACCATGTCTTCATTGTTTACATCAGGTCAGTATAAATGCAGTGTACTGGGCAGTTACATAACACCTTCAGGTCTGACCTACTGCCACTGCGAGTGTCTGGGTCAGGCAGTAATTACCAGAGAGCCTCTCTTTCTCTCTCTCTTTGTCTCTCTCTGTGGCAGTCTAGCTCTCTCTCTCTCTCTCTCTCTCCCCCCCCCCCCCTGCTTTTTCTCTTTCTCTCTCCATCTTTCTTTCTCTCTTTTTCTCTCTCTCTCTCATCCCAATTGCCTCCCTTCCTCCCTCCATCCCATTCTGTTGACAGGTACTATAAACTAGATAACAGAACAGAACTTTATTCAGGAAAAATAGCCACAGGGCATACAGTTCCCAACATGATTGACATAATTCAAGTTCTTATTTAACAACTGAATGAAAATGATCTGAATACAGTCTGTTAAATGAACAAACTTAATATAAACACAGAGAACTAAATAAAGCAGAATTAACTGAATCTTGCTAAAGATTCTCATAAACATCTGTACTGACTTAATACAAAATTAAACATTTAATGAAAAAAAAAAAATGAATAGACAGTGAATGCAAACAAATTGACAATTATCAAAATAAATGCTGACAATAACATATGCACATATTTTCTTTAAATAAATTGTGCGAGCATATAAGTTCTATGCATGTTATCTGCCTGAAAATATTTAACATTTACCAGTATATATATATAATTGAATATAATAGAAAATATGTAAATAAATAAACAAACTAGACGACCATAGGTCGAACGCTTGCCGGAAATCGGAAGTGAAACACAGACGGACAGACAGAACATATTGTCGGTTTTCTATTAATGGAATGACTCTTAGGGACATTGCTGAGAATATGTGGCCCGTAGAATGACGTATGAGACAAAAGAACAGGCAAGCAGACAAAGCTGACAACAAAAGACGAACAGACAGACATACTGACTTTGTGAGACAAGATTGACACCAGATGACATAACCTGGTGATTGAGAAGATTGAAAGGAAGAAAATGAGTTATAATTTATGTAATTTAGATTTATAATTTTGGAGGTATGGCGAATTAATGATATACTAGGGAGGCTCGACTGTAGCGCCCTCTAGCAGACATATTCCGAAGACGACAAATGCGTTATTAGTGTATACCATGAGATGTCCCAGTTTCAAAAGGATTCCGTCAAAGCTGTGGCCTGTAGAATGCTATATGTAAGGCGTAAGAACCAGCAAGCAGGCGACTTTGAGGATAACGGACAAACAGATGGACACACTGACAAAGTGACAGAAGATTGAAACCAGATGCCTTAATCAGGTTATGGAGAAGACTCAAAGGAAGAAAATAAGCCAAAGTTTATGTAACTGAGGCTTTGGGTGTAGAGATATGGCCAATACAATGGTATGTGTGTGAGGGTCGTGTGCAGCGCCCACTAGTGGCCATATCCGGAAAATGAAAAACTTATTTCTAGATATTAGTGTAAGACATAAGATGTAATAGTTTCAAAAGGATTCCGTCAAAACTGTGGCCTAAAGAATGCTATATGTGAGACGCAAGAGCCAACAAGCAGGCGTATTTGAGGACAACTGACAAACAGACGAAAACACTGACAAAGTGACTCAAAATTGAGTCCAGATGACTACTCTAGGTTATGGAGAAGACTCAAAGGAAGAAAAAAGCTACAGTTTATGTAACTGAGGTTTATAGTTTTGGAGATATTGCCAAAGCATGATATGTTGGGAGAGGTTCGAGTTCAGCGCCCCCTAGCGGCCATATCCGGAAAATGAAAAATTGGTTTCGAGATATTAGTGTAAGACTTAAGATGTAATAGTTTCAAAAGGATTCTTTCAAAACTGTGCCCTTTAGAATGCTATATGTGAGAAGCAAGAGCAAGCAGGCGAATTTGAGGACAACTGACAAACAGACAGACACACTGACAAAGTGTCACAAAATTGAGACCAGATGACTACACTAGGTTATGGAGAAAACTCAGAGGAAGAAAATAAGCTATAGTTTATGTAATTGAGGCTTATAATTTTGGAGATATGGCCAAAATATGATATGTTCGGGAGGTTCGCATCCAGCGCCCCCTAGCGGCCCTATTCAAAAAATGAAAAAACGATTTCGAGATACTAGTGTAGGACTTATAATATGTCAGTTTCAGAAAGATTCCTGCAATAATGTGGCCTTTGACGCAAGATGAATGAAATCTCGAAATATCTCTATTCACGAGATATTTCACGAGATACTGCAATACTTGTTATAAAATCTTGTAGTACTAGTTGAATGCTACCTGATGCAAAAAACTAGATCACACTAGCTTTAAAACTGACAAAGTTAGAAAAATAAGACCCCTTATATTCGAATATCATGACTATTCCCCCAAAATTTGTAACCATGGTTACGGCAAATTTGAGTCAGCCACACACCAGATGACAGGCCTTGGAATGACGATTAAAATGAGCTATTGTTGAAGTAGATACGACTAATAGTCACAAAGATATGAAGAAAAAACCGTTTTGAGAATTTTTGACGACCTTGACCTTGACCTTTGACCTATTTTAACCAAAAACAATAGGGCACCTAGAAATTTAATTCTCCATCATCTCTGAAAGTTTTAAGGTGATTGTGGCAAAATTGTGGCCAGGAGAGTGCAGACAAACAAACAGACAGACAAACAGACAGACAAACAGACATACGCAACTGAGCAACATGCTTGCCGAAATCGAAGATTTCCGGCAAGCAACAAACAGATGAACAGAAAAATATATAAACACTTAAATTATAGCTAGACATATCTGACCTCTGCATGTATCCTTAAAGGAAATATAAAACAAGTTTTATTACAGTTCAGTGAACCGTTACAGTATAAAAACTAAATAATACAGTATTCATATATTCAGCAGAATTCTTGTATTTAATGTGCAGACTTTAAACATTAAACAGAGATAATCTGGTGCTAGAATATATATAATCGGAATATTATTATATGAGTATTTATTGTATCCCCAGACAAAGTCAGGGAATACTATGTTTTCATACTGGTCCCCCCGCCGCCGCCGCATATAAATCTTGTTGGCGCGATAACCCGAAAAATATTTCACGGAACTTTACCAAACTTGGTATATGTATAGATATGGGTAAGAGGACGACGCCTATTTAAAATGAGGTCATGACCTTCACTAGGAGAGTGTCCTTGACCTTGAATAGGTCCAATTTTGAGGAAAATCACACAAATTCTTTATTATCTCAAGAAATCTTGCATGGATTTATCCCAAAATCAACTTGATGGAAGATCATGGATAGGGTTGTCATGTTCCAGAAACTGGTGGCGCCACCTATTATTCTTTACTTGTTTTCGTGCCGTTTAATACCCTCAAAATTGCCACCTTACAGTACTGTGAGCATTATAAGTCAAAAACTAATGGACAAATTTCTTTTATATTATGCATATACATAGGTATGGGTTATGGGATGATGTTTATTTAAACTGGGGTTATGACCTTTCCTATGATAGTGGCCTTGACCTTGAATATTGCCATATATGGTGAAAATCACACACCTCTTATGATATCTCCAGTGTTGATAGCCATATGGATTTCAAACATGACTTGTGTATGGCCCACCACTAAAGTAAGAACCCTATAGGTTCTAGGGTCATGAGGTCAAAGGTCAAGGTCACTGGACTGGCATTTTAAAAGATACTGTGGATGCATTTTAAGCCAAACTTTCATCCTAGGTCTTCCATCTTGAATATATAGCTCACTTGCCAATAGGGGACTCTTAAATTCTATGCATGCCACACATACCAGAGGCCAAAGCGAGGCCAATGGGGAATAACAAAGACACGTGCTCACTTGTCACAGCAGTAACACGTGCTGATACAGTTAAGCTCAGCAAGGCAGGTCGTGTCACAGCCTATTCTGTTCCTTCATGCTACTCATTTACTAATTGGACATCAGATTTGATTTTTCATTAGTTTTCATAAGTGATCCAGGTAGAAAGAAACAGTGGAAATTACTAATTAATTCATACATCTGGATGAGGGACTCTTTGTGATTGTGTGTTCATATGTTCCTGGTTTGGTCTGCTGTTTGTTATATTTGTTCATAGAATTAAGTAAATGAACAACCCTTTTAGAACAATGATTTTTAATGATCTGTATCAATTTATAAAGGCACATATTAAAATATCATTTTTACATGGTCCATGCCCTCATTTGGTTTTGCCTTACCTTTATTATGTACATGTCAAGATATTTTAAAATACTGTGCTGTTTCACAAAATCTGTGTCCATACACATGCAATTAATTGTACTTTATTAAAATAAATATATAACATAAATAAATAATGATAGAAGACTACCAACATATTTAACTTGATGGTGACATTTAGCAAAGATCTGCATATAGTTTTTACCAGCCAAGCATTGATCCCCTCACTGGTTTATAGATAATAGATACATTGGTATGTCTCTCAATTGGTTGAAGGGGCTTACATTTTATATTACCAAAACTTAATGTCATCATTTTATCTCATTTTTACTTGAGGCCCTCTAAGATGGCATCTGTGGATATCTTTAAGGCCCTTAAATTACATGATTGCGAAACAATTATAGATATATCCCCACATGACCAGCCTAGACCCACTGCAATTTAAAGAATATTTAACTCATGCAATTCTTGTGTCACCGTTTCCATTGTTTGTCAATGCAGTTTATGTCACACAGCTGTAGGACACGCCGTCAGTATATTTTAACTCTTTATTCATAACAAATATGAAGTTTTAGTATATGACACATTACTTTTCATATTCGATTTATAAAGAATTTTTGAAGGAACTCACCTGAGTTAAAAGGTGTGGAGCTGTTGAAGTGTTGAGCATTAATTAAAATGAATATATATTATTCCATAATTCATACCTTACATATTTTTATATATATTTTTCTCAAATTATGTAAAGTCTTGCGGGAAAAAGGTGTCATTTATAAAATTCTGTTTCTGCCCATGCACTAATATAATCCTTGCCATGCCCAGGAACTCACCATATCACTATCTAATGAGGAGCGATATATTTTTTTTAAATGACCTGTGACATAGTGTTTCACTTGACAGCTATGTGTTGGTTATGCCCCTAAAAATACAGTGTATTTTCTATTGGTGCCAGATACAGCATACCTACATCTATATTTTTAATAGGCTTGTGAATAGAAAACATTTCATAATTTCATATCAGGACACTTTTAACAATCACACAGACATGTTTCATTTATGCTTTATAAGTCTTTATTAAGTTAATGACTTCATAATGGCAGTATAAGCAGCGTACTGCCGAAAGTGTTTTGGTGTGTGTGTCTCTCGGTGCCTACTGTACATGAAACAAGAAACTTAGTATTAATGTACACAATCAGAGGAACCATGCACAGACCACCTCATTCTGTGCCGTCTGGAATGTGTATCAGTCAGCACCTGTGCCCGACACTTGTATATCTTGAAATTTTAATTGACCTCGGGCAATTAATGGCATCCTGTGGTTTGATTCATAGCTAGCCTAGACTGTAGAGCCAAGTAGATTGTGAGCCCAAGGGTCTTTAACTTTATTATGTTAAGAGTCACTGGAAAGTACCTCCCTTACAAGTTGGGTTCACATTGTGCTCATAGCAGCAGATTCCTTTGGATTTATACTTCTTTCCAGATGCTTTTAACAAAATTTGTTTGTAAGCATCCACAAATTTGAAGTGGATAAATGGAACAACTGACAGGTCTGTGTTGCTGTACATAGCCATGGTGAGTGAGCACGTGCTCCCTGTTATTCCCAGTTAGCCTCGCTTTCGCTAGCTGATTAATTATTCATGAGGAATATTAAGAATCCCCTATAGTGGATGATCCATATAAATTTTGGGGTCACAAGGTCAAAGGTCAAGGCCACAGGAGCTATCTGTCCAAAAATTAGTTTCTGGATGATAATTCCTGCTTTTATTGATGTTTTGATTTCAAACTTGACTTATATATGTCCCATTGAAAAAGCAAGACTCCAATTGATTTTGGGGTCATGAGGTCAAAGGTCAAGGTCACAGGACACATCTTTAAAAAGATTGTGGATGCATTTTCAGCCAAACATTTCATCTCAGACCTTTTATCTTGCACATATGAGTCATCTGCCAATAGAGGAAGACCCCTGTCAGTTTTGAGGTCACAAGGTCAAAGGTGAAGGTCACAGGAGCCATCTGTCCAAAAATTAGTTCCTGGATGATAATTCCTGCTTTTATTGATGTATGGATTTCAAACTTGACTTGTATATGTCCCATTGGAAAATCAAGACCCAAATTGATTTTGGGGTCATGAGGTCAAAGGTCAAGGTCACAGGACACATCTTTAAAAAGATTGTGGATGCATTTTCAGCCAAACATTTCATCTCAGAAATTTCATCTTGCACATATAGTTCACCTACCAAGAGAGGAAGAACCCTATCAGTTTTGAGGTCACAAGGTCAAAGGTGAAGGTCACAGGAGCCATCTGTCCAAAAATTAGTTTCTGGATGATAATTCCTGCTTTTATTGATGTATGGATTTCAAACTTGACTTGTATATGTCCCATTGGAAAAGCAAGACCAAAATTGATTTTGGGGTCATGAGGTCTAAGGTCAAGGTCACAGGACACATCTTTAAAAAGATGTGGATCCATTTTCAGCCAAACATTTTATCTCAGATCTTTCATCTTGCACATATAGTTCTCCTGCCAAGAGAGGAAGAACACTATAAATTTTGAGGTCACATGGTCAAAGGTGAAGGTCACAGGAGCCATCTGTCCAAAAATTAGTTTCTGGATGATAATTCCTGCTTTATTGATGTATAGATTTCAAACTTGACTTGCATATGTCCCTTTGGAAAATCAAGACCCGAATTGATTTTGGGGTCATGAGGTCAAAGGTCAAGGTCACAAGACACATCTTTAAAAAGATCAAGGTCACAGGACCAACATCTTCAACAAGATGGTGGATTGTTAGATGGAAGAAACAATAAATATGCCAAGTGTCAGTATATGCTGCTAAAAATGGGGGTCTATTCTTAAAGGGGGGGGCCTACTATGTCTGGGGATACTCTAGCACCTGCGGTGCCAAGAAATGTCTAGTTTAATTACTGACTTTATACCTAAATAGTTGCTTCCCTCTTCCTAAGGCATGGTAAGTGTATGCTGCTAATTTACAAATCTCTATTTTATTGTCAGACTTAAGTATATGTAACAAATTTTCAATTGATGCATTATGACATGTTTTGTTCAAATATGTTTCTCTTAAATCATACATTAAACATCTTAACAAAAAGTGATATTCATCTTCTATCTCATTTATACCATAGTTAATACAATACTGACATACTCTCTCTTCTTTATCCATATTAATGTGTCTACACTTCTCTATTAGCAAGTTATGATTTGAGCATCTTAATTGAGCTAATGCCTGTCTATATTTTTTATTTGGTACACAAATAAGAAATTTTTCTAAAGTAATCATTGATTTCAAACTACTTTATAGTTCAAATTTACTACTTTTCTTAACATCACTATACCAGTTTTGCATAACCATATCCCTTATTCTTAATTTTAATCCTTGTATAAATAAATTTGAGTCCCCTACATCTTGTGCCATCCATACATATCCAAATCCTGCACTAAAAAGTATATGTTTAATTTGTGTTGCCCATGTTATGTTTCCCTTTTCATCCATTTTATACAACATATTGTAAAATGTGCTTTGGGTACCTAGAATCTGAATATCTGATTAATTTAACCCAGTACTGAATACATTTGATTACTTGATTAACATACAATGGATATCTACCACATTCCCCTAATACAGCTAAATTAGATGTAGATGAACTTAATTTCATGACATATTTACAAAATTTATACTGAACTCTTTCTATAATCTCACTCCTCTCATAACCCCATAATTCAGACCCATACAGCAATATTGGTTTAATTAAACAATCAAACAAAAAAAATAATTGTTTCATTGTTAAGTGACTACTTTTTCTATGAAATGTTTTAATAATACCAAATGCTCTCTCTGTCTGTAGTACCTGTTGTTGCTGAGTTTAAACTGAGTATAAACTAGATACATTAGCTATAAGTGTTGATGCAATTAAGAAATGTGAATCAACTGAAATATTCACAGTCACATGTATGTTATACTGTAAATTTATAGTAACATTCGTAAACCTGAATTAAAATTATGTAATGAAAAAAAGGAATAAATGCTAATATTGTTATTTTTTTCTTGGCTCAGTAGAATGGGGAAAAAAATGATTTGCTTTGTTTCTCCATTTTTCTGCCTGTTTTAAATATTTAATGTTCGTGAATAATCTTTTTTTTTTATAAGCACTGGTGAATTAAATTTCTTATCCTGTATGTATATGCAAGGGTGTTGTAACTCTCACCATCCCCTTCTTCATCCCACTGAGGCTTTGCTCCTTGGCACTGTGAACAATAGTTCTTTGGCTATAGCATAAAATTTAATAATTAAAGAAAATATCTACAGAGAGACAGAGGCGTTTTAACTCTGATCATAACACAGCAACCCCCCCCCCCCCCCCCCCCCCCAATCAAGTCATTGCACCTGTGGAGTGGAGGACGTTATCACAACTGTATACATATCATAAAATTGATAAAAAAGGTTTACCAAATAAATTGGATCTCATCAGACAAATGTGTAAACTGTTATCAAAAAGGTAACCAATGGAAAGGCATGGTCAGATTTCAAATATTATTTGCAACATTTTCTTCAATCATATCAACCAACCATGGCCCAGATTACCTCTTCCTCTCAAACCTTATCTACATTTCATCATATTTTTAAGATTTTAACCTTCCAGGTGGTTCAGTACTGTTGACCATTTGTCCATAGGTACCTATGTACATGCCAGAAGTTATGTCAATATTGTGTAATATGTAGACGTGAGGGGCATCAAAATAATGTACCTTGTCAAGACCGATCTTGTCAAGATATCATGTAATACAGTCACAAATTCATTAATCCCCTCATCAGCATAGTAATCATAACCTTGTATTTGTCAAATTGAAATCTTGCAGTTTTCCATACACTATAGATCCTTCAACAAATAGCCTTATCATCATTATACCACTGCTTAGTTTACTGTCATTGCATTCATATTTGCTCAAATAAATTGCTTTTTTTTACCCCTCCCAAATAAATAAAAAATAAGCCACTATATTTTACTCCATATTAATCCATCAGTCAGGTTATATCATTTATGATTTACTCACATATTACATTATATTCCTTTATAAAAGCCCAACATGACCATGATATTCATAAGCTTTATCTACTCAATATAGTATCACAACGGTGATACATTTATAGTCCAATCATGATCAGCTGAGCGCTGTGACCCATGGGTCCCTTGTTTTTTTGTACGGGGTCATTGGTCATCTGTACATTAACCCATAATTTCCCAGAAGTAGCAGGAGCTACCATCCCCAGATTTTATGCAATAATCTGTCACATATCAAATGTTGTGGGATTCAGCTTATTTTTTTGCTATCTGCATTTACTTAGATTTTATAGGGAAAAAGCTGAAAAACCTTTAAAAGTCTTCTTCTCATAAATGGTCCAGCCAAATTGTTCAATATTTTACAGATATGATCCCAGAGGCAAGCCCTCACAAGTTTGTTCAAATGGTTTGCATTTGATGAATTTTATTGGAGTAACATGAATTTGAACAGTCATTTGGCCAAGTAAGCATACTGACATAGGAATCTCAGATATGACAGAAGCTTGGATTACCACGTTTTGTGCAAATGTTGGTCACATGGCTCATATTTGAAGTTGCAGATTTTGTGGTGCCACCTACATTGACCTGTTTTTTTTATGGGCAAAAACCTCATAATTTTAGCCTCTCTCAGCTTAAAATGTTTATGATGAAACTGTCAATTTGAATCGTTCAATTTTTCAAAAGAATTATCCCAGATCATGGTTCTTTCAATCATATCAGAAAAGCTTATGTTGGTCTTATGGCCATTATTATGTCTATTTCAAACTGAGGACTGTAAAACTGTTCTTCTACAAAATTATTGTTTCAATTATAACTTCTGTAATTTTGCACAAAAATTATTTGTAGGTGGCCTTTGTTAAAGTTTACTTGAATGATTTTTGGCAGAATTATTGGACCTGTAACAATGAAAGGACTGCATCTTTTATTATTCATGATATTTTGATAAAAAGTTTATGAATATGTCAGCTTGAAAAATGCATTTTAGCCAAAGTCTTTCAGTATGTGTAAACAGATTTACCAACAGGCCAAGATTGTGTCTGTATCTTTAAATAGGTTGAGAAACTGCCAACTGATTAAGATTTGGCAAAAGATTAAGAGTTCATTCAGTGCAGCCAGATATAGGTCAAGAATTCAATCAGTGCAGCCAAGCACAAGTCATGTGATCACCTCACGGGTGACATGTGAACACTTTATGGGCACCATGTGATCACCTCATGGGTGTCATGTCTCTCAGGGCTGCATGTGGAGCCAGTCTATTTATAGCTTTGACAGACTGCCAACTGTGTCAGATTAGGCAACAGGTCAAGAGTTCACTCAGTGCAGCCAGGTACAGGTCAAAAGTTCACCCAGTCCAGCCAGGTGCAGGTCATGAGTTCACTCAGTGCAGTAGCCTGAGCAAGCAAATTTGTCACAGTTCACTCGGGGTAACTGCCTTTCTCACCTAAGCTTGGTCAGCCCCATGCATCAGACTTAAGGTAAGTTTGATGTATTGGCCTGATATTTTGACCTGTCTATGCGTCTTTGATGGGTTTCTCGTTCACAAGACAGGTGTCACAACCTACAATTGCTTTTGCACAATGTGTGACTTTTGTGCCTGCTTATTTCTATAAAGGGATTTGATATATCATCCTGAAATTGGGCATATTTATACCTATCGAATAGCTTTGTCGTATACAAGACTGGTGGTGCCACCTACAATAATTTTTGCACAGTGTGTCCCTGCTTATCACTCAGGAGGGGTTTGATATATCAGTCTGAACTTGAGCATATGTATATATCTCTTATAGCTTTGTTGTATACAAGACTGGTGGTGCAAGCTACAATCATTTTTAGCTCAGCTGACTGTAAGTCAACTGAGGTGTAGGAATGGCGCTTTGTCCGTCGTCCATATGGATATCTGGCCGTCCATTAGCAGGGCACTAATCGTAACAGCTGGTCCTAGAAACTTCTGAGTGATAATCCAGGGAGGTCAATAAAAAATCTCCTTGAAAACCTGAAATTAGATCACTGCGACCTATATCCTTTGAGCTACGGGGCTTGAAAGTACCCCCCAGAAGAGTAAGAAAACCTCCAATATCTTGATAATTAATGCATGGTTTGTAATGAATCTTGCCTTGAATATTGACCATGACTAGTTTTGTCAGTTCCTGAAACATGGTGGCGCCGACTGTATTTTTCTATTTTAACAAATATTTTTCTATTTATTTACTAAAAATAAAAACTGGCTTCAAACTTGATTTAATAATGACCAACCACATAAGTAAATTCATTTTGATTACCAGGGTCCAGCGATCTAAGTTGAAGGTCACAGGAGCCACATCTTTAAAAAGATTGTGGATGCACTGTAAATCAAACTTTTCATCCTGAACTTCCCAACGTTCACACATGGCTTACTTGCCTAAAGTAAGGAAACCTGTAGAATTATAGGTTATCTGGTCAGAGGTCAAGGTCACTTTTTAAAAGATTGTTACAATAATCCTAATGCTGCAAGTTCAAGGATATTAAGTTCTAAGATTTTTTGGTCACAAGGTCATTGGTTAAGGTCACAGGACTGTCATTCTGAAAAATTTCTTTAAAAATATCCTTATAGACAAATTCTGCTGAGCGTTGAGACCCATGGGTCCCTAGTTGTGTTGTGTGCACCCATGCCAGAATTTCAGCAGTGATGTTTGTGTAATTGTTTCTTATTCAAAATTTTTAGTACCTGCATTGTTCATATACATGGGAAGTAATGGTCCAGCATTGAAGCATTATACCTTGTGTATTTCCCAATGCACAGGTTCGCATTAGGCCTGTAGGCCTTGTTTTTCTATTTATGAGACCTTCAAATGAAGTGGTCATCTGTCAAAAAGCCCACTGTAACCCATTTCTAAGGACTATTCACAAAATTCATGATTTCTTTGCACTCTGGCAGTCTTTTTGGTCTTGTTCAAAGTTCCTTGAATTCAGCTGAGCATCATGGCCCATGGGCCACTTGTTACCTTCAAGGTCAGCTTCAGCTGAGCACAGTGACCCATGGGTCCCTTGTTTAGCTCACCCTGTGAACAGGAAACAAATTTTTTTTTTAATATGGCCCTGCTGTCCATGCTCAATCTCCTTAATTTTTTGACATCTCATGTCTACACCATTGCAGTATACTGCCCATGTTTTAAATCTCCTTATTTTTTTACATCTCAGATCTCCACATTGGAGCAGTATGCTGTGCGAGCTTTCTCTGAAGCTTTGGAGAGTATACCGTTGGCACTGGCAGAGAATTCTGGCTTGCCGGCAATACATACCCTAGCAGAAGTTAAATCATCACAGGTCAAAGACAGTAACCCACGTCTGGGTATTGACTGTTTACAAAAGAGCACAAATGGTGAGTGGTTTAATGTAAGTTTTTAGCTCAGTTGACTGTAAGTCATCTGAGCTACAGCGATCACCCTGTGTCCGTTGTCTGTCCTGCCGTCGGACCATCCGGCCATCTGTCCGTTAACAGGGCACAAATCATAACTATTTGACCTGGAATCTTCTTTATTGACATCCTGGGAGGTCCACAAAAAACTCCATGGAAACCTGAAGTTAGGTCTCTGTTACCTATATCCTCGGAGCTATGGGTTTTTAGAAGTACCTCCCAGAATAACTAAACATTTGACACAAAAGCTCCATTATCTGAACAACTATTGCATTGATCACCCTGATTCTTTGCATGCATATTCATCATGGAGTGTTTCATCAGTTTTTGCGGACTGGTGGCACCAACTAAATTTTTAAAAAATTTGAATACCTTTTTTTTTCTCTATTTATGAGACCTTCAAAGATGCGGTCGTCCCTGAACAGGGCTCAGATTGTAACCATTGGTCCTAGAATCATCAAACTTGACATCCAGGGAGATCTGTGAAAAGTCTCCTTGGAAAGTGAATTAAGATCTCTCTTACCCATATTTTCTGAGCTATGGGGCTTATAAGCACCCCTCAGAATAATTGAAAATTTGATACCGAAGGAGGACACAAATCATAACCATGGGGCCCAGAATCTTCTAACTTGATATCTTGAGAGTTCCTCAAAAGTTCTCCCCAGAAACCTGAAATTGGGTCACAGTGACCTATATTCTCAGAGTTTTGGGGTATGTTTGAGCACCTCAGAAATAATGCAAAATACAGACAAATTGCCAGATCCCTCAGGAAAGGCTGGTTGGATTGTCATCAAATTTGTTGTGCTTATGGGTCTTGATGAAATTAAGCTAATATACATGAACAATGATGCCACATACATTATCTTAATCAGTTGTCTGTGCAAGGACATATTGTCAACATGTCAGTCGGCTGAGTGTCATGACCCATGCGTCACTTGTTAAAAGCTTGTTCCCTTATTTAACTGCATTACAGACATCATCTGCATGTTCAGACTACTGTTGGTCTCATGATCATGGGGGGCACCTGCAGGGTATTTTCAATGCAGACAACACAGAATAAATTTGAATCAGAAGACGCGCATTCACAAGTTTTGGCGGTGTGAAAGGGGACTCAAAAGTTGCGCGCCAGTTCATCTCTAATTATTATGGTATTTTCCTCTGCTGTACACTTTCCCTAAATCATGTAATCTCTGCAGTGTCTGCATGTCGGTGGATGCACATTAAATTTGTTGGGAACTGAAAGTAACGACGCGCTGTGTGAATGTCGACAATGCAAATAAAGTAGAAGAAATTCCGGAAACGATGACTAAATCCTGAAAGAGTTGGGTCCTAATATATCACTCGAGGTCTTTTTAGCGAACCTGTGAGCTTATGCAATGGTGCGGCGTCATGCGTCGTCTGTACATTAACCATAGCTGTCTCAAAAATGGCAGGAGCTAGCATCACCAATATTTTTGCAAAAAATCAGTCATCCAAAAAACTATATCGGATTTTTTTTTTTTCTAACTGCATTTTCTTAGATTTTACAGGGAAAAAGCTAAAAAAGCTTTAAAAATCTTCTTCTCTGAAAACTGTCCAGCCAAATTGTCTAATATTTCACAGAAATGATCCCTAAAACAATCTTTCTCAAAATTGTTCGAATGGTTCCAGTTTGGAGATTTTTGGCCGAGATACAGGAGGTTGAACTTTGTTAACTGTGCAAAAAAGCATATTAAAATTTAAATCTCAGAAACGGCTGTAGCTATCATCACCTAATTTTATGCCAATGTTGGTCACAAAGGTCATATCTGAAATTTAGGTATTGGTGGCGCCACCTGCATTGGCCTTTTTTGTACAGGGTCATCAGTGCCTGTATCACACTGAGGTCTACAAAAAACTTCTTCTCTGAAACCATATAACCAAAATGTTTAATATCGCACAGAAATGATCCTAGGGTAGTGCTTTCTGAAGTTTGTTCAAATGGTCTCTTTTCAGTAACTTTTGGCTAAGTTATGGGAAGCTGAATTTAGTCATATGTCATAACAGCCCATTTTAGCTCAGGGGCTACAAAGATCTTCTTCTCAAAAACCCCTGGGCCAAATTCTTAAATCTCACACATTAATTATCCTCAGATGTTGATAATTCAAGTTTTTTTTTTTTTTTTTTTTTTTTACAAAGACGAAAACATATACAATACATGACAAAGTACAAAAAAGACAAATATGATGACAATTACAAACCAATCAGTCTGTATTTGACCCGCACGGAATGTTGTACGGAGTTATATAAACATTTAAAGTAAACGATAGCTTTCTTAACATTTACTGCTTTACAGCAAGTTCCAATATATCAAGAGAAAAGAAAAGGACACACACACATAAAGAATCCTCATAATTAATACACATGTCAATTAACATTCACTCTTGATCTGTCTTTCAAAGTTTGATACCTAGATATAAACAACCACTAATAATCACCAGTGGAAGGAAAACCCCTTCCATTTTTCGTTATGTCTTTCTAAACAATTATTTTGCTGTGCAATACATTTTTCCAAATAACATATTTTCTTTACTTGCTGGATTGCTTCAGTATATCTGGGATTTGTTTCTTTGCATCTACATGCATACATATATCGCTTAAGAATTACTAACACCAAGTTTAACACATTTTCATTATTTTTACCCAAAATCACTGTCTTAAATTCTTTATTAAAAGTGGATTTGTTTAACATACGTGTCAGCCATAAATTTATGTCTGCCCAAAATTCTTGAGAAATCTGGCATTTCCAAAACAAATGTACAAGTGATTCAGAATGGTTTTGGCAAAATGTACAGAGATCAGAGTCTTTGATTTTAATTAAATATAAAAACCTATCAGTAGACAAAATCCTTTGTAATGAAGAAAACTGAAACATTCTTAAGTCATTTGAGGTTGTCAACTTTAGTATTTCTGTGAAGGATTCAAAAATTTGGTTGACCTCTGCAGATATATTTAAATCTCTTGCCCATTTGTTACAAGCGACCCTTGGTTCAGCAAAAACCGATTTAATTAGGTCCCTGTACACCACTTTTGATATTTTATTGAATTTTAATAGCTGAATCACTTTACTGTTATCACTATATGAGCCATCACTGCTTATAATGATCTCTTTCCACTTCTGAGGGATAGCATTCAGTACCCCAATATATTGCAAAATGTTAATGTTTGTGTCTACTATATGTTGCAAATCATCATATCTGATGAATCTGTTTCCTTTCCTGTCAATTACAAGTAGATCACCTAACTTGGTAATACCTGCTTCATACCAGTGTTTGTAGAAAATGGGTTTGTTATCAACCCTGATATGTGAATTCAGCCAAATTGGTTGATTGATGATATCATTCTCTGTATCTGGCGGAGTGAAATTAAATGAACACCAGGACTGAAAAACCTCTTTCCAAAATAGGTTGGTATGATTAAAATACAGGAATAGGTCTTTCACGGTCAGATTACCTTTAAACAGAAATGACCCTCCTTTGACCATTGTGACTACATATTTTCTCCATTCAGAATTAGGATTCTTTTCTAATAGCCTTTTGACCCAAGATATCTTGAGACTTACTATAAATGTTTGTATATCTATCATTTTTAAACCTCCAGATTTATATGGTGCTATTAATGTTTTTCATTTATTATGTCAATTTTATTTGACCAGATGAATTTGAACATTAACTTTTCAAGCCTATTAAGAAATTGTTTATCTGGAGCAGGCAGTACTGAAAGTAGATATGTTAATTGTGATAAACCATATGTTTTCAGTATTGTGATTTTTCCAAGTACGCTAAGATTCCTATATGACCAAATGTCAAGAATATTTTAAATTTTTTTTAGACATGGTTCAACATTTTTCTAATTTCTTTTGCATCTGAACAAATTTTAACCCCCCAAAACAGGCACTGGTCCATAAGAACATTCCAGGTTAAGACTTTCCACTTCTCTTTCCCAAAGACAATTTTTCACACTCTTTCAGCATTGGCATAACAACTGTTTTTTTTTTAGCGAACCTGTGAGCTTATGCGATGGTGTGGCATCGTCCGTCGTCTGTACGTTAACCCATACTATCTTGAAAACGGCATCACAAAATCTTATGCATAAAATTAGTCATCTAAAAAACTCTCTCAGATTTTGCTTATTTTTTGGCTAACTGCATTTTCTTAGATTTTATAGGGAAAAAGCTAAAAAAGCTTAAAAAATCTTCTTCTCCGAATCTGTTCAGCCAAATTGTCCAATATTTTACAGAAATGATTCCTGGAACAATCTCTCTCAAGTTTATTCGAATGGTTTAAGTTCGGTGATTTTTGGCCGATTTACAGGAAGTTGAAAATCTGTCCAAAAAAGCATTATTGTAAAATTGTAAAATTGTAAAATTACAATCTCAGAAATGGCTGGAGCTATAATCACCAAATTTTATGCCAATGTTGGTCACATGAGTCATATCTGAAATTGAGGTATTGGTGGCACCACCTGCATCGGCCTTTTTTGTACGGGGGTCATTGGTCATCTTTATATTAACCTATAATTTTTTCAGGAATAGCAGGAGCTACCATCCCCAGATTTTATGCACATGTCACATATCAAATGTTATTGGATTCAGCTTGTTTTTTTGCTATCTGCATTTACTTAGATTTTATAGGGGAAAAGCTGAAAAACCTTTAAAAGTCTTCTTGTAAACGGTCCAGCCAAATTGTTCAATATTTTACAGAAATGATCCCAGAGGCAAGCCCTCTCAAGTTTGTTCAAATAGTTTGCATTTGATGAATTTTAGTGGAGTTGAACGAATTTGAACAGTCATTTGGCCAAGTAAGCATACTGACATAGTTATCTCAGAAATGACAGAAGCTAGCATTACGAAGTATTGTGCAAATGTTGGTCACATGACTCATATTTGAAGTTGCAGATTTTGTGGTGCCACCTACATTGACCTGTTTTTATATTCAAAAGCCTCATAATTTTAGCCTCTTTCAGCTAAAAATGTTTATGATGAAACTGTCAAGTTGAATTGTTCAATTTTTCAAAAGAATTATCCAGGGACATGGTTCTTTCAAACATATCAGAAAAGCTTAAGTTGGTTTATGGCCATTATTATGTCTATTTCAAACTGAGGACTGTAAAACTGTTCTTCTACAAAATTATTGTTTCAATTATAATTTCTGTAAAATGGCACAAAAATAATTCTTAGGTGGCCTTTTTTCAAGTTTACTTGAATGATTTTTGGCAGAATTGTTGGACCTTTAACAATGAAAGAACTGCATTTTTTATTTATCTAGATATTTTGATAAAATGTTTATGAATATTTCAGCTTGAAAAAAAGCCAAAGTCTTCAGTATATGTAAACAGATTTACCAACAGGCCAAGATTGTGTCTGTATATTTAAATAGGTTAAGAAACTGCCAACTGTTTCAGATTTGGCAATAGATCACGAGTTCATTCAGTGCAGCCAGATGTAGGTCAAGAGTTCAATCAGTGTAGCCAAGCACAAGGCATGTGATCCCCTCACGGGTGACATGTGAACACCTCATGGGCACCATGTTATTACCTCATGGGTGTCATGCCCCTCAGGGCTGCATGTGGAGCCAATCTATTTATAGCTTTGGAAGACTGCCAACTGTATCAGATTAGGCAACATGTCAAGAGTTAATTCAGTGCAGCCAGGTACAGGTCAAAAGTTCACCCAGTCTAGTCAGGTGCAGGTCATAAGTTCACTCAGTGCAGTAGCCTGAGCCAGCAAATTTGTCACAGTTCACTCGGGGCAACTGCCTTTCTCACCAAAGCCTGGTCAGCCCCATGCATCAGACTCAAGGTAAGTTTGATGTATTGGCCTGATATTATGACCTGCCTATGTGTCTTTGATGGCTTTCTTGTTCACAAGACAAGTGTCACCACCTACAATGACTTTTGCACAGTGTGTGGCTTTTGTGCCTGCTTATTTCTATTGAGGAATTTGATATATCATCCTGAAATTGGGCATATTTATACCTATCGAATAGCTTTGTCGTATACAAGACTGGTGGTGCCACCTACAATAATTTTCCACAGTGTGTGTCCCTGCTTATTTCTCAGGATGGGTTTGATATATCAGTCTGAACTTGGGATATGTATATATCTCTTATAGCTTTGTTGTATACAAGACTGGTGGTGCAAGCTACAATCATTTTTAGCTCAGCTGACTGTAAGTCAACTGAGGTATAGGAATGGAGCCTGTCCCTTATCCATCCGGGCGTCCGGCAATCCGTTAGCAGAGCACGGCTGGTCATAACGGCTAATCCTAGAAACTTCTAAGTGAAGATCCAGGGAGGTCAATAAAAAAACTTGAAATTAGGTCACTGCGACCTATATCCTTTGAGCTATGGGGCTTGAAAGTACCCCCGAGTATAGTAAAATATTTGATACAAAACCTCCAATATCTTGATAATTAATGCATGGTTTGTCATGAATCTTGCCTTGAATATTGACCATGACTAGTTTTGTCAGTTCCTGAAACGTGGTGGTGCCACCTGTATTTTTAGCTCAGCTGACTATAAGTCATCTGAGCTATAATCGTGGTCCTTTGTCCGTCAGCTGTCCGTCCGTCCGTTAAACTGGCCCCGTTTTTAAACCATTGGACCTTCGTATCTGAGATCAGCATACCTTTAGATGTCCCCAAAATCTCCTACCATAACGAAAATTGGGTCACTAGGACATTGTTCCTTGGAATTATTGAGGAAAAACCTCCATTTTCCATTAAAAACCCATTGTTACACTTCAAGACTGCCTACTATCAAAACCACTGACCTGATATTGACCATTTTTAATATATTAATTCCTCGATATATTACCTATGTACATACGAGAAATTAGTTTAATATTTTTTAAATTCTGTAAATTAGTAATTTGCCCAAATATAATACACTTTGTAAAAGTTCAGGAAATATATTTACTCCCTTAACTTGAGAATTGCTGAAGCTAGAGACTTTCCTTCAGGTAGATATGACTTTATTTAGTCAAGATTGGATTGTATACCCAAAATTAGATCTGAATTTTTTTAATTTTTATAAGTTATTAGCATAAATATAAAATCAGTACCTTAAAATTTGCCCAGATTTGACCATGGCACATTTTATTCCTGTAACTGCTTTGGATTTAATTTTCACAGCATGTAACTATAAGCATTTCATCTCTAAACATCTGAAATTTGAAACCAGTTGAGCAAAAACTGTTGATTTTATTCCACTTTTCAAGCACCAAGTAAAGTATTGTTTAGATCAAGCAAGTGTTATGCAGTTTGCTAGAGCTCAGCTCCCCAGCTTCCCAGGCCAACTCTCAGCTCCCAAATTTGGCATACAGTTAGATGTCCCCAAAACCCCCACCATACCAAAAGTTTGGTCACTAGAATTTCATTCCTTCGAGATGTTAAGAAAAAACTTTAATTTTCAATTAGAAACCCATTGTTACACTTCAAGACTGCCTAATATCAAAACCACTGATCTGACTGTGATCATATAAAATATACATGTTCTTCTATTTATACTCTATGCACATGCCAGAAATGATGTGAGTATTGCGAAATCATTTTAAGCTATGGGCTGGAACATAATGCACTTTGTAAACAAGAAATATATTTACTCCCTTAATAGGAAAATTGCTGAAGCTAGAGTTTTTTTAGCTCAGCTGACTATAAGTCATCTGAGCTATAGTCGTGGTCCTTTGTCCGTCGTCTGTCCGGCCATCCGGCCGTTAACAGGGCACGTTTTAAAACCGTTGGACCTACGAATCCAAAATTCTGCATACCATTAGATGTCCCCAAAATCTCCTACCATACCAAAAGTTTGGTCACTAGAATTTCGTTCCTTCGAGATATTAAGGAAAAACCTCCGTTTTCCATAAAAAAGCAATTGTTACACTTCAAGTCTGCCTAATATCAAAACCACAGATCTGTTTTTGATCATATTTAGTATTCATATTCTTCCATACATTTTCTGTGCACATACCAAAAATTAAGTCAGTATTGAGTATTATTTTGAAGTTATAGGCCCAAATATAATGCAATTTTTTAAAAATCAGGAAATATATTTGCTCACTTAACATGAGAATTGCTGAAGCTGAAGACTTTTTTTCAGGAATATAACTTTATTTATCAAGATTCAATTGTTTGCCCAAAATTAGATCTGAATTTTGCAAATTTTTCAAGTTATTAGCATAAATAAAAAATTAATACCTTAAATTTTGTCCAACTTTGGCAGTGGCACGTTTTTTCCCTGTAAGCACTGTTGATTTAATTTTCACAGCATATATACATAAGGATTTAATCTTTTAAAATCTGAAATTTCAAAGAAATTGTTTGAAAAGAGTAGCTTTTATTCAAGCTTTCATACACCATGTCAAGTGTTGTTTATATCTGGCCCACCTAGTAGTACAGCCTTCACTTGCATTATGTAACCCACCCCAGGCAGCTTGCCTTGACCCAGCTTGGCCACTACTAGCAGGCTTCTCCTCTGCCCTGCACTCAACCCCCCCCCCCCCCCCCAGCTGGTGCATAAACTAGATGAATGTTATAATTTTCTGTATTTTATTTTATTCTTGGACATGCTACATTTTAGATTTTGTATTGTACCACCAGGGTTACAATGATTAAAGTGCACATTTAATTGTGTCCACAAAGTGATGTATTGCTATGAAAGTATGGATGTTCATCAGATAAGTAATGCTTTACTTCAGAAGAGTAAAACTTCACCAGGTGTGAAATTGACTATTAATTCCAGTTATTAATTATAGCTGAGATTGTAATTAGCATAATGATATTGTTTGTCCCTCATTCAACCAACAGTGTGTATACTTTATTGTATCGCCAGAGATACTATGGTTTAGGCACGGTCGCGCCGCCACCGCCGAGATTTCTTTTGGACACAATAACTCAAAAAATATTTCACGGATCTTTACCAAACTTGGTATATGTATAGATATGGGTGAGAGGACGAGGCCTATTTAAATTGAGGTCATGACCTCAATTAGGAGAGTGACCTTGACCTTGAATAGGTTCAATTTTGGGGAAAATCACACAAATTCTTAAATATCTCAAGAAAACTTGCATGGATTGATCCCAAAATCAAGTTGATCGAAGATCATGGATAGGGTTGTCATGTTCCAGAAACTGGTGGCGCCACCTATTATTCTTTACTTGTTTTCATGCCGTTTAATATCCCCAAAATTGCTACTTGACAGTACTGTGAGCATTATAAGTCAAAAACAAATGGACAGATTTCTTTCATATTATGCAAATACATAGATATGGGTTATGGGATGATGTTTATTTAAATTGGGGTCATGACCTTTCCTATAAGAGTGGCCTTGACCTTGAATATTGCCATATATGGTGAAAATCACACAAAATCATTAATTTCTCAATAAGGGATGCATGCATTGGTCAAAAAATCAACTTGACCGAAGATCTTGGATAGTAATGTCATGTACCGGAAACAGTCGGCGCCACCTGTTATTCTTTTACTTGTTTTCGTGCCGTTTAATACCCCATCATTGCCACTTAACAGTACATTTATAACCTGTGAGCATTATAAGTCAAAAACTAATGGACAGATTTCTTTCATATTATGCATATACATAGACATGGGTTATGGGATGATGTATATATAAATTGGGGTCATGACCTTTCCTATTAGAGTGGCCTTGACCTTGAATATTGCCATATATGGTGAAAATTACACAAAATCATTAATATCTCAATAAAGGATGCATGCATTGGTCCAAAAATCAACATGTTCGAAGATCTTGGAAAGTATTGTCATGTACCAGAAACAGGTGGCATCACCTGTTATTCTTTTACTTGTTTTGTGCCGTTTAATACCCCATCATTGCCATTTATCAGTACTGTGAGCATTATAAGTCAAAAACTAATGGACAAATTTCTTTCATATTATGCATATACATGGATATGGATTATAGGATAATGTTTATTGGAATAGGGGTCATGACCTTTCCAGTAAGTGGCCTTGACCTTGAATATTGCCATATATGGTGAAAATTACACAAAATCATTAATATCTCAATAAGGGATGCATGCATTGGTCCAAAAATCAACATGTTCGAAGATCTTGGAAAGTATTGTCATGTACCGGAAACAGGTGGCGCCACCTGTAATTCTTTTACTTGTTTTGTGCCGTTTAATACCCCATCATTGCCATTTATCAGTACTGTGAGCATTATAAGTCAAAAACTAATGGACAGATTTCTTTCATATTATGCATATACATGGATATGGGTTATAGGATAATGTTTATTGGAATAGGGGTCATGACCTTTCCAGTGAGTGGCCTTGACCTTGAATATTGCCATATATGGTGAAAATCACACAAAATCATTAATTTCTCAATAAGGGATGCATTGATTGGTCCAAAAATCAACTTGAACGAAGATCTTGGATAGTGTTGTCGTGTACGGGAAACAGGTGGTGCCACCTGTTATTCTTTTACTTGTTTTCGTGCTGTTTAATACCCCATCATTGCCACTTAACAGTATTGTGAGCATTATAAGTCAAAAACTAATGGACAGATTTCTTGCATATACATAGACATGGGTTAGGGGATGATGTATATTGAAATTTGGATCATGACCTTTTCTATGAGAATGACCTTTTCTATGAGTGTGGTCTGATATTAATTGTTGCTGAAGATGGGGGGCCTATTCTTAAAGGGGGGGGGGATTAATTGTCTTGGGATACTATGGCACCTGCGGTGCCAAGAAATATCTAGTATCAAATTTACTGAATCTTTTATTTTATTTCGGTGAATAAAATATAGCTTGTCCTGAAAACTCCAATGTGCAAAACTTTTTAATAGGAATTCAAGGAATTATTTTGTAGATGCCATGTTGTGGCATTATTTTCTTTTACATTCAGTTTAAACATTTGATTTAAAAATAATAAAATATATGTGTATGCATAATATGACCCAATGTGAGCTACAATCTGGATATATAATGATTGCAACTTAGAATTCTAATATTTTAACTTATATTTTCACTTTTATATTACAAATTTATAACACTTGTAAATAAAAAAAATGAATCAGATAAAAACTATTAATGAAAAAAGTGGATATGCTAAAAAATAGGCTTATATATAAACTTAAATGCATTATTCCTTTGAAAGTGAAATGAAGGTATTAGTCCATTCTGTCCACTTGCCTGTCCATCTGTAAATTTTTCATATGCATCACAGTATCTCAAAACTTTTACTGTTTTTCTTCATGACAGTCTTGTCAGAGTATTAGTTTGCAATCATATATTTAGAACTTTACTATAACCAAGTAGGAGGGCCCCTTTCCTCTTAGCTTTTCATATTCTTATATAAAGGAAAAACATTACAATAGAATATTTCTACATCCACCTTCGTGCTGCCCTCACTTTTCCCTTCTCCGAACCCCATCCCAAAGTTAGCCTCAGTAAGCAAGAACAAGATGAATCAGATATATTCATACTTTAATATTTTGTATAACTATTCGTCCATAGGTACCTATGTACATGCCAGAAATAATGTCAATATTGTGTAATATGTAGACATAGTGGGCATCACAATAATGTACCTTGTCAAGACTAAAGAGATATTGTGTCATACAGTCACATATTCATAAATCACTTCATCAGCATAGTTAATCATAACATCATATCTGTCAAATTGAACGCTTGCAGACTACCATACACTTTAGATCCTTCAACAAATAGCCTTATCATCATTCTACTACTGCTTATTGCTGCTGTCATTGCATTCATATTTGCTCAAATATATCACAATTTTCAACCCCTCCTAAATAAATAAAAAATAAACCACTTTATTTGACTCTATTAATCCATCAGTCATGTAATTTCATTTATCATTTACTCACATATTACATTACATTCCTTTATAATAGCCCAACATGTACATGATATTCATAAGCTTTATCGACTCGATATAGTATCACAGTGGAGAAACATTTATAGTCCAATCACGATCAGCTGAGCGCCGTGACCCATGGGTCCCTTGTTTTGGTCACAAGGTCATTGGTTAAGGTCACAGGACTGTCATTCTGAAAAATTTCTTTAAAAATATCCTTGTAGACAAATTCAGCTGAGTGTCGAGACCCATGGGTCCCTGGTTGTGTTGTGTTCACCCATGCCAGAATTTCAGCAGTGATGTTTGTGTAATTGTTTCTCTCAAAATGTTTAGTACCTGCATTGTTCATATACATGAGAAGTAAGACCAGCATTGAAGCATTATACCTGGTGTATTTCTCAATGCACAGGTTCGCATTAGGCCTGTAGGCCTTGTTCTATATTGAAAAGGTGCAAGAACCCTAGACAGGCTTTTAATGATAAAATAGGAGGGACCTGATATAAATAATGTTGACTGGGAGAAAATGTTTGAATACTGGCATATTAAGACCAGGAGAATTTTCAGTCCCAAAACCATGGCTAAGTTGTGCAGAGACATTGAATAAACTTACTTTGTTGCAGAAATAACTGTTTTCTAAGGATTTACTAGCCAGGATATGATATGATGAGCAAGTTCAGTTACAATCCTGAATGAGTAAAACAAGAGACCATAATGTTGTGAAACAAGCAAATTTGTGGAATTAATGTCCATCGCTTTGGGCTCTTGTTGTCTTTCATGCTTGATAAGCAACCAAAATTATGACATGCTGAGAAAATCTTGAGGGCACATGAAAACTTAAACAGATGCACTATGACATGTGGAGACACCTGGAGGCAAACATAAAAACTAAAACACACTGAGAAATTTGACCAAAATTTTAGAATTGTTTTTTAACTGGAGAGAAATATTTTTCAGATAGACACTCCAAAACCAATCCTAACCGAGGTATGCATGAGAACAATCACTGATCCAAAATTGGATAAATTTTGGGAAAGTTATCGCATGAAAACAAAAAACCTGACCGAAAGACAGACGGACAGACAGACAGACAAACCCAAATCAATGTCAGCCGCATCCGCGGAGCAGGGGACGATAAAAATTTATTGATAAAGACTGGTCTTCAGTTGAATTAATTATAGTGATTATATAGCTTAATGTACTATGCTAAGTCAAATGGAATCTTCATGAATTGGCACTGTTTGGTCCACACATTTTTATGCCCCCGCCACAAAGTGGCCTGGGCATATAGTTTTACCCATGTCCATCATTCCGAAATCAAACAGTTGTATGGACTTTTTTTCGCAATGCCTGCAGATATTGGCCTGATTTTTGGTGTGTGGGCAGATAATGACCAGTTACAGATCGAGTTTGCGTTTCGTCCCGGTTGACCTACTTTTGACCGTTTTACGGCTCCTAAACTTAGAAAATTTCATGAAAAATAGAAATTTTCATGACAAATACACATGTACGGACTTTTTTTCACAATGCCTTCAGATATTGGCCTGATTTTTGGTGTGTGGGCAGATAATGACCAGTTACAGATTGAGTTCGCGTTTCGTCCCGGTTGACCTACTTTTGACCGTTTTACATCTCCTAAACTTAGAAAAATTCATGAAATATAGAAATTTTCATGACAAATACACATGTACGGACTTTTTTTCGCAATGCCTGCAGATATTGGCCTGATTTTTGGTGTGTGGGCAGATTATGACCAGTTACAGATCCAGTTTGCGTTTCATCTCGGTTGACCTACTTTTGACCGTTTTACGGCTCCTAAACTTAGAAAATTTCATGAAATATAGAAATTTTCATGACAAATACACATGTACGGCCTTTTTTTCGCAATGCCTGCAGATATTGGCCTGATTTTTGGTGTGTGGGCAGATAATGACCAGTTACAGATTGAGTTCGCGTTTCATCCCGGTTGACCTACTTTTGACCGTTTTACAGCTCCTAAACTTAGAAAAATTCATGAAAAATAGAAATATTCATGACAAATACACATGTACAGCTGTTTTTAGCCCTCAGTTCATAGGCTGATGGGCTATTGTCGTCACCCAAGCTGTCCGTCTGTGCGTCCGTCCATCTGTCTGTCCGGTGTCTGTCCATCCGTTCCGCGTCTGTTAACTTTTACCTTGTGAGCAGGATATCTCTAAAAGGATTCACCGTTGGAATTTTATTTCATCAGTGAAGATGTATATCGATAAAATCTCGGTCAAGTTCGAAGATGGGTGACCTTGACCCATTTTTCTACATTTTAGAGCTGATTATAGAAAAAGACTGAGAAGTTTATATCTCAGGAACCATTGTGTAGATTTTCACAAAACTTTCTATGATCATTGGGACTGATGGTCTGTATGTGCTGCACAATTTTGGTGGCGCCACCTGCAATTTCTGATTTTTTAATGAAATTTTATCGGATTTTTTCAATTTTGGCCTTTTGTGCAGGATATCTCCAAAGGTATTCAACACAGGAACTTCATTTCTTCAGTGCTATTGCATTATATTTACAAAATCTTGGTCAAGTTCAAAGATGGGTAATCTTGACCTACTTTTCAAGGTCACAGAGCTTAGTATAGAAAAAAACTTAGGAGCTTATTTCTCAGGAAGCATTTGGTGGATTGTTATGAAACATGGTATATACCTCTCCAATTTAAATTTATAAATGATTATCAACTTTTGCTAATATTCTAGTTTCGCAATGCAATGCTTACAGATACTGGCCTAATGTTTGGTCTGTGGGTGCATAATGACCACTTACAGATCGAGTTCGCGTTTCGTCCCAGTTAACCTATTTTTCACCATATGACAGATCCTGAACATAGAAAATTTCATGAAAGACAGAAATTTTCATGAAAAATGCACATATATGGACTTTTTTTCACAATGCCTGCAGATACTAGCCTGATTTTTTGTGTGTTGCTTGATAATGACCCTTTACAGATCGAGTTTGTATTTTGCCCTTGTTGACTTACTTTTGACCATACAACACCTCCAGAACTTAAAAAATTTTACAAAATTTAACAAATGTTTCTAATTTGCCCCAGGCGGGGGCATTCGTGTCGTTCCAACACATCTAGTTTATATTCATATATACAAATCTTAACTGTTGCACCCAGAAATGTTTTTCTTAATGTAAATGTAGATCATTGTAATGTCTCCTTGGACATCCAAAAAAGGTCACTGTGACCTATATTCTGTGAGCTATGAGAAAGACCATGATTTGAGTACCCTACAAGTCAGATGGACACAAGTCGTAGCAGTTCTACTTGGGAACTTTTAACTTAGCAGGTCTCTGTTACACATTTTCTAAGGACTATGGGCAAAAAAAACATGATTTTGAGCACTCAGGAAGTCATTCTTCCCATTGTTTAAGGTTCCTTAACAGGTATTTTTCACCAGATCATAAGAACAATCATTAATACATGCATCACCTGTATTTCAAATTCAGCAGAGCGTAATGGCCCATGGGCAACTTGTTATCTTGGTGAAGAGAAATCAAATAAGTATGCATCGAATGGTTAATTAGGGGCCCATCTGCTAGCACCTGATAGAATTCTCTTTTTCATTCCATCCAGTAGTCTATTTTGCTGTAACACTCCTTGCATATGTTATCTCAAGAACTGTTTCATCTCTTGTCACAAAGTTTGACCAAATTCCGATTCCATGCAGTAAGATGTCTGCATGATTCAATTTCAGACTAGAGAAAAACAATATGATCTTTGAATTCCTTTTTATGCATCTAAAATATTGTTTTAGCAATTGCTGCCCTACATGATGACCTTCATAGTCCCAATCCTTTATTGTTCAGAATTTTCATGAATTATATCATGGATAATTCTGAAGTTTTGTGTGCCTGCTCTTCTTATTTAGTTGCATCCATTGCACAAGACACCCTTTGGATCCTGATTTATCCTATTCCAGTCAATCCCAAGGGGGAGCATGTCACAGAAAATACCACAAGAATTCCGGGAACATTTCAGATAAAAAATGGCTACCCGTCGGCCAATCAGAAAAATGATCTTTTATGGCCGGCTGGTATCAGCCAATCATAGCTAAGCATAGCTGTTACTGCAGCATAGGCTACACGTCTACATTATGTTACGCATTATCCGATTGGTCCACTGTATAAGGATATTGGAAACACATTTTAGTGGGAAACTACATCGTATCCACGCTGTGTTCAGTTGTAAAACCCCGTGTACCTCGTGTTTAACATATAAAGTATATAAATAAATACTGGGAACACCATTAATATTTCTATTATAAGGTCTATCATTGTCCAAATTAGGCCTACTTTTAAATTATGACCTGGTAAAAATATTCCCATTTCCCAACCCCCGTCCGTGTTGCCATTTCACCCACCGTCGTCACTTGAGACTTGTATGCATGGCAGGTAAACACAGAGCGCAGTACTCGGTTCACGTGCACCCAAAAATAATGCAAACAAATGAACAATTTGAAAACTGCCTGTCAAATTTCTTTGTTGCCTGTCAAGTTCAAATTTGACAGACAGCAGTAGCTTATTTCCAAAAATGAAATTTGAGGCCTGTCCTAAAGCTAAGATTCATGTCTTGTGTTTATCAGAATGTTCAAACTGATATATTTTTTACATGAACATGCTTATATTTCTACAACTGCATAGTTAAATTAAGAATTCACCACTGATTACTTTTTTTTTTTATATTCTGACAGATATGAAATCACAGAACGTCATAGAGTCTTTGATTGGCAAGAAGCAGCAGATCATGCTGGCCACACAGGTTGTCAAAATGATCCTGAAGATTGATGATATCAGAGCACCAAATGACAAGATATGAGGCTATCATCAATATATGTGTTAATGTTCTCACTTGGCTTCTGATAACCAAGCCTTTAGTCCTAGGTTTGCTGTCACTATCCATGGTCTGATGACTTAATAACACCTGACCTTGTTCTTGAGATATTTCCTGCTGTCAGCATGTGTGTATTAGTTTGACTTGTCTTTTGCATGGATTTATTTTTGGACATATTAAAACAGGGTTCTAATGGATCCTTTAAAACCACAAATGTGCAAGAATCCCAAGGGAGGACTACTCAGAACTGCCGCTGCCCTGTCTGTACCAGCCCACTCTTTTAACAAATCTCTGAATCACCAGCTGCTTTCTTCACATATCTTTGCAGACTTATTGATCACATGACTGATATGTGATTATAACCTTCAGCTGGCATCACCTCTCAATTACTTTTTTTCCAAACTAATTTTTACACATTCCTTCAGATTACTTGAAAAATTAAAAAAAAATTAGCTTTTTCACTGGACTTTGAATATTTCTTAAATGATGAAATTTTACAATTTTTTCACGTTTGCATAGATATGGTTAAAAATCTGTTACCTTAACTCTCATGAACTGATGCAGTAATTTATGCATAGAGATGATTCAGCAAAATTTGTATTGTAGGTTTTGGCTGTTTGTTTAGCTGTATTGTGTGTGGTATTGTTATATGGCTGGCAGATTGATCACAGACTTGGTGGTCCTTCCACTGATATGCCCTGGGAGTGAAAGGTGACATTTTGTGCATCACTGCCATCAATTTACTTGATTGGTCAGTAAATTTTGATGGCAGTAGTCTTTGAAATCTCAGAGGTGTTAGAATTTGAACAAAATTTTCAGGGGCACCCCTGTAATGTTAGCACTACAATTTATGCCACAGACTTTTCACCAGAAAATCCATACAAACTTAAGAAAAGATTTCTTATTAATTCAAAACTAGTTCTGTTGGAAAGATTGGACTCCCAGTCATTTTGTGCTTTACAAATATGCTTAACTTTGTGTACAGTGAATATTCAATAAAATCTCACTTAGGACAGACTTTTGTTGTTTATATTGCAGGTTTTTAGCCCAGCTGACTATAGGTCATCTGAGCTTTACCTGCTTGCTGGATGTACATTAACATGGCAAGTATTTAAATCATGGGACCTACAACTCCAAAATTTGACACACCGTTCTCCTACCAAACCTGAAATTGGGTCACTGCCACTTCTTTCCTTTCAGAAATTAAGGTATAAAGAAACTTCTTTTTTTTTTGTAAATACCTACTGTTAACACTTCGAGAGTGCCTAATATTGAATCTACTGGTGTTGTTAGCTCATCTTAGCTTTAGTCATGGTCCTTTGTCGGTCGGCTGTCCGTCCGTCTGTCTGTCTGTTAAACTGGCATAATTTGAAACTGATGGACCTTCGAATCTGAAATTTGGCATACCCTTAGATGTCCACAAAATCTCCTACCATACCGAACATTGGTCACAAGGACTTCTTTCCTGCTAGATATTAAGGTAAACCTCCTTTTTCCATTAAAAACCCATTGTTACACTTCAAGACTGCCTAATATCAAAACCACTGATCTGAATTGAATCATAGTAAATAAGCATGCAGTATTCTTCCATACATTTCCTATGTACATATAAAAATTAGGTCAGTATTGTGTAATTTGTTGAAGTTATGGGCCCAAAGATAATGCACCTTGTATTAAATCAGGAAATTTATTTACTCGCTTAACATAAGAATTGTGAAGCTAGAGAATTTTTTTCAGGAATGTAACTTCATTTAATCAAGATTCAATTGTATACCAAAAATTAGATCTCAATTTTTCAAATTATACAAGTTATTCGCATATTATAAAATCAGTACCTTAAATTGTGCCCAACTTTGGCCATGGCACGTTTTTTTCCCTGTAAGCACTGTTAATTTAATTTTCATGTCATGCACACGAAAAGATTTCAGCTTCTAAATTCTCAAATTTAAAATGAATTGACCAAAAACTATAGCTTTTATTAAAGTTTTTATGAGACCATGTCACACCTAGGCTATACTGAACCCCCTTTATATGTCCCCTTATTGACCTTTCAGGCCAATTATGCATGCTTGAAGCCAGGCACTCTGCAGCTAGCCAGCACTTTGGTGGCTTCAGCTGGATCTAATGCCCAACTCTAGTAGTTGTTTTGGCCAAAAACATAATAAACAATTTTTTTAAAATTTTACTATGAGAGAAATAAATGGAAAAGGAATTTTATAGTTAATAAGTGACAGGGAATTACCTTGCAATTACTGATGTTTTATGGATTGTCCATGGATGGCTGAAAATGTATTTCAAATGCCACCATGCAGTCACCGTTGGGAATTTTTCATTTTAATCATAAAAATGAAAATAAATAATTAAATAAAATTGTTTACTATGAAGCAAGTTAATGATAGACAAGGATGCAGTTGATTATATTAATCAAAATTTCCAGGTCTTTTCTAGGTGTTTAATTTGTTGGTTTATATTTATTACAAAATTAAAAAAAAAAAAGAAATATGTAACAAATTTAAAATATATACTCAGACAAGTGCTCATTAAAGATGTCAATATGTTTGACTGATGACATTAAGACTCACGGCTGTATCAGCTGTTACATGATACCGCAAAAATAATCAAATATAAAATCAAAATTTATATTACTGATTCTTTAATTTCAGTTAATAAAATTAAACGTTCCCAACTCCAGTTTGCTCCTTGTATAATATATTGGGTGTTTGATCCTATCCAGACAAAGTTGGGGGATACTATGTTTTCATACCGGTCCCGCCGCGGCCGCATATAAATCTTGTTGGCGCGATAACTAAAAAAAATATTTAACGGATCTTTACCAAACTTGGTATATGTATAGATATGGGTGAGAGGACAGTGTCTATTTAAAATGAGGTCATTGTGGTAATGTAACTTTAGTTGAGATCCACTTCACATAAACAGGCATACACACACATATACAAGCACACTTATATACAGGGAGAACTTCTTTAATGAATATTTATGCCCGGAGAGTGACCGGAAGTGATGTCATAGTTTTGTTTGAACAAGAAGCCTGAAGCCATTTTTGACTTGAGTCTCTTTTTTGTTCCACACGAGTGATTGAGATATCACATCTGGCGACGAGCGGGTACATTGGCCGACTTTGGGATCTTAAGAGGGTATGATGTGACTGTCGAGTCGTGGTCAGCCTATGTGGAGTGGTTTGAGTGTTATTGCACTGCAAACGAGATACAGTCTTAGAGACAAGTGGCAACATTCGTTGCCAGAAGTCTGTCGGCTTCGAGAATGCCAAAAGACTTGACTTATAGAGAGCTTAAGGACTTGCTTGAAAAGCACTTTAAACCAACACCCTGTTATTGCGAAAAAAAAAAACCACCGGAGAAGACAGTTAAAAGGGGAGAAGTTTGCTCAGTACATTTGTCACTAAAGGAATTAGCAGCAACCTGTGACTTTGGAAGTTTTCTGGAACAAGCGTTGCGTGATCGCCTGGTTTGTGGTTTAGAGAGCGAGCCCATACAAAGGAGACTTCTATCTGAAAGGAATTTAACGTGGAAATCTGCCCAGGACATTGCACAGGTATGGAAATGGCGGACATGGTGCTAAAAGTTTCTGACAGGTTCAGATGCATGGATTTAAAACTCGTGAAAGTCCCGCGGAAACAGGGCTCTATCTAAAACGCGGAGAATCCACGGAGAGATGGAGAATTCATGGAGAATTTGCGGAGAGTTTTTATATAGAATGATATTTTTAAATACACTTTAAAATCACTTAAATCTCCAATCTCTTAACATATTGAGCACTGTTAAATGACCGAAATAATTAAAACATATGTACATAATTAAGCATTTTATGCTTAACAATGTGCATGCCCGTAGACTCACAGCCGATGAATGTGTTACGCAAAATGTAACAAACGTCTGAGTCACCAGCTGACACTGACAGATCTTAAGACGAAACCGCAACACTCTTAAATTAATGTTTCAACAGTTTATTGTGCAAACCATAACAAAACCAAGCAGGTGTTTATAGGTGGTGAACAAAATATATAATATAATAAAAAAAATCATACGTTTAGCTACATTTACTGATAGATAAAAAACACAATCACCATTAATAGTGTATAGGCCTAGAACCAATTTACGTGACATGCACAAATAAAAGTTGTTTAATTTCTGGAATCAAACAAAAATCAACTGCATTTGCAATTGCAAATATCACAAATAAAATCTTATCAGAGAAGAACTTGCTTTTCCAAACAACTGAGAGCTGAGTTTTACGTGAATGTACAGATTTTTAATTATTTCAGTCATTTAACAGTGAACAAATATGTTACGAGTAATATAGTTGGAGATTTTAAGTGAATTTAATGCATATTTAAAAGTATCATTGCATATAAAAACTCTCTGCAAATTCTCCGCGAATTCTCCATCTCTCTGCGGATTCTCCGTGTATCAGACAGACCCCGGAAATACTTCACCGGATTGCGCACCGTCCACAGCGCTACCTGGAGGAAGGTAAGGGAACTGTCAGTTGTAAACAAACCCATTATTGCCCAACCACCGGAACAGCCACCAGGAGTGTTCACGTTGTGGTGGTAAGCATACTAAAGAGACTAGTAAATTTAAAGATGCCAATTGTAGAGGTTGTTGTAAGAAAGGACACCTTGTAAAGAAATGTTGGTCCAAGCCTAAAGGTGCATATGTTGTTGATGAACTGCCACAAGAGGGCTCCTGTGATAGTTCTTGTGAGGAGCCGGGAATGTATCACATTGACCTTGTAAACACATCTGAAGCATGTGATAGTAACTTGAATAATTGAGATGTCAATAACACTGTACAGACTGTGTTTAGTATCACTGAAGGTAGTGAGAAATACTTTGTGACTATGGATGTTTATGGACAGCCATTACGTTTTGAGTTGGATACTGGTTCATGTTGTACTATTGTGAATGAAAGCACATACAAGCATACAAGCAGCTCTTTGAACGGAAAGGTATGAAACTTAACTCCACAAGTCTTAAGCTACAGGACTTAAAAAAGAAAGAGTGCACATTCTAGGAACAGTAAATGTACAAGTTAATTATGCATACCAGAAGCACAGCTACAAATTACCAGTGGTTGTAGTGAAAGGAAATAATCCAAACTTGTTAGGTAGAAACTGGTTGTCAAAAATTAATTGGAATGGCATGAGATAGCTAAGCAGACTAGCAGTAGAGATGACCCATATGTGCAAATGGTCATTCAGGATACTGATAGTGAATTAAGCAAGGTGCTTAACAAGTTTACTGGAGTATTTGATGAGAAAATGAGCAAAATTAAATACTTCAAGGCTCATATCAATATACCAGATGGTATAAGTCCAGTGTTTAAGAAGGCCAGGTCTGTTCATTATGCTCTAAAGCCAGCAGTGGAGAGAAAATGAGCAAAATTAAATACTTCAAGGCTCATATCAATGTACCAGATGGTATAAGTCCAGTGTTTAAGAAGGCCAGGTCTGTTCCTTATGCTCTAAAGCCAGCAGTGGAGAGAGAGCTTGATTAGAAGCTGAAGGAGTAATAAAGAAAACTGATAATTCAGACTGGGCAGCACCTACAGTCAATGTGCCTAAAGAAGGAGGCATCTCTGGTGATTATAAAGTGACTATTAACCCTTTCATATCCATTGACACATACCCATTGCCTATAGCACAGGATTTGTTCTCTACATTGTCTGGTGGAAAATTCTTCTCAAAATTAGATCTTAGACACGCGTATCATCAGCTAGAGCTAGATGAGAGTTCAAAACAGTATCTTGTGATTAACACAGGGTGTGGACTGTACTCATATGAACCTTTGAGTAACTGGGTCAACTCAGCGCCAAGTATTTTCCAGAAAGTTATGGACCAAATACTACAAGGACTTGACGGAGTTGTTTGCTATCTTGATGATGTACTTATCGCATCAGGGTCAGTTGAAGAGCAGCTGCGAGTACTACAGGAAGTACTCAGTAGGTTTGACCACTATGGCATAAAATTAAAGAAGGAGAAATGTTCATTCTGAAAGGAAAGTGTGACATATCTAGGCCACACTGTAGATTAAGAAGGACTGAGAACTACACCTGAGAAAGTGCAAGCTCTGTTGGAGGCACTTAGACCTGTAGCCGATCGAGATCGAGTTGCAGTCCTACCTCGGATTACTCAGATATTATCAGAAATTCTTGCCAAATGTAGCTACACTGCTGCAACCTCTGAATGAACTGACACACAAACATGTAGTCTGGAATTGGACAGATAAGTGCGAGAAAGCATTTCAGGAGAGCAAGAATATGATTTTAGAGGCTGGAGTACTTGACACATGACGTCAACACGCCAATCAAGCTACAGTGTGATTTTGTCTCCTTGCGCCTTTTTAGCAGTTTTATCCCATGTGATGCCAGAGGGCCAAGACAGACCGATAGCTTTCGCGTCACGCACATTAACGGCCAGTGAAAAGAATTACACGCAACTGGAACGCGAGGCATAGCGCTGATATATGGAGTTAAACATGTCTTCCATAGATACATTTACGGCAGAAAGTTTAAGCTAGTGACTGATCACAAGGCCTTGATGACTATTCTGGGTCCTAAAACAGCTGAGCCAACACTTGCAGCTGCACGCATGCAAGGTTGGGCCCTGACGCTGTCTGCCTATAACTACGATATTGAATATCGCAAAGGATCGGAACACAGAAACGCTGACTGTTTTTCTAGACTTCATCCAGGTAGAGAGATCAACAATCAAGCTATAGAAGATGCTCATACAGTATCTTTTCTTTTTTATAACCAGTAAAGATATTGCAAGCGCAACTAGCAGATATCCAGTTATGTCTCTTGTACTACACAATTTTATAAATGGATGGCCAACTTTTGTGAAGGACGAAAATCTGAAACCTTACTTCACAAAGAGACATGAGTTATCAGTGGAATCTGATGTATTTTATGGGGCATGCGAGTTCTGAAACCGCCTCAGTTTCGACAAAGACTGTTAAGTGACCTGCATGAAACACACCCAGGAATGTGTAAAATGAAATCACTTGCCAGGAGTTACTTATGGTGGCCAGGCCTTGATCAAGACATAGCAGATCTAGTGAGATCATGTAACCCGTGTCAGTCTGCATGTGAAACTCCATGAGTAATTCCGTTACAACCATGGACATGGCCTACCAACCCATGGCAGAGAGTACATATAGACTATGCCGAAATGGTACAAATTTCCTATTACTTATAGTCTCACACTTTAAATGGGTTGAAGTACTCATCATGAATTCAACAACATCAGCGAAAACCATCGAAGCTCTTAGAGCTTTGTTTGCCCGTTATGGTTTACCTGAACAATTGGTCAGTGATAATGGACCACAGTTTACCTCGGAAGAGTTTACCACATTTCTTAAACTCAGTGGTGTACAACACGTCAGAGTGCCTGCATATCACCCTGCTAGCAATGGTACAGCTGAAAGGACTGTCAAAAGCCTTAAACACATGCTGTTAAAGAACACATCAGACAAGAAGCAAGGTAACAAAACCTTAGGACATAAACTTGCAAATTGGTTGTTTAAATACAGACACACAACGCACAGTACCAATGAGCGAACGCCAGCAGAACTTTCTTAAATCGACAGCCTAGAACTAACCTTAGCCTGCTGAGACCGAACCTGCAACAGGATGTGATTGATAAACAATACAAACAGAAATTGTACCATGATAGGTCCAGAGTAAATCAAAGGACCTTCACAACAGGACAACCTGTTTCAGTAAGAAACCATCATGGAGGAAAGGAGAGATGGGTTCCTGGAATAATCACAGCAGTGAAAGGTACTGCTACATATTTAGTTCGAGTGTTGGGTCGCATTAGATATGTACATGTAGACCACATCATATCAAGGAAAATGTCTGAGCAACAAGCTGAACATAATATAGAGCCTAGTGTTAGTGCTGACACCTGTGAAGGTTTACATGAGAGTATGGCAGTACCAATATATAAAGAACAGTTATGGCATGATCCGCCAGGATTGAGTCTACCCAGAAATCCTGAAAATGCAGATGTCTATGATCAGACACAACCGGACTTCCCAGAGACAACCCATACCAATGATGTTCAACCTCAACCACCAGAGATGAATGCTGAGTCAATAATTGCCACACAGCCAGAACCAGAAACTCAGACTCGGCCAGAGAGACGTTATCCTCGTAGAAACTGTAAACCTGTCTTTAAGATGAATCTTTAAATTAAACCAAGAACTGATGATTGAGTTAATTACAGGGTTCTTGAGATAAGATATGTCTTATTGATCTTGCATGTTGTTTCTTTAATGTGATGACTGATATTCTAATATATGTTTATGTTTTGCGTCATACCATATGACTCGAACATAAGTGGACAGATTTTTCAGTAATTGCTTAAAATTTATCAATGTGTAAACATGAAACATTTAAATTTATAAAGATCAACATACCATATATACAGGGATGTCATAATCAGATTACAAGGAGAGTAAGTTTTTATCTACAAGGGGAGGAGTGTGGTAATGTAACTTTAGTTGAGATCCACTTCACATAAACAGGCATACACACATATATACAAGCACACTTGAGCCACTTAAGAGAAAACACTTGTATACAGGGAAAACTTCTGTAATGAATATTTATGCCCGGAGAGTGACCGGAAGTGATGTCATAGTTTTCTGTGAACAAGAAGTGTGAAGCCATTTTTGTCTTGTGTCTCTTTTGCTCCACTCACGTGATTGAGATATCACAGTCATGACCTTTCCTAGGAGAGTGTCCTTGACTTTGAATAGGTCCAATTTTGGGGAAAATCACACACGTTCTTAAATATCTGAAGAAATCTTGCATGGATTGATCCCAAAATCAAGTTGATCGAAGATCATGGATAGGGTTGTCATGTTCCAAAAACTGGTGGCGCCACCTATAATTCTTTACTTGTTTTTGTGCCTTTTAATACCCCCAAAATTGCCACTTGACAGTACTGTGAGCATTATTAGTCAAAAACTGATGGACAGGAGCTGAATGAAAGTGCAATTAGACTGAATAAAGTTGCCCTGTAATCAAGGCTAAGCAATTACAGTCATTATGTAAGTACCTGGCAACTCAGCTCTGAAATTTGAATACACAAAGTCCCAATTATCTTAAAAAACTGCAACTTAAATAATATATAATCATGATTAAATACAGAGACTGAGAATTGTAGTAATAAACTGGCCCTTAGTACATTACACACCTCCCCTTCCCCATAAAAATTTTAATTTCTAAACAAAATTAAAATTTTCTAAAACAAAATACTCATGAATACCAGTATAATCCTTCTATATCTATCTGTGCACATAGATTAAAAGGTGAATCTCAGACATTAAAAATAAAATGTACTGTAACAAAATTGTTAGAATTTAAAAAAAAATTGATGTGAAGACATTTTAAGCCATTACTTGCATATCTGACATATGAAATGTACACCTTCATATTGTATGATTCAAATATATAAGACAATTAGCATATTAGGCATGAGTATTTCACATTTATATGACCTTTTCTTGCACTCATTAAGCGTCAATACATTCTATATACTCGATAATCTAATAAAGTTTGCACACATCCACTTGCAACCTGTCATTTAAGCTCCAGATTCCATTTCTGATCCGTCCTTATTATGTAAACAAATGACAGTGTAACTCTTCCCTTATTCTGTAACATATCACTGTCAGGCCAAAATGCAGTTTTGCAGAAACTATGTTTTTGACTGGGTTCCGCCGCTGCCGCCGCCGCATTCGTTTTTAAGGAAATCCTCTGAGACTACTGGACAGTAGTCCAAATATCAAAACCACTGATCTGTGTTTTAGCTCAGCTGACTATAAGTCATCTGAGCTATAGTCGTGGTCCATTGTCTGTCGTCCGTCCATCTGTCCGTCCGACCGTAGATGTGGCACGTTTTGAAACCGTAAGACCTAGGAATCCAAAATTCGGCATAGTGTTAGACGTCCCCAAGATCTCCTACCAAGCCGAAAACTGGGTCTTTGCGACTTTGTTCCTTTGAGAAATTAAGGAAAAACCTCAATTTTTATTAAAAACCTATTTTCACACTTCAGGGCTGCCTAATATCAAAACCACTCATCTGTTTTTCCTCATATTTACCATAAATATTCCTCTATATAGTTCTTACGTACATGCCTGAAATTATGTCTGTATTATATAATTTAAGAAAGTTATGGGCCAGATCATAATGCATTTTGTAAACAATCAGGAAAGATATTTGATCACTTAACACAAAACTTGTTAAAGCTATAGACTTTATTTCAAGTAATATAACTTTAATTAATCAAAATAAAATTGTATACCCAAAATTAGATCAAAATCTTTTAATTTTTTTAAAATATTAACAAAAATAAAAAATTGGTACCTTAAATTTTGCCTTACTTTGACCATGGCACGTTTTTTTCCTGTAAGTACTGTGGCTTTAATTTTTTCAGCATGTTTTTTTAGCATTTTGTCTGTTAACACCAAAAATTTGAAACCAGTTGATCAAAAACTGTAGATTTTATTCAAGTTTTCAAGCACCATGTAACATATTGTTTACATCAGGCTAGTGTTATGCAGTTTGCAAGAGCTCAGCTCCCCAGCTTAAGCTCTCAGTTCCTAAAATTTGGCATACAATTAGATGTCTCCAAAATCCCCTACCATGCCAAGAATTTGGTCACTAGGACTTAATACCTTTGAGATATTAATGAAAAACTTCATTTTTCAATTAAAAACCCATTGTTACACTTCAATACTGCCTAATATCAAAACCACTGATCTGACTTTAATCATATATAATATACATGTTTTTCTATACATTCTCTGTGCACATGCCAGAAATGATGTCAGTATTGCGTAATTGTTTTAAGTTATGGGCCCAAACATAATGCACTTTGTAGAAAATCAAGAAATATATTTATCCCCTTAACAAGGGGCTTGCTGAAGCTAGAGATTTTTTGTCAGGGATGTATCATTATTTAATCAAGATTCAATTGAATACCCAAAATTAGTTCTGAATTTTTAAAATTATATAAGTTATTAGTATAAATATAAAATTAGTACCTTAAATTTTGCCCAACTTTGACCATTTCACTTTTGTTTCATGTGAGCTCTGTTCATATAATTTTCATATCATGCACACATAAGGATTTCAGCTTTTTAGTTAAGAAAGCTGAAAGAAATTGGCCAAAAATTGTAGCTTTTATTAATGTTTTTATGAGACCATGTCAGACCTTGGCTCTCTCCAGCCACTCTTGAGTCACCTGTATGTTGACCTTGTAGAACTTTCAGCAAATTATGCACGCTTGAGGCGAGGCATATACTGGGGCAGCCAGGCAGCTTATGGCCAGCTGTTGATCCAGGTGTCCAACCCAACTCATCTAGTAGTTTTAACCAACAACATAACAATAAATTAATCAATTTTTATTGGTTTTTAATAACAAATTAAAGAAAAATAGAAAAGGAATTTGTTAGTTTATAATAATAGGGAATTAACTTGCAGTTACTGATGATATAAGAATCTTGTATCGATGGATAGAATGTCACATATTCCAAATAACACCATGCAGTCACCTATGGCATTTTTCAGTTCAATTTTAATAATAAAAAAGTAAATCATATCATTTATTACTAATCATTAGGGATCATATGAAGGAAATTAATGATAGACAAAGATGCAGTTGTGATATTAATCTAGATTCCTACTGTGTCTAGTGTGTACATTGATGTGAAATTAGTCCAAAATATATATCACATTTATTTTTTTTTTAATATAAATAAAAGCCATAAAACCAGGTACTTATGATCATTATTTAAATGTGAATTTTGTACATTCTGGATTCTCAACACCATTGTTTGGTGAAAACTGAATAAATACCAGACATGGTGGGAATACTTTGCAATTGTATTTAAATACGATATGAATATGTACTCCATTATAAAATTTCTTGCATAAAGAATGGGAATTCAGGTAAAAATGAAAGTATATGAATACCAGTGCAAATACTTTCAAAATGTATTCATGAATGCATTCATGAATATATTCTTTAATATTATTTTAATAATCATTTCAGTTATATTTCATTTTAAAAATCATACGATTCTCTTATTATTTTTAATAAAAATTATATCTAAGACAATATTTGTAATTTTTTTAATAAATAGTTAAACTCTTATATTATATGTTCTGCTTATAAGTTATATGGCCAAGTCAAAATCTGTGTAACAATAGTACTCCATTTGTTAATAAAATAAATGAAATCAATTCTCTTCTCTGTCTCCAAAGGTACTATCAAAATCATACATAAGCTAAACAACAACAACTCATAATACAGCTTTTACTTATTACCACACAAAACCAGCATGTGCCTTATTTCTAAATCATATTTTTTTATCATATATAACAGCTGAGCGCCGTGACCCATAGGTCCCTTGTCTTAATATTTATCAGAAGTATTTTCTTATATATTTCCTTTATACATGCCAGAAATTAAGTCTGTAAAGTGTAATTTCTTTAAGTTATGGGCCCAAACATAATGGACTTTGTAAAAAATCAGGAAAAATATTTATTCACTAACATAAAATTTTTTAGATTATTTTTTCAAGCATATTACTTTGTTTAATTAAGATTCAATTGTATACCCAAAATAAGATCTGAATTTGTAATTTTTTTAAGTTGTAAGCATTAAAAATAAAATCAGTACCTTAAAGCTAAGTGCCACCCTTGTTACTGCGCATCGCGGACGCGCAGTTACTGGTGCACTTGCTGTTGGGACACACTGAAAGCCGGGCCCAGTTAAACACATGAAAAATGACCCTTACGTAATAGAAACGATCTTGAAACTGGGTTAATCATAAAGATTGGGTTTATCCCTAAAATTTGCTGATAATTCGTATTTTTAGTGGTAATTTATTACTCTTGATAATGGTTAATGCCTTTATTTGGGGCCGTCAGAAAATCCAGGCCCACAGAAAACGGCCGTATCATACTTGTGTAACGGGTATTTGTTTCTTGCATCTCCAGGACAAGACAGCCAGAACTGGTTCCTAAAATAAGAGCTGGTATATTAACACAAGACCAAAATGCTCGGGTCGTCAACGACCCGCTTGTGTGTTGCTAAGTCCGGCCTATGTTATGTAAATAAGCTTTATTAACAAACTAACACCTGACAGTGTGCAGAGTGGCGGAAAACCAGGACCAGAAGTCCATTCAGCCGTCACTCTGCCATAGGACTTTGTCGACACCACTCGTGTCACTTTACATTGGTCTTTTTTTCATCAGGTGAGAAATTGTTTCATTCCCTTAGCTTCTTACAGTTGCCTTGTTAATATCAGTCATTTATTTCCTTTTCTTCCTATATTTCATCCAGTAACTCGCAAAGTCATATTTCAGTGTTTTGTAAAATAGTACATAATGCCTTCATTGGAAGGTTTAAGGTTTAAGCTGTTTTCTGTGTTTCTGTGTATCGCTTATATGTATATATGTAATATGTAATATAAAGACTCTGCCATAGGACTCTTGTCGACACCACTCGTGTCACTTCACATTGGTCTTTTTTTTTTCATTAGTTTCATTAATTGATGTATCGCCACTTGTCCTTAGTTCGTTTCTGGGAGGTTCGGAGGGTCGCGATGAAATACCACAACATCGGTCTGCGCTCCGCACCGGGGCTGGACCGTTACACTTATTTTATGCGTATTTTACACTTCCTCTAGTTGATTATTATAGAATGGACATTAATCTAACCATAGACACTAGGAAGGCAACTAAAATTCGGAAAATCAAGCCGATACCTCACTAAAACATATGGTCCGACAGACGGTCCCGCAATACGTCTCCCGGGCCCAAATCAAAATGCGTTTACACTCCATTACACATTATTTATTTGTCATTTTATGACTGGTTACGTTAGATTAGACAATCATATAACTGTGTACAAGATTTAAAACGTAAAATATTCGGAATTTCAATCGTTTATTACGGTTTTCGGGATGGTCTAATAAAAGGCTAATGAACGTACCGTATACCATGACCGGACCCAAATCGTCATGCATTGTACGGGGTACAGAGGTTCAATTTTCAACACGTTTCGATTTAAATAGCCCTAATGGTTACTCACGTTACTATTCAAGTGTTTAATTTTTATTTGAACTGGTTAAACTATGTTCTTCAAATGAATTTAATTTTATGTTTTAGGTATTAGTTAGGACCACAAATTAATGTAGCACTATATCATAGAATCGCTACTTTACTTAGTGAAAAAATAGGAAATAATTGGAGGTGGCAGATCGATAATTAATTGCCTACTGCTGCTTAATTGCCCTCCACACAACCCTGTATACGATACCACTCCTGCTTAGTCACTTATCTCAGAATTTCATGTCATCATGCTAAGGGAAACAACTTTTAAAGATATATACATCATTTTTTTGCATTTTTTTATATTTTTGAAATACAGAAACTAGTGTTTGACTGCTTAGATCCGTGGTGACCCCATATTTTTTTTGGCTGAAAATTTATCATATAGTATAAGTGATTCATAGGCCAAAGTAAAATAAAATAAGAAATCAATTCAAGTTTTTGTAAATTTTATTTTATTCCTGCAGAGGAGTGATGTATTCTGGTCATTTCCGTCAGGTATTTATTTTTATTATATATGAATTTAGGCAATATATTTCTCTGTTTTTATAATAAAATGTCTTTATTTCATCAAAAAATGATGTTGTTGACTTTGTTTATTAAAACAAGTTTTCAAATTACACTTTATTGCAATTCTTTAGCTTATCATATTCTTTAACTAATTTTTCTTCAGTCCATCATAAAAGCCAGTTGACCACCGTCTTGTTTACTGGTCATATCTTACCAAAATGCATGGTGATCACCCTTGATCAGTTTGATTTCCAACATGAATCAACCTTAAGTACAAAGTATAAAAGTTTCAGTTGATTATCAATTCAAGAAATAATAGTGGCACTTAGCTTTAAATTTTGCCACACTTTGACCATGACACGTTTGTTTCCTGTAGGCACTGTTGATTTAATTTTTATATCATGCACACATAAGGATTTCAGCTTGTTAGTTTTTAAAGTTGAATGAAATAAATTGACCACATACTGTAGCTTTTTTTGAAGTTTTTATGAGACCATGTCACACCCAGGCACTACCCAACCCCTCTTCAGTCACCTGTATGTCACGTTGATAATCTTCCAGGCACCACATGCACGCTTGAGGCGGGGCATATACTGGTCAGCCAGGGTGCTTATAGCTGGCCACAGTTGATCTAGGTGTCCAACCCAACTCATCTAGTAGTTGTTTTGATCAATAATAAATAAAAAATGTTATTGGATTATAATAACAACTTTAAGAAAAATAAATATAAAAGGAAGTTGATAGTTGATGAGTTGCAATTACTGATGTTGTATGGATCTTATATGGATGGATGAAAATGTATTCCAAATAAATAATAATGAGAGATTAAATGAAGGAAATTAATGATAGACAAAGATGCAATTTATTGCTCTAAATTCCCAGGTCTTTTCTAAGTGTTTCAGTTTGTTAATTTGCAATATTTATTGCAAAATTTAAGAAAAAATTAAAATATTTTAAAACTAAATTTTACTCAGACAAGTACTGATTAAAGATGTCAATATGTTTCACTCATGATATTAAGACTTGTGGCAGTATCAGCTGTCTCAAGACTATGTAAATAATCAAAATTTATATTACTTGTTCCTTTTATTTCAGTTGATAAAATTAAACTTGCCCATCTTTAGTTTGCTCCATGTAAAATTTATAGGGTGTCTTATCCTTGGGTTATTTTTTACCCATGTAATGGTTTTATAGCTGAGATTACTTTTACTTTTTTCTGATTTTTTTAATAAAAATATTTGATTATGATAAAAAATCAGATCTTAGACAAGTTATCTTTATGATTTCTGTAATGTTAATAATTGTCATAAGACTCTTGCTGTGTCAAATGTGTAGACTAATGTGAAAGTAGTCATTAGTTAATAGTTTCATTTTTTTTAAATATAAATTAAAGCCATAAAACCAGGTACTTATGATCATTATTTAGATTTATGAATTTGTATATTCTGGATTCTCAACAACTTTGTTTGGTTGAAACTGAATATATACCAGACATGGTGCAAATACTTGGCAAATGTATTTGAATAATAAATAGTAACAACTCATATTATTTGTGCTAGTGCTACTCGTTGGTAGGGAACACCTGGAATAATTAAATACGCATTTGTAAAAAGCATAATTAACATGACTGATAATGTAAAGTTTTTTCCCCAAATACTTCTACTGCAATGCTATGTTATAAGGCCAAGTCAAAACCTGTGTGATACAATATCCAAATGTAAATAATATAAATGACATCAGTTCTCTTCCCTCACTCCAAGGATATTATCAAAATCTTACATTACTTGAGTTAAACACCATCAACTCAAAATACAGCTTATATTACCACACAATACCAGCATTTGCCTACCTCCTCTTCCAAATCATATTTTGTGATAATATATAACAGCTGAGCGCCGTGACCCATGGGTCCCTTGTTTCGAATCTTTACGCATTTTTTCTCTATTTTTGAGACCTTCAAATAAGCCTCATCTGTTTACCGGGCACAAATCATCACTGTTTGACCTAGAAACTATCATCTAAAGAGGTCCATGAAAAGTCATTGAACCCTGAAATTAGGTCTCTGTTACCCATATCCTCTGAGAATAAATTAAAATGTGATACAAAAGCTTCAGTATCTGAACAACTAATACATTGACTACCATGATTTTTTGCATGCCTATTGATCATGGAGTTTATCAGCAGTTCTGCAGACTGGTGGCGCCACCTGTATTTCTTCAAATTTTTACGCATTTTTTTCTTTGTATGAGACCTTCAAATGAAATGGACTTCCGTTAACAAAGCAGAAATTGTAACCGTTGCACCTAGAATCTTCTTACTTCACATCCTGGGAGGTCAAGGAAAAATCTCCTTGGAAACATGAAATTAGGTCTCTGTTACCCATATCCTCCAAGCTTTGTGGCTTGTAAGTACCCCCCAGAATAATAAAAAAAATGATACTAAAGCTCCAGTCTCTGAATAACTAATGCATTGATCTCCATGATTCTTTGCATGCATATTAATCATTGGGGTTTCATTAGTTCCTGCAAACTGGTGATGTCACTTGACTATTGTCAAGTCTGCGGAATTATAGTTATTGTCTTGTGGACGAGATAACTTTTGAAGGGCTGCATATATTTCTAAAAAAAACATTGAAACATTCCTTGTTCCTACCAAATACCAAAATTTCATAAGAGTTCAGAACCTGGTAACCTTGACCTTTCTCTTCAAGATAAATCTGCCGAAATGTAACATTTTGGTGACCCCATAGCTTTTGTAGTATTTCAAATCTTGTCCTCAAATTTGGTACAACAATTGTTACTACCAAATTCTCAAATCAGTTTGGAACTCGGTGACCTTGATAAGGATCTTCAAGGTCAAATCAGCCGAATTATAGTTAGTCTCTTGTGAACACAATAACTTTTAAAGGGCAGCATTTTCCTCCAGAATTTGAAACACTCTTTCTTTCTTCCAAAATCTTGGACGTGTTCGAAATCCTGTGACCTTGACCTGATCTTAAAGGTCAAATGTATGCAATATTATTGTGACCCCCATAACTTTGTATATACTGAAGATTTTTTCTTCAAATTTGACACACCAGTTCATTCTGCCAAAATGTCATCAGAGTTCGAAAAGTGGTGACCTTGAACTTGCTATTGCATATTTTACCGCTAATGTTTTGGGATGGCCCATAGGGGGTAATATATATGTTTTGCACTGCAAAAACAAAGCCATTCTAGTTTCGAATTTTTACGCATTTTTGTCTATTTTTAGAACATCAGATGAATTGGTTGTCCATTAATAGGGCACAAATCATGAGTGTTAGATCTAGAATCCTAGAGTTTCATGAAAAATATCCTTGGTTACTTGAAATTAGGTCATGGATAACTATATTTCGCAAATTAGGAGAGAAAAATTATTTTTTAGCACCAAGTGAGTCAGATGAGGCACAAATTGTATCCATTTGGCCTAAAATCCTCATACATGACTTTCAGGGAGGTCCCTAAAAATCTTCTTGGAAACCTGTAATGTCACTCTGACCCATTTTCTGCAAGCTGTGAGAAAGAACTTAATTTTTACACTCAATTAGTCAGGAAGGAACAAATGGTAGATCTGTTGTAAAACCAAAATGTTCATACTATTAATAGTATATCTAGCTTCGCCTGATGGCTATATATACAATCCAATGGAAAACTACACTCCAATGTCCTCTGTATACAAATCCAACATTATTATAAATTTATAGTCCCCTGTCTGGGTTACACAACCATAGACGTACTAACCCCGCCTCTGGTGAAACAACCATACTTACTTCTAAATATATGGTTGATACTACTTCGACGAATTTACCCTTGTCTAGGGTAACAATGGCCAACTACAATAGTTCCCACAAAATCGGCTTTGAGGAGCCTCTGGAGTCAACTAAAACACGACCTTATTCCCTTCCCATCGGAATCAGACTTAGATAATTGCGTAGTTTTTTTCTCAGGTTTTAGAATGTCGTCCTAGCATTCGAACGTAAAATGACGTGACTTTTTAGACAGTAAAACTTATTAACCAATTAGGGGTTAGTGAACTCTGTGACTTTTTTTCTAGAAGTTCTGAATATGCATCGCATGTAAACAAAAGCCTTTTCAAGGTGATCTTGTTTTATATATATTTTCTATATTACGTTCTAATTTAATCTGACAACTAGCAGTAACTATAAGCCCTAAATAATAACTGTTTCATCATAATCTCGCCCTAGATCATCAATGGTAAACATGACTACATTGACCGCTCTTGGTCTATAGCTATGACGTCACATGTTGTTACAGGTGCCCTTTTATTGTGTGCAGCGGTCTAACAGATGATTGTTTTATTGTGCATACGGATGTTCCATGTGTTGTTGGTAATTTGTGTGCCCCGCGTAGCTCGTGTTGTAGCAGCGTCGCCTGGCTGGGCCGGGTTGGCCCTAGTGTGAACCCTGACACGGCGTTCTCTGTTCTAGTTTGTTCTTTGAGCGTGTGGTACTGTGTACTATATGTTAGATTCTTTAGACTGTTCGAGAAGTGGAAAATTCTCGGCTTGGGGCGAGAAGTTATAAATAGGGGGCTGTTTTTTTAAAGCAGAGAGAGAGGTGAGAGAATATTCCTGCGGCCACGGAAGCGTGTATGTCAGTTTGTGGGGCCTATTCCTATAAGTGCGGCAATTATAAATTTTCTTCAGATTTTCTTCTGGATTTTGTGATGAATCTTATTTGGTCTTCAGTTAACTTTCTGGAGTGTTACAAGAGCTTTACATTGGACTGTTATTCTCCGAGAGAATTTGTGTGAACTTTTCATCCGGCATATACATTTTAAAGGACTTATCGCTGTGACAGTGGTGGTATCCAGGTACTGTGCACTTTGTTTATTTTACTGTGTGATTGTAATGATTTGCTGTTATACTGTGTCATTGTATTGATTTAGTGTATTGTAATGTTAGGGTTGTTTTAAGAATAAATTATAGTTATTTGTTAACAAACAAGTGACCCATGGGTCATGACGCTCAGCTGACTGGGAAGAGATTCACAAAAGGAAATTTTATCATCAGAATGGTAGATACCCATTCAACTGAAGCATCAAACAGAGAAACCAACAGGCCAAGATTTAGTCTGTATTTATATATCTGAAAAATAGAGAAAAAATGTGTAAACTTTAAAATCTAGAATACGGGTAGCCGACAAGTGACTACGTGTATCTGCCATAATCAGAGTGGAGCGGGTGAAGTGAGGCATGGGTTGAGTGGCAAGGGGAAACAGAGTGAGGTATGTTGCATATTAGCATGGATGTCTGCAGCCTAAATGTGTATGTAGGTTGTGCAACCTACCACAAATCCAGAAAGCTGTCCAAGTTGAATACATATGCAAAATTTTAGGCAGAAAAGTCAAACCACTACATGGATATGAGTAATTGTAGCCCACGGCAGACAAACAGACAGACGCTGTGCAAAAATCGTTGCAGTTTTGTGTATGATAAAGACCTATGTGAGATCTAAACACAAGCACAATTTTGGCCCGATCGGTCAAATGGTTCCTGAGATATTAGCTTGGATGTGTGCAGCGTTAACTAGAATGTAAGTGGCGCCACCTGTCATAAAATCAAGAAAGCTATCCAGGATGTATAAACCTGCAAAATTTTAGGCAGTTATGTCAAACCACTACAGAGAAATGAGTGATTTTAGGCCACGGCAGACAAACAGACAGACGCTGTGCAAAATGTGCAAAAATGGTTGCAGGTGGCCCCCTCCAGTTTTGTGTATGATAAAGACCTATGTGAGATCTATACACATGCAAAATTTTGGCCCAAGCGTTCAAACGGTTCCCGAGATATGAGCTTGGATGTCTGCAGCATAAACTAGAATAAAGGTGGCGCCACCTGTCATAAAATCAAGAAAGCTATCCAGGATGTATAAAACTGCAAAATTTTAGGCAGATATGTCAAACCACTGCCAAGATGTGAGTGACTTTATTGCACGGCAGACAAACAGACAGACGCTGTGCAAAAGTGGTTGCAGGTGGTGCCACCAGTTTTGCGTATGATAAAGAGCTATGTTAGATCTATACACATGCAAAATTTTGGCCCGATCGGTCAAAAGGTTCCCGAGATATGAGCTTGGATGTCATCAGCGTGAACGTGAATGTAGGTGGTGCCACCTGTCATAAAATCAAGAAAGCTATCCAGGATGTATAAAACTGCAAAATTTTAGGCAGATATGTCAAACCACTGCCAAGATGTGAGTGACTTTATTGCACGGCAGACAAACAGACAGACGCTGTGCAAAAATGGTTGCAGGTGGTGCCACCAGTTTAGCGCATGATAAAGAGCTATGTTAGATCTATAAACATGCAAAATTTTGGCCCGATCGGTCAAACGGTTCCCGAAATATGAGCTTGGATGTCATCAGCGTGAATGAGAATGTAGGTGGCGCCACCTGTCATAAAATCAAGAAAGCTATCCAGGATGTATGCGCATGCCGAATTTCAGGTGAATTAGTCAATTCACTGCAGAGATATGAGTGATGTTAACCAAAGGCAGATGAACAGATGGACACTGTGCAAACATGGTTACAGGTGGCGCCACCATTTTTTGTGTATGTTAAAGAGCTATCCAAGGGCTACATTAGTATAAATTTTATTTCCTGATCAGTCAAACGGTTCCCGAGATATGAGCTTGGAAAGCTCATAAAATCAAGTCCCAGAGGAGCTCTCTGGAAACGAACGCGGCAACGGCGGAGGAACCCTGTCAAAAACAATAGTACCTTCAAAACTTCGTTTTGGCGGGTACAAAAATACAGGTGGCTCCACCAGTCTGCAGAAACTAATAAAAACACTTACAAACATCAATATCCATGCAAAGAATCATGGTGATCTCCCCGTTAGTTGTTCAGATACTTCAGCTTTTGTATCAAATTGTCCATTATTCTGAGGGATACTTCGGAGTCCTTGAAGGATATGGGTAACAGAGACCTAATTTTAAGTTTCCACAGGCACTTTTCATGGGCCTCCTTGCATGATAAGAATGAAGATTCTAGGTCCAGTTGTTGCGATTTGTACCCTGTTGACAGATAACCACATCTTTAAAGGTATCAAAAAAAAGAGAAAAAAAAAATCGTAAAAATTTGAAAAAAATAGATGTGGCGCACCCAGTCTGCAGAAACTGATGGAACAGGTCATGATCAATATGTATGCCGAAAATCATGACCATCAGTGTTGTAGTTATTGAGATACTGCACTTTTTGTATCAAATTTTCCATTATTCTGGGGGGTATTTTGGAGCCATACAGCTTAAAGAATATGGGTAACAGAGACCTAATTTCAGGTTTCCATGGAGAATTTTCATGGGTCTCCCTGTGTGTCAAGAATGAAGATTCTAGGTCCAGTTTTTATGATTTGTGCCCTGTTAACAGATGTTCATATCTTTAAAGGTCTCAAAAATAGAGAAAAAAATTCGTAAAAGAAAAAAACAAAAAAAAAAAACGAACAAATACAGGTTGTGCCAACAGTCTGCAGAAACTGATGGAACACCTCATGATCAATACGTATGCCAAAAATTATGACCATCAGTCAAGTAGTTAATGAGATATTGAAGTTTTTGTATGAAATTTTTGACTTTTCTGGGGGGTACTTTGGGGCCCCATAGCTCAAGGATATGGGTAACAGAGATCTAATTTATGGTTTCCATGGAGACTTTTAATTGGTTTCTCAGTGTGTCGAGAATGAAGATTGTAGGTCCAGCGGTTACGATTTGTGCCACGTTAACAGATGACAGCATCTTTAAACGTCTCAAAAATAGAGGAAAAAATTGTAAAAAAATCGAAAAATACAGGTGGCGCCACCAGTCTGCAGGAACTTGTGGAACATCTCATGATCAATATGTATGCCAAACATCATGACCATCAGTGTTGTAGTTATTGAGATATTGAAGTTTTTGTATGAATTTTTTTACTATTCTTGGGGGTACTTTGGGGCCCCATAGCTCGAAGGATATGGGTAACAGAGACCTAATTTCTGGTTTCCAAGGAGAATTTTCATGGACCTCTCAGTGTATCAAGAATTAAGATTCAAGGTCTAGGCTTTACAATTTGTGCCTTGTTAACAGATGTTCACATTTTTAAAGGTCTCAAAAATAGAGAAAAAAATTTGTAAAAAATCGAAAAATACAGTTGGCGCCACCAGTCTGCAGGAAGTGATGGAACATCTCATGATCAATATGTATGCCAAAAATCATGACCATCAGTCAAGTAGTTAATGAGATATTGAAGTTTTTGTATGAAATTTTTGACTTTTCTGGGGGGTACTTTGGGGCCCCATAGCTCGAAGGATATGGGTAACAGAGACCTAATTTCTGGTTTCCAAGGAGATTTTTCATGGACCTCTCAGAATCCCAAGTTACAAGGTTCTAGGTTCAGCGGTTACGATTTGTGCCTGGTTAACGGACAGACGGACGACGGACAAAGAGTGATCGCTATAGCTCAGATGACTTTCAGTCAGCTGAGCTAAAAAACCACTGACTTCTTTATTCATTCCCCTAGACATTTCACGCTGCCTAGTGTTACAGAATCTGATTTTTTATCTCCATTACAAAATTTATGTTCATCACGCATACGTGATCTGTTGATATTAGGTTCCGTAACAATGTAAACAAATGATTCTTGTTCGTGTGTCTGTCAACGCCAGTATATAAACATCTTAACATTCGCATTCATATAGCATTATGTAAGTGATGTTTATAAAATCGACATGTATGTGATATTATATTGGTGATGTTTATGAAATAAACATATTACATACATTGGTCTGGGTTTTGTTTCAACATTTAATATTGGCTTTTGTGTCACGACGCTCCTCCTTCAGAAAAATTTCTCAGTGGGAGACATTTTTCCACCAATATAAACAAAGGCCATATTTACTGGTATATTGATGAACAATGAAATAACAACAACCTTTAACATTAAAGATTAACATTGTAATTCATTCCTTATATTTGCAATTATCCCAACATTGTGTTACCATTGTGATAATATACAATGCAACATGTGAGTGCTTGGATAACAGTTCAATAATATCGCATATAAACGTTTGTACATGTATGTAATTATACATTGATACAGCATGTACCGGTACTATACTATTATATTCCTTTTGACACCTAGATTTTACATGACAAGATATTTTTTCTGTATTCTACTATAAGTTCCTTTAATAACTGTTTACATTTCTTTAGGACAGTTCATATTACATATTATGTAAAATTAAACTCTTTACATTTTCTAAAAATTTCAAAATTCTGCTGAGCAACGTGACCCATGGGTCCCTAGTGTTATAAAAGACCTGTCTGATAATCTAGGAAACTGGCCATAAAGGAATATGTATCATGGTCGGTGTAAAAACAGAACGTAGCCCTAGCCAATAATTTCATATTATTTTGAATTTTTATCACAAAGGATCTTGTACTAAGTTGTAGTGGGTGATGTTTTTACCTTCTGTAAAGCATAATGTAGTCTTATAAGGCAACTGAACAATTAACTTTAAAAAACAATTTTTGCTTGGACAACTTTAGTACTTTTCAGTAGTGGTTTAAATTAACTGATTTAAATAATCCATGCCAGCCCTGTTTATTGTATAACACCCTAGTAAACTGTTGATCCAAAATAACTGCATGGGTGAGGAACATAACCTTTGTGAATCCATAGCACAAGAAAAGTGTATATGCATATGAAGACAAACAAACTAAAGCCGAAACAAATGAAATAGCGAGAGAAACAACCATTTTGTATTGAAATGCAATTATACTACAGCATCGTTTTGTGGTATATGTAGTACTGCACTACTGGTGTTGTAAAGCAGTATGTTTTGCACATAAACTGCATTATTTGTACTGCAGTATTGTACTGTAGTGCATATTTATATATTTCCGGGAGCAGTATATATACTGCATTATTTTGCTGCATTTTTGCTGCTGTATTTTCCACGAAATACTGCAGTACTTTTTACCTCATACTGCAATAAATATACTAGTGTATTCTGCAGATTTACTGCTGTGTTTTACTGCAGAGTTTTGCGGATACTATGTTTTCAGTTGCACGCCGCCGGATAGGTTTCCGGAGAACTCCTCCGTAACAAATGGGCAGAATTTTTAAAATTCGGAATTATGATCGGGTCACATGTGAACTGCTGCGCCCTCATTTTTGGTTGACCTCTGACCTTTCCTCTCTCCAGTGCGTTCATCTGTGCGTCAGTTTTGACACAATAACCCACATATCTTCGGACTCGTTTGACCAATCAGGAAAAAAAATGTAAAAATATAGTCCTTGGATAGCTTTATAACATACATAAAAATGGTGGCGCCACCTGCAACCATTTTTGCAAAGCGTCCATCTGTTCATCTGCCTTGGGATAAAATCACTCATATCTCTGCAGTGAATGGACTTATCCACCTGAAATTTTGCATGATGAATGATAGCTTTCTCGATTTTATGACAGGTGGCCCACCTACCTTCACGTTTAGGCTGCAGACCACCAGGCTTATATCTCAGGACTGGTTTAACTTATCTGCCTAAAATTTTGCAAATGTATACAACTTGGATAGCTTTCTTGATTTTGTGGCAGGTGGCGCCATCTACATACACATTTCGGCTGCAGATATCCATGCTAATATGCAATACACCTCCCTTTTTCCCCTTGCCACTCAATCCATGCCCCACTTCACCCGTCCCACTCTGGTTTCGGCGGATACACGTAGTCGCTTGTCGACTACCCGTATTCTAGTTTTTTCACCTGATACTGCAGTGTATATGTACTGCTCCCGCATAAAACACTGCTATATCACAGTAATATACTGCAGTATTTTCCTGCAGTTTTACAGAATTACTGAGGTATCAAACTAATGCAATTAATTTACTGCTCCCGCAAAAACGCAGATGCATTACAGTCATACTGCAATATTTTTTCTGCAGTTTCACTGCAGCATTTTTTCACCTGGGTATTCTTTCTTTCCCTGATATTTAAAGAATCGCTTATGGAATAAATAAATTTCTGAAATCTTGTTCAAAGTTCTGTTAAATATCTTTCGGGAGCGTAAGCCGATATGACAATTAAATGCATGATATCATATACGCCTTATAATTGGTAGGTGGGACTAATTTCCGTGATGCAAATGTTACAGGATCGGGGACTGGTTGATATCGCTGTTCCCCCGACTCAGGCGAGAGTTCATGACCCGTGACTTTTATCGTCCGGCCGGGTGCAGTGGCGTATCCAGGATTTGAAAATAGAGGAGGCGCAGGCCTTATGACGGGAATGGTGCTGTTCTGCGTATTTTAGACATGTCATATATTAACAAATATTGGGAAGTGGCATTAAAAAGATGCATGGTCACACATAGTAATGTCTGGAATATTCAAAAGATCAACAACCCGTACATTAAAACGGCATGAACAATGTTTGCTTTATATATATATATATATATATATATATATATACATATATATATATATATACATACACTAATTAATCATTATTCAGATTATACTGATCTTCCACAATGCCCTAATAGGAAGGCATATTTAAACTTGTTTGAACACATTGCGTGGCAAGAAAAATTGTCTCCAACTAAACATAAATATTGTTAGTTCGTGCATTTATTATGATATTATTATGATATTTGTATGGTATCCAATTCAAGTTGTTAATTATGTTCACCCTGGGGCCTTCATCTATATATAATGCATTATTTGAACAAAAGAAAAAAACTTGCATCAATAAGTGTAGTAAATTAATTGTAATTTATACTTACAATAACACATGTTGGGTATACGGAGAGCTTTATTAACTATAACAGCCATAATAAAATCAGTATAAAAGCGCGCTGATGACAGACTGGATCGTGCTGAAAGATAAATATCATTAAGACATCATAAATATCATATAAATATCATAATTATCGATAGGCGTAAATGCTGCGCAATAATAAAGTCAAGTGACTGTAGTTACTTGTCTAGTCCGGCTGAACAATAACAAAGCTCTCCTTACAAAACTGGGACGGGACTGTGTGGGAAAGCAGTTGACGAGCGCAAAGAGTTAAATGGTAGCAATGCATTAAGACGGGGCCCTGGTAACTGGAGGTGCATGCGCAACTGCCCGCGAATGACGCAGGTGCGTTTCGCCCGAGTGCACAGAAACAGTAAAAACACAATTTAAACCAAGTCTAAATTATCCTTTAAAGTAAAAGATGGTCAGCGCACATATAAAAGAACTGAAATTGGTTTGCCATTATGTGACTGAATCTGTCAAAAGTAACGGCATGATTTTTAGCTTAGCTGACTGAAAGTCATCTGAGCTATAGCGATCACTCTTTGTCCGTCTGTCCGTCTGTCCATTAACCAGGCACAAATCGTAACCGCTGGACCTAGAACCTTGTAACTTGAGATTCTGAGAGGTCCATGAATAATCTCCTCGGAAACCAGAAATTAGGTCTCTGTTACCCATATCCTTCGAGCTATGGGGCCCCAAAGTACCCCCTAGAAAAGTCAAAAATTTCATACAAAAACTTCAATATCTCAATAACTACATCACTGATGGTCATGATTTTTGGCATACATATTGATCAAGAGGTGTTCCATCAGTTCCTGCAGACTGGTGGCACAACCTGTATTTGTTCGGTTTTTTTTCTTTTTGTTTTTTTACGAATTTTTTTCTCTATATTTGAGACCTTTAAAGATATGAACATCTGTTAACAGGGCACAAATCATAAAAACTGGACCTAGAATCTTCATTCTTGACACACAGGGAGACCAATGAAAATTCTCCATGGAAACCTGAAATTAGGTCTCTGTTACCCATATTCTTTAAGCTGTATGGCTCCAAATTACCCCCCAGAATAATGGAAAATTTGATACAAAAAGTGCAGTATCTCAATAACTACAACACTAATGGTCATGATTTTCGGCATACATATTGATCATGAGCTGTTCCATCAGTTTCTGCAGACTGGGTGCGCCACCTCTATTTTTTTAAATTTTTACGAATTTTTTTTTTCTCTTTTTTTGAGACCTTTAAAGATGTGGTTATCTGTCAACAGGGTACAAATTGCAACAACTGGACCTAGAAACTTCATTCTTGTCATGCAAGGAGGCCCATGAAGAGTGCCTGTGGAAACTTGAAATTAGGTCTCTGTTACCCATATCCTTCAAGCTATAGGACTCTGAAGTATCCCTCAGAATAATTGACAATTTGATACAAAAGCTGAAGTATCTGAACAACTAATGCGGAGATCATCATGATTCTTTGCATGGATATTGACCATTAAGTGTTTTTATTTGTTTCTGCAGACTGGTGGAACCACCTGTATTTTTGTATCCTCCAAAACGAAGTTTTGCAGATACTATGTTTTTGACCGGGTTCCTCCGCCGCCACGTTTGTTTCCAGAGAGCTCCTCTGAGAAAAATGGACCGATTTTTCCGAAACTTACACCAATTATCGAGTCACATGTGAACTAGTGCCTAACCAATTTGTGTTGACCTCTGACCTTTCCCCTCTATCCAGCGTCCATTTGTGCATCTGTTTCCACACATAAACCCTCATATCTCGGGAACCGATTGACCAATCAGGAAATAAAATTTATACAAATGTAGCCCTTGGATTGCTTTATAACATACACAAAAATGGTGGTGCCACCTGTAACCATGTTTGCACTGTGTCCATCTGTTCATCTGCCTTGAATTAAAATCACTTATATCTCTGCAGTGAATTGACTAATTCACCTAAAAATTCGGCATGCATATACATCCAGGATAGCTTTCTTGATTTTATGACAGATGGCGCCACCTACATTCACGTTCACGCTGATCACATCCAAGCTCATATCTCAGTAACCGTTTGACCGATTGGGCCAAAATTTTGCATGTGTATAGATCTCACATAGGTCTTTATCATACACAACACTGGAGGGGCCACCTGCAACCATTTTTGCACAGCGTCTGTCTGTTTGTCTGCCGTCGGCTAAAATCACTCATATAGATGTAGTGGTTTGACTTTTCTGCCTAAAATTTGGCATATGTATACAACTTGGACAGCTTTCTGGATTTGTGGTAGGTGGCACAACCTACATACACATTTAGGCTGCAGAAATCCATGCTAATATGCAACATACCTCACTCTTTTTTCCCCTTGCCACTCAATCCATGCCTCACTTAAACCGTTCCACTCTGATTTTGGCGGATACACGTAGTCACTTGTCGGCTACCCGTATTCTAGTTTTTAAAGTTTACACATTTTTTCTTTATTTTTGAGATATATAAATACAGACTAAATCTTGGCCTGTTGGTTAATCTGTTTGATGCTTCAGTTGAATGGGTATATACTACCATTCTGATGATAAAAATTCCTTTAGCGAATCTCTTCCCAGTCAGCTGAGCGTCATGACCCATGGGTCACTTGTTAAGTGAAGCTTCTGATAATGAATTTCATTATATAGGTCTTTGTAAGATAAATTACTTTTGCATCAATTCAGTTCGAACTGGAGCAGTTGGAATTGAAAAAGTATAAAGATAATCTCACCTGCGGTAATTAAAGTATTTAAATACAAGAATATTAGAAGTAAAATACAGTCGTTTACTGATATTTGCCGTTTCCAGGTTTATATTATTGTGGAAAATGCAGCATTCAATCATCAAGCCTGGCCACCCAGCTCCTATTACAGTGGCCGGGCAGTCAGAGATGCTTTTAATGACAAAAATCAAGAAACTTGAAGGTTTTGTATAGTCCCTCGGAGTATTCCAAGGTTAATGTCCAAAATGAGGCATAGCAAGCCTCGAGTGAAAGTTAAAATAACTTGCATGGATTGTTTGACAGTTATTTGGCCATCCGCCATGATGTTACATAACAATCACAGGGGTTGGAGACTTCACTTTCTCCACATAAACATAATAGAAAAGAGAGACTGTAAAAGTCAAAAGTGAAATGTGTAAATATATAATCCCTTTACTGTTTAGATTTATTTTAGAAAATTTCAAAGTCTGACACTCTTTACATTAACATTACATACAATATCTTGCTAAGCTTTTGTTCTTCACAAAAATTTCCACAATTACAACAAAAATAGTTTTTCTTTGGGTCATTGGAAACTTTATAACTGAAAATAAATATACATCATTATATCAGATACGTATCTTTATAAACATTACAGACAATATCTGGCTAAACTTTTGTTCTTTCTATGAATATCTCTTTACTTTCAAAAGAAAATTCTTAATTACTTGCTTACTGTTATCATACAAACATAATAGCCATGAAACAATTAATTCTCATGAATCTGAAATAACATAATCCTCGCATTCTTTAAACAAATTGACCGGCCTATTTACAAAAAAAAAAACGGCCCGTTATCCGAATACAATTTATCGTTGCATTTTACGATGTGACTAACATTACCACTCCACGCATAGCTAAGCATGCATGTATTTATTTACTTAACATGCCATATTTTATTATCGAACATAAAATAAAAGTGAGTTTACAAACATAACACTTGCCAGTAGTTAACTAGCATTAGTGGTAGCAGAATAAAAAGTGGGGGGGGGGTGCGCGCCCCTTTGCGCCCCCTATGAATACGCCCCTGCGGGTGTCTTACCCGTTACACATTACACATTACACATTATCCTCGCTCCTGGGCCTTTGAAAGAATAATGTGGACCGAATTCAGAATGAATATGTAGCTTCACTGAAAGTTCGGCACAATAGAAAGTCCGTGAATTCCTTCATTTTATGTGCACTGCTTTTTGATAAAAGGATACAAAAATAAATGTTCCAGCTGTAATAAAAGGTAAATTGAGTAAAACTAGCTCCGGTCTTATAGTCATAGCAATTAATTTGCCTAAATCATAAGAACTTTTAAGTGATATAAGGCGTTGTGGGCAATTAATCTACTTACAGCCTGGGGTACGATAAATAATCTAGTCTCTTAATACTAATCTTCAATTCTTCTTTTATACATTTAAGACTGAAGTTCATTTCATGTGTGATACTTTTTCTAAATAAATACACTTAAATAAATACACTTATGCATTCACAGATTCTTTCTGAGATCATCAATTCCTGGCAGGTACAAGAAATCGCCGTATTGATGCTTTGTTGCAGTTACTGGTGACAAGAGTACAGGATTATTTCACTGTAATGCAGGGGCTGCAGGTATCTGGCAGAATTATGAGAACAAAACGTGATCAGGCTTGCCACTAATCCAGCTTTTCATACATTTTATTTTTGCGCCTGTCGTACTTCTGTACGTACTTTACACGACAACAATGTGAATTGCTTTTACTCGTATATTTAGGGGGCAATAATATTAAAAAAAAATGATGAAATTTCAAAATAATTGCAAACAAGGTGCAGCCAATTCTTGATATACAAGATATTTTACTTTGGGCTTTACTATATTGGCATGTATAAATTTAAGTGTGTAAACTATGGCTAATGAACACAACACAGTCTCCATTACACATGGATGGGGCAAAATGTGTAACCTACATGTATATTAACTGAATCTTCGAAGAAAAAGTTCATTTTGTCATAAATAACCTATATCTTAACTATGGGTAAACCATATAATACATGTTTAAAACTTGTTTTAATAAAAAGTTTGTTCACAAGAAACGAGGAAAAATGTATGATCCTGAAGGTACAGGAAAATTACTGCAGATTTATGGGTTTTATGTTATCATAGGTGTATTATATTGCTGTCAAATGATATAGACTCCACATTATAGCTGTATACACAATTTGAATTGCTTAGGAAATTACCGAACATATACTTCAACTGTTGTATTAAGGGTTCGGGCACTTGGCGGTGATATAATGGAACCTTTTAACTAATGTGTCAGTTCAGTGAAGCATCAGCTGGTGCTGCCAGAATGTTTCAAAGGGGCTGGGCTTAATATCCAAAACAAAACATATTCGGCAAGGTGTGTTTGAGGTTCCATCTGAGTACAGTGAAGGAACGGTGTACACAATTTGCCCATCGAGTTGTTTTTGCACTTGTCCTCGAGAGAGAAAGGGATTTTGCAAAAATATTCTGTTGATCACAAAACCGCACAGCCAAGACCCTGTCACATTTCCAAGCATAGAGCTGCTCTACAAAGCGGAGGCTCTGCAGTTCAGGAGAGCAACAACTTTGAAATATTCAATCATGATATGGGGGAAGTATTTGTGCATTGCCCATACGTATACAGAAAGTGTTTTGCTTCCTAAGCAGTCTCAACTTTCATATGTACAGCAAATTCGTTTTTCAATGAATACAGCCACTTAGTACAGGCTAAAATAGTAATTCAAACAGTTTTGCCAGGTGTACCAGTTACTACAGTTGACATTGATATGATGCAGAGTATACATAATCAGGGGGAATGTGAGCGAGCTGATAGTACAGGATCTTCTGAAGAACAAAAACATTTGAAACTTAATGTACTAAAAAAATTGAGTGGTTTTAGATGCACTTGAATAACCAGAGTGTGCTATAACTGATTATTTTATACAAAAGGTTGATGCATTCTGTTTATGTCGCGACTCCCGTTCGCGGGATATGTAACATTCTCAGGAGTTCTCTATGGCAGGACCTTATATGCCAAAGAAATACCATCTATTGTACATAGATCTGCAGTGAGAGAGAAGCATACAAGTGGAAAATGTGTTAAAGTGCAGACGGCCAGGAAAGAATCTGATCATGAATCTCTGTTTTGTAAAAAGAAAAAAATAAGAAAGGCTAGTATCTGAAAAATGGGGTTTCTGAAGAAACCTAGGCCAGGGCTCAAGAAAGCAAAAAGAGAAAATGGTAAAAATTGCCATAAACCCACATTTGTTTTATTTTGTGGATTATAAATAACACAAGCTGCTTTAGACTTCATAGAATACACCAAGAAAGCTACCCTTGTTCCTCGCAGAAAAGCCGAGAAAGATACTTTTTTTCAGGACATGATTGAACACACACGTTTGCTGTGTGCTATTCTTGGTGACCTTCATGTGTTCTCTGATGAAGCGTTCAATGAAAAGTTTAGGCTACATTTCAGTAATTTGCAACAACCAACTACATTGACTTCCTAAACTATTATAGTCATCATTGAATTATATAGATGACATGATGTAATTCTGTCATTATATATTTTACATGGAGTTCACGGACTACCGTTTGTCTTCTGCAGTACGACTAGTGGGATGCATGTGTCACCTGTAAATAATGGACATATATTCTTTTTTTAAATTGACAAGAGTGTAATGTACACAGATTCCACTAATAATTCCATACATACACAATGCTTGTGTGTTCTATACAAACTAGGTAGGCCTGGCTCAGTACAGTGTTTGGAGTTTCTTAAGTTTCAAATTTTGAAACATTGTGTACGTGATAGAAATTTAAGGTTTCAATCTGAAAAGACATGTCAGTAATTTTTTCTTCAAAACATTGACTCCGTACAGTGTTAGATAATGTCTGATCTTTAAATTTAAAAGAGTAGTCAGATTGATACTTTTTACATTAAGTAACAGTATAGTGCTGATATTGAAGTGTACTAAATTGCGTCACCAGGTAACAGCTGTTTCTGTGATTTATTAGCTCAACTGAGTGTACGTCATCTGAGCTAAGATGTTCACTTGTAGTGCCTGATCGGAATGTATAAATGGCAAGGTCACTTATCATAGCAATGCCCTAGCGTTTAAATATTTAACTTTATATGATGCAGCTGGACTGTCAAAGTCCAGCCATGCATGTGAGCCCATGTCCAAGTTTTAAAGATGATGCCTTGCCGCCATATTGGATTTCTGGTGTCTGAAATATAGATAGGTCATAGGAACCAATCACTTTATGATCAATAAGAACAAAGGCACTGCTAGAAACAATTTTTATTACATAAACTCTCTTAGAAAGCACGTGCAAATATTCTGTTTATATTTACAATACCGTGTCACGGATATTTCACCGTAAAATAGATCCACTGGTTTATCAATATACAAATGTTTCACGGACAAATACCTTCTGTTGTTTATATTTGGAATGAATGTTGTCACCTCTACGTTTGCCTTTTGCATTTGGGTACTAGACTTGAGAAGGGGCTGGATATGTTAAGCAACTGTGGACCTATAGTAACCGGCAACTTTCCGTCTCAATTTTAAGACACTCCCAAAAAACTGGCAGTATACTCACAACTGGGCATACTAAATTCCTACATTTGAGAACTTTATGCCATTTTTGGTGCACTCAAACTGTAAATATAGTGTTGTTGTAATTTTATTCTGGGAAAATCCTACAACCCTTTGTGTATGACCATTAGTTCAGCCAGCCATTCCTGTTAAACTGCATTCTCTAAGCATCACCCTGCGTGTTTGAATATTAGTTAAGTCCTGTTAAAACACTTTCTCTAGGCATCGCCATTTATTATGTATGACGACGAGTTCAGCCAGCCTCTTTTTTAAGGCCATTTTTTAAGCATCACCCTTTATGTGTGACCATTTATTCAACATTGTTCAACCGCATTTTCTCGGTATCACCCTTTGTGTGTGACCATTAATTCAGCCCTGTTTAAGCACATTCTCTAAGCATCACCCTTTGTGTGTGATCATTAGTTCAGCCAGCCTCTCTTTTTTAACCACACTCTCTAGGCATCAACCTCTGTGTGTGACAATTAGTTCAGCCCTGTTTAACCGCATTCTCTAGACATCACCCTTTTTGTGTAACCATCAGTTAAGCAATCCTCTCCTATTTAACCGCATTCTCTAAGCATCACCCTTTGTGTGTGACCATTAGTTCCGCCTGCCTCTCCTGTTTAACCGCATTCTTTAACCATCATCCTTGGTGTGTGACCATTAGTTCAGTCCTGTTTAATCGCATTCTATCGGCATCACCCTTTGTTAGAGACCTTTAGTTTAACGCTGTTTAAACCCATTCTCTAGACACCACGCTTTGTGTGTAATTCAGTTCAGCCAACCTCTCCTGTTTAACCGCATTCTCTAGGCATCACCCTTTGTGTGTGACCGTTAGTTCCCCCCTTATTAACAGCATTCTCTAAGCATCACCCTTTGTATGTAACCATTAGTTCAGCCCTTTTTACTGCATTCTCTAGTCATCACCCTCCCTTTATGATCATTAGATCAGCCAACCTCTCCTGTTTAACCGCATTCTCTAGGCATCACCCTTTGTGTGTGACCATTAGTTCCCCCCTTATTAACTGCATTCTCTAAGCATCACCCTTTATATGTGACCATTAGTTCAGCCCTGTTTAACCGCATTCTCTAGACATCGCCCTTTTTGTGTAACCATCAGTTAAGCAATCCTCTCCTGTTTAACCGCATCCTCTAGGCATCTCCCTTTGTGTGTGACCATTAGTTCAGCCCTGTTTAACCGCATTCCCTTAACATCACCCTTTTTGTGTAACCATCAGTTAAGCAATCCTCTCCTGTTTAACCGCATCCTCTAGGCATCTCCCGTTGTGCGTGACCATTAGTTCAACCCTGTTTAACCGCATTCTCTAGACATCATCCCTTTTGTGTAATCAGTGAAGCAATCCTCTCCTGTTAAATCCTGTTAATCCTCTCCTCTAAGCATCTCCCTTTGTGTGGGACCATTAGTTCAGTCCTGTTAAATCGCCTTCGTTCGGCATCACCCTTTGTTTGTGACCATTAGTTCAGCCCTGTTTATACACATTCTCTAGACACCATCCTTTGTGTGTGATCATTAGTTCAGCCATCCTTTCCTGTTTAACCGCATTCTCTAGGCATTTAACAGGGGCGGATCAAGGAATTTGCAAGGGGGGAGGCTAGTAGATACTTTGCATAATTACACACACACACACATATATATATATATATATATATATATATACATAAGCAAATATATATATATATATATATATATATATATATATTGCAGTGTAAACTTCTGATGTTGAAAAGGTTATAATTAGTGAAACGTTGGATACGTTTAATGAATTTAAGTCACTTTATACCTGTAAAAAAACTTAATTTCTTTGCCGTTTTAAAAAACGAAAACTGCCCTTTTCCTTTCTTGAACTTCAGAATAATGATTTTACAAAAAAAATCAACTGTTATTGATGGAAGAGAGAAAGAGGTATTAGATAGCCAGTACCACATTTAATCTCTTGTAAACATGTAGTCTAAGTTTGAGTTTAACATTAAATAATTTGCAGACTACAAACTAACAAAACATGACTCCACGGCTATGGATATCAAAATACACCTTTTGCATTCAACCACTTCATATGCGATCTGACAATTTGTAAATTGTGACTTTGTTTAAATGGGAACAAGTGTGCAATTTATTATATTTTCCCGAGACATAGTTTACATGTCAAACATTTAAACATGTAAGTGCGTATAAACATTTAAGTGCATTAAACATCATTGGAAAGGCAAACGAATAACTCTTGATTGAATATCATTCTCTAACTACTTTTTAAGATATTACTCACCAGCGTTTATTTTGATTAATTGAACAAAGCTGAGACAAAACGTAAATGCAGACTTTGAAGTCAGACAATTCATATTATGTATATTTTTGTATTTACAGTTTGTAGCGCGATGATTATATTTATTCATGAGGAATGTGTCACAAATTTACCAACTCGATTTTGCATAACTGGTCTGCTCGCCCCTTTTGGAAATTTATATTCAATTAAAGAATCCCCTAAAACCAAAAAATAAAGACGGTCTTGTGATCGCCTTTTTTTCCACAACAGTTAAGCATCTTTTAAATAAAAATAATATTGTGATCCAGGTAAACTCTAAATTATTTTGGATTTTTTTCTGGGTCTCCTCATAAGTCCGTCTATAACTGTTTTGAATAAAGCTGCTAACAAACGAATCAACCAACGTCGATAATTACGTGATAAACCTTGCTTCGCAGATTCATTTACTCAGAAAATAAAGAAAGACTCCTCTGGAGCAAGCAGTAAGAATGGGGCAAGCAGTAAGAATGGGGAATTCATAGCAAAAGAATAAAGGATTTGGACATTATTTTTTTCTCTATCAACCGTTTTATAAATACAAATAAGACTTGGGTATATTAATAATCTCTTTTTAAGTTGTCGTATAGATATAAACATGAGATATGAGCACAAGTGCCCAACGATGTAAACCTTTCATTCATTATTTAATCTCAAATAATTGATCAGTCATAAAATATAGACCTAATTACATATAAACATTTAAGTGCATTAAACATCATTGAAAAAGGCAAACGAATAACTCATGATTGAATATCATTCTCTAACTACTTTTTAAGATATTAATCACCAGCGTTCATTTTGATTGACTGGTGTAGCTTAAATTACTTTTCCATATGTGCCGTTGCTTCTTTATTCTATAACTTGCTTTTATACGTTCAAACGTCAGATCTCGCTTCTATTTACGTCTGAAGTATAAAATGCATTTCTTTCCTTCGCATATTTATGCATTGTAATTTCCATAATTATTTGGTAATTTTTACATTTGGAATCGATAAAAAATCTTCCATAAAAGGATGCTATAGGTATTAAACATTGTCAGTTTACAAAAGTTTCCTGTACCGTTTTGTACATTTTTTCTTTTAAAGAGCGACAAGGACAAATAATTTCAAAACAGATTCCCCATTGAGAATTCCAACTGATATATACAGCCAAAATCCCTGTCCCCCATACATGTTATTTATGACGAGGCAGTAAATTTCAACTACCTATCATTAAAATCAAATGCTATGATGTAAGTATATTCAGACAATGTTTATTATTTTTTTATTTGAATGATAATATATTGACGTTGTTTTTAAAAAGAAAAAATTATTTTTATTTCTAGGATTAAGAGAGGCGAAAAAGGCTTGCTTTTTTAAACGCTTAATCATGTTCACAAGCAAGATGTCCAAGCCGAAGGACAGCTAGAATATTGCATGAGAAATGCTTGAGGGAACCACGGATGATAGATTCTATAATTCGAAATTTTTAACGTCTATAACCAATGTTTGAAAATGCCCAATTAATTATTTAAAAAATACAACCGGACCTAGGGCCACAATGGTCCCCGGCCAGATGTTAACAAGGAAAGTGTGGCATCAGTGATGGTGCGGGACGGACGGACGGATTGAAGGACAGACGGAGGAAAGGAAAGGACGGAGGGACTAACAGACGCAGACCATTTTAGTGGTCCTCTCACTTAATGGCGGGGGAATAAAAACATGCGTGATCCTGGTGTAGACATGCGCCTCTCCTAACGATGCCTTGGGTTTTCAACTTTTATGTTTCAGTTGAAAGGGTGATATTTGTATGACGGCAACTTAAATAATGTAAAGAAAATCTTTTCTGATAAAAATGATAACAATGTTTCCACCCTGGAAGGGGGGGGGGCTTCAGCCCCCAAAGCTCCCCCTCTGGATCCGTCACTGATCATTACCCTTTGTATGTGACCATTAGTTCAGCCCTTTTTACTGCATTCTCTAGCCATCACCCTCCGTATTAACAGCATTCTCTAAGCATCACCCTATATGTGTGACCATTAGTTTAGCCCTGTTTAACCGCATTCTCTAGACACCATCCTTTTTGTGTGATCATTAGATCAGCCAACCTTTCCTGTTTAACCAAATTCTCAAGGCATCAACCTTTGTGTGTGACCATTTGTGTGTGTAAGTTCATGGTTCAAACTGTCCCATATATAAGGGGTAGGGGTAACAGATATGCACATAGCTTCTCGTTTTTCTCATGCATATGATCTTATTTATTATCTGTGCAACTGGAATGTTCCAACAAATCCAATGATACCAAGATCTGGCAGATATGTTGAGAACTGCAAAAGCTATGAAGCAAAAGACACTGTGAAGATGGTATTTCTGCAAATAACTTGGTATTTCTGCTAATAATCTCTCATTGTATCCATTTCCCAATTTTCGTGGTTAGTTGTCGAGACCACGGATCCCGGTAAAATTTAGTTTTACAAAGTTTAACATAATACATCAACAGTTATTTCACTCCAAGATTTCATTTAAAAGATAATATTTTGCAAGTTATAAACGTAAATGCGCCTTTGCGCCATTGACTTTAACATGTTGAAAACGATTGAAATTTTATATCCTAATTTTGAAGAAATATAAATATTAAATATCGAACCTCTTTACAGTTTGACTACTTACGCAAAGACATGAGGGAACAGTTTTTACGGGAACAGGAATTCTCATTTTTTTCTAAAAATTGCCTTAAATTTGTCCTCTTTACATTGCATATTCCAAATTTATATCCCCTCTCATTCCCTCCCTATGTGCCTAAAAGTAACCTTAATAAACTATGGTTCATACTTGAAAAAAAAAAGAAAATATATATGTTCATACACTAAAATATATAACGTATAGTAATAATAATTACGTATAGTAATAATAAATATATATACATATACACGTATATATAAGTTTTCATAGTACCCATACATGCATATTAGTGCCCCCCCCCCCCCCCTGTTTTGGAAATTTTGGATCCGCCACTGATCATGGCCCCCTCCCCTCCCTCAATCTTGGCAACGCCCCTGTAGACATCACCCTCTGTTTGTGACCATTGGTTCAGCCCTGTTTGGACGTGAACATAACATAACATACGGTAAACAAATTATTTTAACTGCAAATCAGTTTTCAGAGACCATGGACTGCAGTATCAACAATATTCTTAATAATCCAGTAATTCCACAAATATCATAAAGAAAGAGCCCAAACAAATAGCCATGAGCTCGTGTGTTCAGTCTCATATATATAAAACAAATTTGAATATGATAATTATCTGGCACACGTAACCGCTCCAATTTATAGCAAATGTTCAACATTTAATGATTTTACAACAAACAAACACATTTACAATTAATGAAAATTGCTCGCAATTCAGAGCACAATATATTTATATCTAAAATGCTGTCTTTCCATAGGCTTGGGGAGTTCACGGTTATTTTCTTGGTACGTCAAACGAGCAACAGTGTATTCCGGTCCGGCATACATAGCACATAGCACAGCTACACACAAACGTATATATATATATATATATATATATATATATATATATATATATATATATATATATATATATATATATATAACATTTTTTAATATATTGATAAATTGAATTTCCAAATATAATATAATAGGTAAAATGAAGTATAATATATGTAATATAATATATACATAATATATTGTGATATGTTATATAATGCGCAGTCTATGCAATATATTATTCTTTTAATACAAAAATGTATTAAACAATAAACAATATATGTATATTATATCATCATATAAATTCTTTTAAAATGTAAGTACTATTATGTATAATTTAAAATATAATTGTATACATTAAATCATTTGAACGAATGATGTTGAAATCGGATAAATTATTTCTAAGATGAACTGGAATGGAAACTTTTGTGATTGCTGTGACAAAAAAGTCAACATGGAAATAAGTAAATAACTAAATTACGTTTCAAGAAGTGTATACATTTATGTCTGAACCAACTATGCACTGGAACTTTTGTCACTTTCTCGTTGCCTTTTGACTGTTGTTGATGATTGTTTCATTTTTGTATGTCTCTCTCATGGTCAGTCGCATCAACTTATCTTCAAGGGTGGGGGGATGACTCGCAGGCTTGGGAGGGTAATCGAACTGATAATGTATCATTTTTACGGTACGGTACAGGTCAATCCCAAACCAGGTTTAGATTATAATATTTCATAATAAACTCAGAATGGAACCTTAGTCTATAATTCTAATTATTATTATATATCCTTTTCAATATACTAGTATATTCTCTGAATAGCTGGGGGATGATTACATTGACCACCCCTTCCCCCCCCCCCCCACCCATGCTGAAAAGTGACCATTGACCATCCCCTCCGCCCCATATTGACGCCCCTGCTCGTGATATTTCTTTCTCCTTGTGTCTGTTGTTTATGGCCGTTGGACTGTCACCGGATGTTCTGCAGTTTCTCTACGTACTCCTTGGCCCAATCTCTCGCCAAGGACTACAATAAAACAAAACATATCACAGGTTTATTTTGCAAAATGCAATCTACAGATTATGAAATTAATCGCAGGAATATTATTAATGTAACTGCTATGCAATCTTGGGCCGAATGTGGCTTCATTACATGTGGCTTCACCTATGTTGGTCTACATTCTGCGACTTGAGAGATTACATATCTGAAAGATAACAATTTACCTTTCATATCATAAACAACATTTGTTGAAGAAAAGAGAAAAAAGAAATCGAATGAGTATAAATTGACTCAATTAATTGTCTTAATGCAACTTACAATTTAGCCGATATAGTAATACCTGATACGTCTGATACCAAAGATTTCAGGACTGGGTGGAGCTATGAACTCCAAACTTCACAGTAATATTGATCATGTGACTGCTTAATTAAGTTCAGGCATTTTTTGCGATCTAAAATGATTGTTTTCCAACATTTCCCAAAATAAGAGTCGTCTTTTTTTAGAAAAATTTAAGTTTTACGACTGACTGTCACAAAGTATCTCAGGGATCACTGCAACTTTTTATCATGTGACTGATAAACAAATAAATGTAAAAGCGCTACATACGCTACCACAGTTTAAATGGTATTTTCTTTTTCACCGTTTCATTACATTGCTGCACGTTATTATGCGCTATATGGTACAGAGTGAGCTTAGGACCCCTGGGACTCTTTGATTTTTATTTCTATGCATTTTACCTGTATTTGATGCATTGTGCATTCAGTATGTTCAGACAGAAACTATGTCATGCAACAGTTTGAGCCGAACAAACAAACAACTTTTAATCTATGCTTTCCACCTGATCATTTTATCCTTAACACTGAATTAAACTAATCCTGTATTTTGTATAAAATTAAGACAATATCAAAATTTTGCAGCTACATGCTTTTTATATAAATATATATATATTTTTTTATAATCATTACAATAATATCCACCTTATTGAACCCAAAACATTAAATACTGTTAAATACTGATAAATAATATCCACCTTATTGAACCCAAAACATTAAATACTGTTTTCTTGGAGTCATTTAGGACGACATTTACTCTGTATTCACTCTGCAGGTCTGTAACCCTTTTCCACAGTGCTTAAATCAAAGTATACACAACAAAGATATGTGTCATAGTTTATTCCAATCTTTGCAAAGGGATATCGATTGTCTGTGTTGCTGTCCTTTGTTACTGGTGTTAAAGGCTAAGAATAAATCATTCATTATTCCAATTTCATGAAGCATTTTGACTTTACAATTTATATTTGTACACATTTTGCAATAACGAATGTATAAGACTACGGAGCTTCTCTATATTTTCAAAAGCTGCAGTAGGAGTTTACTTATAAAGAACTGTACTTTTTCACATACCAATATGTTTACCAACACATTGTTTATGCTACCGCATCAACTTGACACAAGGAGATTACTTTCTAACTGAATTCCAGTGCTAAAAGATAATGTAGAAAGAAATCAAGATCTGCACAAGCGAGAAAATAAACTGCGACAGTTATACTGACGTTATGTTCTCTATACAATAATTAAATCTACTGTCTTGTTTGTGTTACATGTGTCGTTATTCCGAGCATTTTTTCTGGAGCTCAAGCGGATTTGTGTTTGTATGCAATTCCAAGATCTGATGTCTGAGGAAGACTCAATGGAGTTTGAAAGTTCCTTTACAGGTGAAGACGGATAAAAAGGATGGTAATAAATAAACAGTTTAATAAATATCAGTGGATAATTATTATAGTATAAGTAGAATATATGAAATAGCATTATATATTTGAAAGATGAAACCAGATGACCATGGTGGTTGGTACCAAGACCATGGCAGTCACCTTACGTAAATTACCATTGACATCTAGTATTTAATATGGAATATTATCGCTAATGAATAGTTCTTCATTACATAGAAAAGTTCCAAAAATCAAGTGGGCCATTAAGCTCAGCTGAATTCAAGGAACATTGAACAATAGGTAAAATAACTCTCAGAGTGCTCCAAATTCTACATTTTACCAAAAGTCCTTAGAAATAGGTTACAATGACCTTATTTAGGCTTTCAAAAAAGATTTTACCATGAACTCCCTGGATGCTACGTTAGCAGATTCTTCGTCCAACTGCTACAATTTGTGCCCATCTGACTAATAGAGTGCTAAAATCAAGTTTTTTTTCTCATAGTTCGCAGGATATAGTTCACAGTGACATTATTTCAAGTTTCGAAGAAATATTGACGGGAACCTCCCTGGATCTTAATCAAATTAGAGGTTTCAAGGTCAAAATGAAACCAATAATGCAAATCTGTCTTACAGGGTACTCAACTCTTGTTCTTTCACATATCTTGCAGTGTACAGGTCACATGACCTAATTTCAGGTTTCCACAGAGATTTCTAAGGACCTCCCTAAATGTTATGTTAGAAGATTATAGGCTAAATAGATACAATTCGTGCCCCGTCTGACTCACTGAGTGCTCAAAATCATGTTTCCGGTCCATGGTTCACAAATATAGATCATCATGACCTAATTTCAGGTTTCCAAGGAGAATTGGACCTCCCTAGATATAAAGTTAAAAGTTTCTGAGTGTAACAGTTACGGTTTGTGTCCTATAAACGGCTGGACTGCTTCATTTGGCGCCACCAGTCTTCAGGAACTGATAAAACACCCCATGATCTATTTGCATGGAAAGAATCATGGCAATCAATGCATTGGTTATTCAGATACTGGAGCTTTTGTATCAAATTTTTCATTACCCTGGGGGGGGGGGGGGGGGGCCTTACGAGGTACTTAGCTCGGAGAAAACTGGACGTAGTGACCTAAAGAGATTTTTTATGGACCCCCCCCCCCCCCCCCCCATTTTGTCAAATGCCTGTTAACGTACCCTTTGCGATATGTGTATACTTAAAACTAGAAAAAAAATGTATCATGTCAGAACTCCCGACACGAGTACCGACAACAGTCTGTGCAGATTTGATCATTTTTGTCCCAGAAAAGGGCCCCGCTTTTTTACTCATAATATCCCGTGGTTATTATACTAATTGCATTGAAATTTCTCATGGTGTGACATAAGGATATGATCTACATGCTTTTAAAATATCAAACATTTCAAATGCGTATTTTGTGAGTTTCCCCGAATTCAATAAATGCAGTCTCAGAGTTGGGCTATACACATGACACATATATCCGATCTGTGGCAAATCAAAATCTTAAATCAAATCATCTTGCCTCTATCATGAGACTTTCCGTTTAAAATATTAATGGTTTCAGGTTGCTAGATAGGAAAAACAAACATTGACACCGAGGAAGCGAAAGTTGACAGTGAGAACTACATGAAATTCTTTTATGATAATCTGCTCCCGGGCTGTAGGAGACATCATCCCGGAAATAATTATGTTTTTCAACCCGATGAAGCCCCTTTAACGCAAGACTATTTTGAGGGAGCAACACTCGAATTCATCAAGAAGGTAACCGGACTGCCCCCCCCCCCCATGACCTGACTTTGTCTCTTTGAATAATCTAATGCCTTAGGACCCCTTAAAGTATATATTTTATGAAAGCTAAGGAGATTCTCTACATTTTGCAAAATATAAACTTTGTTTTGGGGGAGTATGTTTTAAGGACGAACAGATGGCAAACGCATAGATGGACGCCACGCAAAAATCAGTGTAGGTGGAGCCACCAGTTTCAAGTACGAGACTGAGAAAACAAATATCTATGAATATGCCTAATTTCAGCTCAATATATTGAATCACTCCTGAGAAATGGGCTGTTTTCAAAAAGACATACAGATTCATACTGCTCAATAAGGACTACAGGTGGCGCCACCAGTCTTTGTTACGCACAACTACATAGGTGAGCGAATAACTATGCCGGGTTTCTGAAAGATCGGGTCTCAGAGGAGTTCTCCTGAAACGAACGCGGCCGCGGCGGCGGAATCCGCGTGAAAACATTGTATCCGCTAAACTCTGTTTTGTAGTGACATTTAGCTTATATAGAGTCCTGTTCTATGGCCACAGTCAAAAGGTATACCTGTAATATATACTCCTTGAGTCTTCTTGAAAGAAGTAAAAGATGGAATACTCGTAAACAACACTGAAGATTATTACATAAGTCACATGTCACAGTCATAATTGAGTGATCAGTGTGAAAAACTAGTGGCCCATGGGCCATGACGCTCAGCTGAATTCAAGAAATGTTGAACAATGCCCAAAATGACTACCAAAGTGCAAACAAATCATGAATTTTGTGAAGAGTCCTAAGAAACGGTTTTCAGTGGGCTTTTGGACTGATGACTACTTCATTTGAAGGTCTCATAAATAGAAAAAAACAAATGCGTAAAAAATTGGGAAAAAATATAGGTAGTGCCACCAGTCTGCAGGAACTGATGAAACACTCCATGATCAATATATATCCAAAGAATCATGGCTATCAAGGCATTAGTTATTCAGCTACTGGTGCTTGTGTTTGTTTCAAATTTTCAATTATTCTTGGGGGTATTAACGAGACCTAATTTCAGGGTTCCAAGGAGATTTTTCATTAGTCTCCCTGGATGTTAAGTAAGAAGATTCTAGGTTCAGCAGTTACAATTTGTGCCATGTTAACAGATGACCACTTCATTTGAAGGTCTCATAAATAGAGAAAAAAATGCCTAAAAAATTGAAAAATACAGGTGGCACCACCAGTGTACAGGAACTGATGAAACACTAAATTGATCAATATGCATGCTAAGTATCATGGTCATCAGTGCATTAGTTTTTCAGATACTGGACTTATTGTATCACATTTTTAACTAGAAAACATTAGCTAAGCGACAATGTGTATCAGAGTTACAGGTGAAGTGAGGGATGGAATGAGTGGTATGTCACACCACTCCTGAATATAGTCCACTAAACTCTGAGAAAAGGGCATTAATTTAATCAACAAAAACACCTGGCGCCACCTGTTTGGTTTATGAGAAAACTCTCCAAGACGGATTGACATGCCAAATTTCAGACCAATACTTTGAACCATTCCTAAGATATGAGCAATTTTCACCCAAAGCAAATGTACAGATGGACACCGTAGGAAACAATTGCAGATGGCGCCTCCAGTCTTGAGTACAACATGGAGGAGTCCAAGATCTTTGGGTATGCACCATTTCAGGCCAATACGCCAAATCACTCCTGAGAAAAGAGCAGTAATTTATTCTACGGAAACGGGAAGGTAAGTGGCGCAACCTATCTGGTTTACGAGAAAATTTCCAAGATGGATGGACATGCCAAATTTCAGACCATTACCTTGAACCATTTCGGAGATATGAGCGATTTCCACCCAAAGCACACGTACGGATTGACACCACCAGAAAATAATTGCAAGTGGCACCACCAGTCTTGAGTACAAGATGGAGGAGTCCATGATCTATGGATATGCACAATTTCAGACCTATACGGCAAATAACTCCTTGGAAAAGGGCATTAATTTATTCTATAAAAACGGGAAGGTAGGTGGCGCCACCTGTCTGGTTTACGAGAAAACTTTCCAAGATGGATCGACATGCCAAATTTCAGATCAATACCTTGAACCACTCCTGAGATATGAGCAATTTTTACCAAAAGCAAATATACGGATGGACGCCACTTGAAAATTATTGCAGACGGCGCCACCAGTCTTGTTTACGAGATGGAGGTGTGGAGGATCTATGAACATGCACAATTACAACCCAATAAATTGAAGAACCACTAAGACGAACAGATGGCGAATGCCCAGATGGATGCTACGCAAAAAGTATTGTAGGTGGCGCCACTAAGATTGCGAGATCCAAGATCTATGGACATGCAAACTTTCAGCTCAATACATTGAGCCACTCCTGAGATATCGGCTGTTATCTAAAAGACACCCAGATTCACACTGCACAAAAAGGATTGCAGGTGGTGCCACCTGTCTTTGTTATGCACAACTAAATGGGTGAAAGAACAACTATGCCGGGTTACGGAAAGATCGGTCCAAGGGTCTCAGAGGAGTTCTCCAGAAACGAACACAGTTTTTGTATCACATTTTTAATTATTTCGGGAGTACTTATTAGCCCCATAGCTCAGAGGATATGGGTAACAGAGACATAATTTCAGACTTTCATAAAGACTTTTCATGGACCTCTCTAGATGTCAAGTATGAAGATTCTGGATCATGTGGTTATGATTTTTACCCTGTTAACAGATGACAGCTTCTTTGAAAGTCTCAAAAATAAAGAAAAAAATGCGTACAAATTTTAAAAAAATATAGGTAGCGCCACCAGTTTGCAGGAACTGATGTAACACTCCATAATCAATATGCCTACAAAAAATCATGGCCATCAGGACATAAGTTATTCAGATACTGGAGCTTTTGTATCAAATTTTTAATTATTCTGAGGGGTACTTACTACGAAGGATATGGGTAACAGAAACCTAATTTCAAGTTTTCTCAGAGACTTTTCATGGACCTCCCCTGATGTCAAGTTAGAAGAATCCAGGTCCAGCGGTTACGATTTGTGCCCTGTTAACAGATGACAGCTTTTATAAGGTCTCAAAAATAAAGAAAAAAATTCGTAAAAATTGGAAAAAAAATACAGGTGGCGCCACCAGTCAGGACCTGATGGTACATTCCATGATTAATATTCATGCAAAGAATCATGGTGATCAATGCAGTAGTTATTCAGATACTTGAGCTTTTGTATCAAATTTTGCATTATTCTGGGGGGGTAATTCGGAGCCCCATAGCTCAAAGGATACGGGTAACAGAGACCTTATTTCAGGTTTCCAAGGGTTTTTCCATGGACCTCCCAGGATGTCAGGTTGCAAGATTCCAGGTCCAGCCGTTATGATTTGTGCCCTGTTAACGGACGGACGACCGGACGGACGACGGACGGAGGGTGATCATATTAGCACATGTTAGCACATGTTCATCCATCTCTTATTTTGACCTTTCAAGTGCGAGTTCTTCTGTTTCGTCACAGTCGTATCCACATATAGCAAAAATATGTTATGAACTTGTTGTCAAAATCTAAATATAATTCATAAAGCTCTGAAGTCTTGTTCCCACCGTACCAGCCCCCTCTTTGACTTCCCACCACAGTTTTGAAGAAATACAGAACACATTTAACTCTGTAAAAGGATTAAATTTTAATATCAATGATATGGTTTGTAGAATTTAAATTTTATATCCATCATATATTTTAATGTAATCATAACTGAAAAATTCTGATGATAATCAGAATATCCGTGTAGGTTTACAACATAATTGTTCCAACTTCCCCTATGATTCATCCTCCCACCCTTTAAGATAAACTGTCACCACTGATCATCCATTTAAAGCCTCAATAGGACTTACGCGAGAATTTGAGAGTTTTAGAGCACTGGTTATCTAACAAGAGATGGAAAATTAAAATCGAAAGTAAAGTGATCAGTACATACTTATATCGAGTGAACATTCATGTTAGTTATCACAATATATTTAAATATTAAATCATTTGAAACGTATATTTTCACACATTGACTGGTCATGTCCTGCAAAGTTTGAGAACAATGCAAACTTCCTGGTCATTGTTTATTTATTTACAATAATAATAACAAAAATATTAATAATAATGAAAATTATTGTTATTATTATTATTATGATTTTGATGTGTTATTCATAATTGAATAAGGTAAATTAATTATATTTGATTGAAAAGTACACCCGTCGTGACCATCCCAATTAGCCATTAAGACGACTAAAAAATTTCATGATCCCTAAAGAAAACCTTATATTAAAAGCCTGTTTCTTACCTTATATTAAAAGCTTGTTTCTTACCTTATATTAAAAGTCTGTTTCTTACCTTATATTAAAAGCCTGTTTCTAACCGCATGTTACACGACCCACGGAGTATGTATCTTATATGTATCAAAATTTCCCTTAAGCGTATAAGGCGAACATTTATGTTCAAAGTTCATTTGTTTTAAAACTTTTGTAAAATGAGCAAAATCCAAAAAAATTGGTTTATCAGTGAATAGTGGTATTGTGCAGGTTTTGAAAAAGGTTACTGTGTGACTAAAAGTGATATTTTCTTATTATGAAAACAATTCGAAGTGCTAACACGTACAAGTGTGAATGATTTACGATTTACTTGATACAATGTATAAATATGTAGTCCCGAACATAGGTGTCAGTGCTGAGATCAAGTGCATTAATCATTGTATAGCTTGTATAAAATAAACTGGTTTAAACATGACTCTATGTTATCATTGTCTGAATACACACTGTACCTGTAACTCACACACAGACACACACACATATATAAAGCTAGTAATATTACTGGATACATTCACATTATAATGCTATGAGTTTCATCCTGGTTTATTGCGGTAGTATATTATTATTTTTTTAATTAACTTCATCCCACTAGAGAACGTAGTCGTGGTTGAAGTAAGGTATTACCATATTATGAAAAGCCACATGGACAAGAAAAGGGTTAGTTCAGATGCAAATATTATCATGCAACTTTTATTTATATTTGGTTAGACATCAGTTATACTAACATTAAGAGTTACAGACTAGTGTAACACTTGCGCTCGGGATCCATCAATGATGTTATTTTCATATTTTCAGAATAAACATCCAGGATTCAGCATTAGCAGAAACCACGGTGTCAGTCGTAATGAGCGCGGTCGGGATGGGCGCGCGGTTCTTGGACATGGTCGGGATTGGGGTGGTAGGACTGGGCGTGCCGGTTTATACAAAGCAAGATTGCTGCTGCTTGGCATGGACGCGACGGCTCTTATGGAACTTGAATATTACTTATTCCCTCAATATTGTTATATTTCAACAGCTGGTTGACGATAAGTGTTTTTTTTTATGAGCTGCACGTGAATGCATTTCAATGTACGGTATATATACAAATTAACAACATTTCCAGGTTTTGACGACAAAAATCGACCTTGAAAGCTATTTTTACACAGCTAATTCTTGTTACTGGACATTTATCAGGGAAAATAACGATAGTTCATTCCATTATAAACGATTTCAGTACCAAACAACATTTGTTGATGTAAGCAACCCAGTAACCTGTAGAAGTACGTCGAAGGAAGGAAACCTGTCCAACACCGATTAATTAGTTAATTGGCGGCACAGAGGTTTCCTACAACGCTGTTTAAACAGCTGCAAAAACTCGTCTTTACAAACATTCGCAGCAGCAGCAGCACCAATCTCGCTTTGTATCTCCGGTGTCTGTCGAGGTGTGCGGACGTGTTTTGTGCTGCTCCCGAGCGTGACGCATGAAGGCAGTAGCCTAATGCAAACTTGAGTGTTGGGCGCAAACCTCTAAAAATGACGCAAATGCCTGCGGTTTGAATTTGATCTTACCAAGCCTGGATATTAAACACCTAAAATGACTACATCAGTGTAAATTTTTCGCAATTTTGGAAGAAAGGACACTCGCAAAAATTTCCGTTGTACACTGTCATATATGGAGAGAGCAGTGTTGTGCAATTTTTAAAGGTAGGAGTTACATATATTCCCATATTGACTGTTATATACTTTGTTGGACAATGAGTGAATCACAAGATCTCACTCCCGTAACGCCATTAGGAACTCAAAACAAGCGCACCCGTGGCTCTGATAGCTCTATATCACCCAGCACCCCGAACCTCTGTGAAAAACGGCCAAAATCAGCCATGGCAGAAAACATCGCCAACACTGCATCTACTGCATCTGTGAACCCTATCAGGGCAGCTCTGACAAGCCTGGACCCTGATGCTCCTCTCACTGTGGGGTTATTAGCAGAGTTTTTGCAGCTGCATGCAGAATATTTAAATGATAAACTTGACGCTAAATTAGCTGAACAACAAAAGGTTATCAATGACCAGAGGAATGAAATAACACAGATCAAGGAACAGCTAAAATTCTGCGAAAATAAACTAGCACAGGTTAATTCAGAACTGCAGTCCCTATATAACGCTTTAGATGAACAGCAACAATATAGCCGTCGAAACTCTGTGAGAGTGTTTGGTATCACCGAGACTCCAGATGAGAACTTGGACTTTAAAGTGCAGGAAACTTTAACAAGCTCACTGAAACTAAAACTAGAGGACAGTGATATATGCCGTATGCACCGTGTCGGCAAACCTAATAAAGCCTCTGATGCCAAGCCCCGTCCTGTGCTACTTAAACTCACGAACCACAAGGCAAAAGTTAAAATACTGCGGTCGACAAAAAATCAGCGAAACGCAGGTAGTCTTTCGGGAATATTAGTGTCTGAAGATTTGACCAAATTAAGAGCGAATCTCGCTTTCCACGGTCGTGAACTGAAACGTCGATCCAAAATAAAGGACACATGGACATACGACGGCAAGATTTTTATTCGACTCCACAATGACAACATCAAAACAGTTACAACAAAAGAAGACCTGGCCTCCCTCTCCCGGACTATCAGGTTTAGATTAGTGTTTTTGATTAACACTTTTTCACCTTTCGATCTCGGTGCTAGATATGAATAATGTGTTTTCAGATAGTAATTTGTATATTTACATATCCACCTACATAACTTTTTTTAACAGGAAAGCTTCCAACCTTAAAAAAAAAAAAAGCAAAATTTTTCTTTTGTGTTTTCGCTTACGCAGTCGGGTAGTTATGCGATTGTTGTTTACAAACTAAATCGATGCACATAGGTCTTGTGTCTCCAATCGCATAACAAGTTTCCAGTCAAAATAGTGATTGCATAACTGTAACGTCACGAAAGTGCATGTATTCAATCTCACACAACACGGGTTCCTGGAGTACAACGCTAGGGAGCGTACGTGATTCGAACGGTTACCGCTGCAGGTGTGAGTAAATCGTCTACACTTAAATATTTAAGTACCTCTCACACCTGGTTTTCAGCACAGGGTTAATTAGTACACTGGTCGTCACCACAAACCCGAAACACTGCTAACATGCTGTTTGGTATCTGGCCTAGGATCATATTTGACTCTTGGGGTAGTACTATGGTAACCATTCATTTCGTCCAAGCCTGACCGGTACCAAAACTCGTGCGTCTGTCGCATGATACATTCGCTCACTGTTTACTTTTGTGGTAGTACTGAGATAATATTATTATTTCTATTTGTCACTTGTTCTTCAATAATGTGTAAGAGGTAAAAATTCTATTATTTTCATGCATTTCTTTCATATAGGTATGTTATATTTAGTGAGATACGAACAAGCTACATTTCATTCACAAAGTTTCTTTTAAATTATCCAGAGAATATAACCCTGGAAAAATTTCAGGGTCTTTTGCACTTTCAAACTACATATATTGTAATATCACAATAGAAAACATAACCTGGAAAATATCCTGGGTCACATGCAGATTTAAACATTTGTAATACAAAGTGAACATCTAGACAGCCCATTACTCGACACCCTTTATAACATGTCATATTCATATTTGTTTGCATTTTTGTGTTACTGTGTAGTCCTTCGCCCGTCTTTTGTCTCGTCTATGATTGTTTTGTTTTGTTCATTAGGTTTTATGTCGTATTTACAAATGGTGTTATTTCACAACAGATCCGATCTTGGTAGTATCATCAAACTATGCTCATATATGGATAGTCAGGGTATAATAATGATTTTTTACATATATCCTGTTAAGAAAAGTTTTGACCGTGATGCATGTGAATCAATGACCTGGTACTTAGGGTACTTTAAAAGGACCGGTTTCTCTAATGGGTGATTCTATAGTTCAGTATCGCGCTGCTATTGGTCTTTTCTACAACAAAACTTTAACATCACGTTTTGCAATGTGCAAGCAACTCAAAGCAAACATATTAAGTAAAAGACATCTCACCGAACTTTACAAATTACTAATGTCAACTAGCATAGATGTCCATCCTAACCCGGGCCCGCAAATAAATGTTTCACGGAATAAACATAATCTAAAGATGTGCCACATTAATGTGAGAAGTATATTGGCGGAGGGAAAACTGTCAGAACTTCAGCATGTAACAATCACAGAAAATATGGATATTGTATGTGTTTCAGAAACATGGCTAGATGGTAGTATCCATGATACCTCCGTTTCCTTACCCAGTTTTCATCTTGTTTTACGTAGAGATAGGAATAGGCATGGGGGTGGGGTAGCACTTTTTATAAGAGATCACCTCACATACTCTAGAAGTTACGATCTTGAACAGCCAGACACTGAGTGTTTATGGACAGAAATACACGTACGAAAACAACGAGTGATTATAGGGGTATATTACAGACCTCCAGGCCAGTCAAGCGAAGTTCGCAAATTATTCTTAGATAAATTGACACAAAGTCTAAACAGTGCTCTAGCAAAAAATCCATACGCTGTGATTGTATCTGGCGATTTCAATGACAGGTGTGTGAAGTGGTATTCTAACCATGATGTTAGTGAACTTGGCAATGAACTCTTAAATGTACTACAACAATTAGGACTACAGCAGCTTATTTCCGAACCAACAAGAGTAACAGAGAATAGTTCTAGCTTGCTTGATTTACTAATCACTGATTCGCCCGGACGTCTTACTAATGTTCACTTAATGTCACCGCTTTCAAATTGCGACCATGCTGTCACGGCCTGGTCGGTTTTGCTCAAGGTGTATAAACCGAAATCATATGAACGTGAAATTTTTAAATATAACGAAACAAACTTTATAATGCTTGAAGAATGTCTTCAAAATGCTCCGTGGGATGCATTATATGATGTTTTTGATTCCGTAGACGACATTGCAGTATCAGTTTGTGATATAATTACGTATGCAATTAAACAATCTGTTCCATTAAAAACAGTAACCATTCGACCAACTGACAAGCCGTGGATGAATGCAAACATAAGACGCATGATAAGACAAAGAAATAGGGCATGGAAAAGGTTTAAAAGTAATAACCAGCCGGACCATTACGCGTCCTTTAAAAAGGCAAGAAATATGGTTGTATCCGAGATCAGAAAGCAAAAGAAAAGTTATTGGAATAAAATAAGTAATCAGCTAGACGTAGAGTATCATGATTCTAAGCTGTGGTGGAAAATCAGTCATGGCTTGCTGGGCACAAAAAACACATTCCCCAATACCACCATTGGAAGTGGATGAAGATATCATACATGACCCTACTGAAAAGGCTGAAGCTTTCAATAATTACTTTAGCAGTCAGGCCATCCTTCCCGAAGATGTCGATTCCACGCAGCTCCCACCTCTGAATAATATACAACATGATCTTTTGTCATCACTTCAACTAAATCCTACGGAAGTAGAACAGGTCATGAACAATCTTAAATTGGGCAAAGCCATAGGTCCTGGTGGAATATGTAATCTCATTTTAAAAAAGATGTCTTGCATACTTGCCACTCCGCTTTGCAAATTATTTAATAAGTCATTGTTAACCGGAAAATATCCTTCTACATGGAAAACAGCTAATGTTATTCCCGTATTTAAAAAAGGAGACCGTTCCAGAATCCAAAATTATAGACCCATTTCGCTGTTGAATAATGTATCTAAAATATTCGAGAGGTTAGTCTATAATAAATGTTATGAATACTTCACTCGGCACAAAGTACTTATACCAATAAATTCTGCATACAAGAAAAATGATAGTCCATTGTACCAGCTGATTGAACTTGTTAATATTATATATAGGGGATTTGATGAAGGTATGGATACAAGATTAATCTGCCTCGATGTATCCAAGGCCTTTGACAAGGTGTGGCACAGGGGCCTCCTCTTTAAATTGCAGCAAATGGGCATTTCAGGACAAATTCTGAAATGGTTCGGGTCCTATCTACACGATCGATCACAGAGAGTTCTACTCCAGGGCCACAGATCAAACACTGTTCATATACAAGCAGGAGTTCCACAGGGCTCTATTCTCGGGCCGCTATTGTATTTAGTTTATGTTAATGATATATCTTATGGTATCACAAACACTATACGTATGTACGCTGACGATACTTGCTTGTACACCCAGATTAAATCACCTGTGGCCTCGGCCCAATCTCTAAATAGTGACCTATTAAAATTAGAGGAATGGTCTTCACAATGGCACATTACATTCAATAGTACTAAGTCAAAAGTCATAACATTTTCAAGGAAATATCAAGAACAATCTCATCCCGCCCTTATATTAAATCAAACTGTTATATCTGAGGTAGAACAGTTATCTCATCTAGGAATACTGCTTTCTCAAGACTTGAGCTGGGGTGACCATATTCGGCATCTTTGTACTAAAGCATCAAGACGAATAGGAATGCTTCAAAAATTCAAGTTCATTTTATCTAAAAAAGTCCTAGATAGACTGTATAAATCAATGGTGATTTCTGTCTTCGAATATGGGGCTATACTATTTAACAATTGTTCTGTAGTACAGGCGAACAATCTAGAAAGTGTTCAGCGCAAAGGCATGCTACTGTGCACTGGCGCAACAAGATGGTGCAGCAGCACACAACTGTTAAACGAGCTTGGTTGGCCTACATTGTCTGTACGTAGGAAAGTAAAAATTGTCACGACTTTCTATAAAATAATAAAGAACCTGGGTCCTCCTTATCTGATAAAGACATTATCCGGTTATAAATGCAAACAAGGCTCGTATAACCTAAGAAATACCAGCGAGTACAGAGTACCAGTATTCAGACTCCATGCCGGACAACATTCATTTATTCCTACGGCAGTTAAAATTTGGAATTTCTTACCAGAAAAGGTGAGAGCAATTACTTCTACCACTGCATTTAAAAACGCACTGTGCGATATGTTTTATCCAAAAAAGCCCCCAAATTATTTCTTCAGTGGTATACGACGTGATAATATCCTACACACGCGGTTACGCACTGACTGCAGCACCCTAAACAGTACTCTGTTTAAGGTCAACTTAACTGAAAAGCCAACTTGTGAATGTGATCTCGCCAACGAAACTGTTGTTCATTATTTCTTGGACTGCCCACTTTATATTGAACAGAGACACACACTTCTTGCTAGTTTGCAGGAATTTTGCTGTTTTGCATTGCCACATATAAATGAAAATTATTCTAGGAAAACTAAGTTAGAAATAGTTAGAATTTTACTTTGTGGCAGTAGCTCCCTGACTACTACAGATAATTTTAAACTCTTTAGTCACGTATACAGATACATAAGGAACACAAAACGATTTTGATTTTGATAGTAATTTCATTTAAACTGTCTGATACTTTAATGGATCTGATGTAACTATGTAATAGGCACTTTTGTATATGGAGTATGTGTGTGTGTGTTTTTTTTTCTATTTTTGTTTTATTTTTTTTAACGTATATGTTTGTTTACACTATGTTAGTGTTACTATGTTAACTTGTCATCACCATGTATTTGTACTGAATCTTTGTTTGTATGTATGTTTCCCAGGAAAACATTTGCATTAGCCTAACGGCTATTTTTGTAATCCTGGTTAAATAAATATGTTTAAACCATAAACCGGCACGCCCAGCCCGACCACGCCAATCCCGACCACGCCCATCCCGACCGCGCTCATTACGACCGTAATCGAAACCACGACTGGGTCGTCCGACATGAGACTTACGTAAGCCGCCGCCTTTGTGTTATTGGGTTGTTAAATTCTTCCCCTTCTATGATAGTAGTGATGAGTTAGCCTTTGCCAAAGTTTTAGTTATCATTGAGACAAAAAATGAGATTTTTGTAAGGTTATGTGGATTTACCTCGGCGTAGTCGAAGCTTTTCTTGAGTTTGTTGACAAGAGGAATGGTTTCATCGTCTCTGTAGAGAGACGAGGCGAGCTCCCCGGGCATGGGCTGGAAAATAAACGGACATTCAATTTTAAAATCAAAACAAGCCATTAATAATAATAATGATAATAAGAATAATAAGTGATCAATGGGTCATGGTGCTCAGCCAAATTTGCCCACGATAGAAAAATAGGTAATGCTGGTACACAGAAAAGAGGTTACATTTTTTGTTATATTTTTGCACTCGAAAATGTAAATCCAAATGCTACAACCATTTAGCAATATTAATGAAAAGTCTATATTCTGCATGCACAGTTTCCTTTCTCTTTGTTCCAAATACATGTGATCTTGTTTGTGCTCCTAAAATTAATGTACTTGTAATAGAAAAGCATTTTTGTCTATATATATATAGCAAAGGGATCCAAAGAATGTTAAAACTACTGCTTAATCTGCTAAATATCAGATGGTCAAGGTATGTGCATAATACACACATTTACTAACTCTGAAGTACTGAATCTCAACAATCTCTACCTTTAAATGTATAATACTTTATATGCATTTAAACATTTACAGGATCCATAGTAACAAAAAGTGGGAAACAGGTTTCTCAATTCCATATTAACTGTATGTGATACAGATAGAGTCAGCTCTTTATTAATACAAGTGACTTATGGGTCATGGCGCTCAGCCAATGTTTTGGCTATCATATAGGTCACCATAACCTAATTACAGGTTTACTTGATGATTTCCCAAGACTAACATTGGATCATTCTAGGACTAGCAGATACAGTTTGTGCTCATCTGATTTCAGGGTGCTAAATATCATGTTTTTGTCTACAGTTCACAGAATATAGGGCACCATGACCTTATTTCAGGTTTCCATGCAGATTTACCCAGGACCTGCCTGGATTCATGTTAGAAGATTCTAGATCTAGCGGGTACAATTTGTGCCCTGTATGACTGACTCGGTGTTCGATATCATGTTTTCAGCCTGTACTTCACAAAATATAGGTCACCATGACCTAATTTCAGGTTTCCATGGAGATTTTTCTAGGACCTCCCTGGATGTATAGTTAGAAGTTTCTAGGTCAGGATGTACAGTTAGAAGTTTCTAGGTAACGGTTACGATTTGTGCCCCCTGTTCACGGAGGAACTGCTTCATCTGATTGTATAAAAAATAGAAACAAGTGACCCATTGGTCATGACGCTCAGCCGACTGACATGTTGATAATGTCCTTGCACAGACAACTAACTAATATAGGTGGCATCATTGTTCATGCATATTAGCTTAATTTCATCAAGACCCATAAGCACAATAAATTTGATGACAATCCAACCAGCCTTTCATGAGGAATCTGGCAATTTGTGTGTATTTTGCATTGTTTCTGGGTTGCTCAAACATATCCCAAAACTCTGAGAATATAGGTCACTGTGACCCAATTTCAGGTTTCAGGGGAGAACTTTTGAGGAACTCTCAGGATGTCAAGTTAGAAGATACTGGGCCCCATGGTTATGATTTGTGCCTCTTCTTTGGTATCAAATTTTCAATTATTCTGAGGGGTGCCTATGAGCCCCATAGCTCAAAAAATTTGGGTAACAGAGACCTTAATTCACGTTTCCAAGGAGACTTTTCACAGATCTCCCTGGATGTCAAGTTTGAAGATTCTAAGGCAAATGGTTAAAATTTGAGCCCTGTTAAGGTCTTATAATCGTCAAAAATCGTAAAATTGACATTTTTGTGAAAAACCGTGACCTTATAGTTGTTTGCTATATCTATCTTGTCACAAAAGCACTTTCTTGGCGTTTTATTGTATCCATTGGAAAAATAAGCATTTTAATTCAGATGTCAACCCCACGTGGGTTGTATACAGGACCACTGTCAGCTCGGCGAGAACCAACAGGGTATTCACTTGCTTATTGGTTAACTATTTACTGGTGGTGCACGGCCCATCTTTGATTGACAGGCGTGCGGAGGCCGCTGGTCAGTCAGCCGGGACTGTGCTTATCTTTATTACCGGCACTCGATAATTAATTGACACTTATTACTGCAAACACTTCCCCCTGTACTCTTACCCCTGATCTATTATGCAGATCGTAGAATTTTGTTTAGGTCTGTGTCACCGCCAAACATTACAACAGGGACATCCTAAACGGGTAAACGTGGTTTAGCAAGAATATGTCATGATATATTACATTGCCGCTTGTTATTTCAGTAAACTTTACGTACTTGCAAGGGCTTATAACTATTTCACCTATGATATTATCTTGTCTTATTTTATGCTCAATATGTCTATGTATTTTGAATATATTCAAAAGCTGGATTTAAAAATATTTTCGTTTCATGACGTAGCCGAATACTACAAACCGATAAAATATGATTACGGTCTTAATGAGCGGGGTCTGAATGGGCGTGCTGCTTTTGAGCGTGGTTCTAATGCGCGCGGTCTGGATGGGCGCGTGACCTAATTAGGTCTTGATGGGCGTTGGCCGTCTGGCCTCGTTGCACTATGTGAATGGAGAGGAACGCTGGTATCTTTGATATTCCTTCACTTATATCAATAAACAATTCTTAAATTAACAAAGGAGTATGACTGGCCGTGTACGACCATGTAAATAGAGATTAGCGTCGGTATTTTTTACGAACCGTCAGTGATATCGTTTAACAATCATGGAAAACAACAAAGAAGTACCGGTCGCCGTGCCTGTCCATGTGAATTTAGAAAAGCGTCGGTATTTTTAAAAAACTTTTAGTCATATCTTTAACAAATCGTGAAAATAACAAAGCAGCAGTTTTTAAGGTGCTACGTACTTAACACTTGATACGATCGGCCATTGACTTACGGCCAACCGCTTGGCATGACACGCATGACGGGTGACCTACTTTCCATCAAAAGGAATGCCCGGGATGATTGCCGCAAAATCAAATTATTTTAAATAATGCCCCCGCCCCCTTCAGATATTAAGGAACCCTGTATATTTTTTCATTCTGTCATTTGTCTCTACCGTCAACTTCAACTCTCTATCTCTCGCTCTCTCTCTCTCTCTGGATTTATTTTTATTTCATATTTCACCCTTTTATTCTCTCACTCTCTCAGGATGTCATCATTTATCTATATCTTTATATCTTTATATCATTCTGTTATTGTCTATTCTGCATTCTCTCTCTCTCTCTCTCTCTCTCTCACCGAGTAAATCTTTCTTTCCTTCTATTTTTTTTCTCATTCTATAACATTAGTGCCGAAATATAATATAACAGATAATTTTACAATTTAATACATTTTCTGTTACAATTTTTTACTTCCTCTCATTCTCATTCTTTCCATCTGACTTTGTAATTACTAAATTGAATGTTTATGGAATCATGGATCAGCTCAATTAGCGGTCCCCGTACATCACTCTGCACTGAACCGTTAATGTTATTACAGCACTAATCACATAAACGGGTTTACAAAGATGACAAGGGTCCTTTGATCACAAACCATGAGAGACGCAAACGTTTCTCTATTTATATAAGTATTATGTTATTGTATCAAAGATTATATATATATATATATATATATTTATATATACAGGGTTCCTTAATATCTTAATATTCCTTAAGTCCCCTCCCGCAATTTTGTAAATTGGTAAGTTTATTCAAATAAACACATCAGTTAGTAATGGAATGATAACAACATAGAATAGCATTTCATGCATCAGTAAAACATTAATGTTTGCAAAATATTTTGCATAATGTCCAAATTGGCTGCACTGTGTCAGCATAGCACAAAATATATAAGACAGTCCTACTCAGAAATTACTCAGCATTTATCATTCAAAAATGTCTTTCATGATATCTTTGCACAAGCAGGCAAGTCCATAGGCAGATTTTTATTTATTGTATTGCTATATATATATATATATATATATATATATATATATATATGTATATATATATATATAAATATATATAAATATATTTTTTTTTAATATATGTTAGGGGCACTGCTGCTGGGCAACATCAACTGTATCCCCCGTGTTGTAACTTGTAGCTGTGCTGAACATACTGGTGTGTGCAGGAGGCAGAACATGTACGTCTTTCTCCTGCAAATAAATAAAACAACGCCGCATATTCCACACAAATTATATCACAACATATAACAATAATGAACAACTCAAAAGTCAATGTGATTTGTTTTTATAACTACCGCTTACAGCTTATAGGTCTAAATAACTTTGACATGCCATACTGCTCTGGTTTGTAACAATTATCATATACAGGTTGAATGGAGAATACGGTCAGGTCATAACAATACATTACCAGGGCTTATATATGTACCTAAATGGATGCAAACTTGCATGAATAACAATTAAACTCAAAGTATAATACGATGTTTTCATAATTAATGTTTTAATTAATTCAGTTGTGCAAGTCATGTTATACTAAAAGGAAGAAACTTAATAGCCTTACACCGTAAGCTGTAATAAAAGAATACTGTATCAGTTTGCAAAGAGACCAGCAGAACAGTTGGTCAAATTATGAATGAAATATCACACTATTTATTATAAATATCACACTATTTATTCAATCCTTTAATGCGAGAGAATGAACTAGCTAATAACAAGCTAACAAATATATATTGGGTATAATTCCCAAATTAACATATCCGTTTTAATAGATTTAATTGTTTATATTTAATATTGATATCCAGTAATTTAAAAAGTATACTACTAGAAATATTAATGTGCTGTTTATTTTAAATTCCCTATGTTGTTCAAATTACTAAACTGTGTTAAAGGTGGTTAATGGCATCCCCAAATATTACAATATGTTTCCTGTTTCGTAAATGCCACCTTAAACACACTTGACAGTCACCAAACACGCATACTTCTCAGCCAGATTTAACTAATCTGGAATTACTCGACTTATCAGTATTTCCTGACACTCGAAAGTATACAAAGCTACTGCACCTGATAAGCGTTTTGACAGCTGACTGCTTAATAAACAGAGACATGACATAAGGCCAGCTGCTTAGTTGATATCAGATTTTATATATACAGGAATACATAGTGTGAATTGTGGAGCACTGATAAAAGGAGGGCGATTATGGAGGTTTGGGAGATCACAAAGGCTGGTGGCCGTTGCGTGTTACATCATCTGATTCCAGTGTGTAGGCTCAACAAATATGCCTGAACTTGTGACTTGTATTATCTCACTGTGAATGCACATGTGACTGAGCATGTGATAGATTCTTTCAATAAAGCTACTTACCTACTTTTTAGAAATACCTCTTTCAGTTGCCACAGTTGTTAACTATGGGCTTTATTTTTCTAGGCAAAACAGAAATATATTTAAACTGTATCCCACAGAGAACTAGTTACGTTAATTTAATATATATTATTCAGAGGGGGACGCCTATGTCTGGTTTGTTATTTAGTCATATTTACCACTTCAGAGTTTTCATTAAAAGTTTAGAGCATTGATTTTAACCACACAAAAATACCCATTACAATTCAAATCTAAAAGATTACTGACCTTGGCCCTTAAACAACAAATTCTGCACCTGCACTTAGTATCAAATTATAGGTTATCCATTTGAGCCTTAGAGTTGTACATTTTTTTTTTTTTTTGGTATTTGTAAATTTTTTCTGTTTTGATTTTTATTTATTTAAATTCCACAGACTCAAACTACAAGATAAGTATCACTACTACTTTCACAGGTTGATGTTATGGAATTTTGGTGTTTGCTTTTAATCTGTTGATAAAATTCATTTTAAAATGAGAAATTACTGGTTTTCTTTTTCGTACATCAAATTGTAATTGTAAAATAAATTATGATCTTAAGCATCTAAATAACTATGAAATGTACCTTATTAAAGTTTTATTTTATAGTATATTCTTTAACAGGCTTTTCTCCTATGGGTTAAGTGAATGAAATATTGTCTGCTTGGCCCCGTAATATTAGAGCAAACTGATTAACAGATGAAACATGTCACTAATTGCTGCCCCGGCAAGTGAATGACAGAAAATTTCTAGACGTTCATATTTATGACTTTTTACAGGGTCAGCATAGTTTTTCAGAATCGACTGCACAAATACACTTATTGGTTTCCTTGGAATTTTGTTTAATTTTTAAGTATTATTTTAAAGCTAACGTGTTTTAATCTTTTAAAAGTTATAAATTGTAAGATCTTGTTCAGTCACAATATTAAACCCTTGAAACCAGCCTAATAGATCTAACAAAGATATACAAAAATGAAGAATGATATTATTATTTTTAGACTTATTTTATGCCTACTTTAACATTTATTTATTTTAAGGTTTGTTATATGGATAAATAATGGGGCATATTGATATAACAATATTTAACTCAGTTTGTCAGGTTTTTTTTTTTAATTTTTTATGTCAACTTTAAACTAAAGTCTACACTTTATTACTCTATCTATACATATATATGTAGCACGTAATCAGAGTAATTAATAAATGAACGATTGGCTGTCCCCCTTTTATCATAACAATTATAAAGTTCTGCATTGCGAAAAAAAAGGATTTATAGAGCCTTACAATATATACACACACACATATCAACGCTTACTTGACATAACAACCTTTAAACCTCATCTTTAACATAAACTTAATTAGCACACTGCTCTACCTCTATACAATTAGTTCATGCTGCCTTACCTGGCCCTTTACTATTAACAAATCAACAAACCCAAAGTAACATTTTAAACAGTTTCTACATTTCATGTACATCAAAACAACAGTGGCACATACCTGTGTCAATAAGTACAATACTTTATTACATTTTCTCACATTATAGGCCTACCCCCTGGCCGATCATTTGACACCACTTGTGTCATTCTTTACACATCGGTTGCTCCAAGGCACAGTTTTTCAATTTTTTTTTTTAGTTATACAGCTAGTCCTCGTTTGAGCGTTATGGGAAAGTTTTCAAAGTATCGCGGCAGGCTACTACTATACAGGTTCGCCTTATGTCGACCCATGTTTGAACCTTTTGAGCGCTGAGGTCATTTTTCAGGCCATTGAACTACAGCAGTTCCCTATTTCCAGCAACTAAGGGCCATTTCTATACAGCCAGTCCTCGTTTTAGCGCTCTTGGAAAGCTTTCAAACTATCGCGGCAGGCTACTACTATATACCGGTTCGCCTTATGTCGACACATGTTTGAACCTTTCGAGCGCTGAGGTAATTTTTCATGCCACTGAACTACAGCAGTACCCTATTTCCAGCCACATAGGGCCATTTCTCATGTCATTTACGGCAATTTAATATTTCTAGCCTCATTGCTAATCAGGGTTATTGCCAATATAAGCGATCTTATAAGGTACAGGCATGTCTCCGTTACTACTTTATAAAATTTCGTGTTGGTTAACAGCGGCCACGCTTACCTATGCTATGGCAATTCTCTATAAAAGGTCACAGAGGCCAATATCTAATGATATCTACATCAAATCTATTCAACCAGCCTCTTAGGGCCCTTTTTGATACGTTCAATAGTATATTGTACTCTATGACACTTAACACAAAATTCACATACCGTAGTATTTCCAGGAACCTGGAACTTCTGGATTGGGTGGTCTTCTTCATCTTCACTCTTCTTAATTGATGTACCTAACTATTTTATGTGTGGCAGTTCATTTTTTTTAATTATGAAGAACAAATATTGCCAAAAATGAAGGTTCGAATCACTGCTCGTAAATATTTTAGATTTACAAGCTGGCAACCGCTCGCCAATGTAAGTTATTTCCCACATATAATAGAAACAACACAGAATTTTAGGTTTAAATTACCAAATGGCCAACAGATCTGTCCTTTAAATTATACTGCCAGTCTGATAGTTATACAGGGAGCTAGAAGGGTCGCGGCAGACTCCTGAACTTCGCCTTATGTCGATTATCCTTAGCCCCTTAACACGTCTAAATGACTAAACCTAGTGCTGACCAGACCAGTGGCCCACGTCTGCATCATTCAAATGCACGCAGAAGAATGAGGAGGCCGGGACATTCCTGGCCGTAGGCCAGCCTACTTTACAATAGGGGTGGCATTAATGGGCGAGTCCAAATACTGATAGCTGACCGGTAGTAGGCCTGATGTCTTACAACTTCACACCTGACGCGTATCCCGGCGCGGTGGGCCTGACCTAATTACCGTTGAGCAGCCACTCGGAGCAGTAAGCTCCGCCTACTTCTGTTTGACAGTTCTTGAGATGTCATTTCATGTTAAACTTTCGTCTTTTTCACCATGACAAACTATTTAATTTTCAATTTTGTTTATCGAAACCAATTCAGATCAGAATATATAATGAAAATATACGACTGTCACTTGCGCTGATATTCCTGTTTTCCGTTGAAAACGAGATTTCTCTTCCCAAACAGTTTTTGGCCATTTTCTCAAAACAACGATTCAACAGACTGCACGGTCTTCGGCGCGATATTTCTAAAAAAACCACCACAAGTAGTTTTTTCAAATAGTGCATATAGATTAGTTGACATGTAACCTAAAATGCGTTTTTTTTTCTTTTTCGATATCTGTTTTAGTTAAGCAGCTATACACCATTTAAAAGAAATATGCATTGTTTGTATCATAATTATTTTTTAAATTGAAAATTCAATAGGAAAAAAAGATTATAAACACACAATTAAAAAAAAAAAAGGTTGGAGATATTTGTATGTACTTCCATGTGATACTATTTTTACATACAAACTCTTTGCCAAATGTGAGATATATCGAGTTAAAAAAAAATATAAAATAAATAATTTTAAGTTTAAAATCTTCAAAGGAAAATCTGAGATAATGTTTATATATATATCTCATCCAACAGCAGATATTCTAAGGATTCCAAATATGTAAATATCATTGTGGCTAAAATTCATTTTAATATATGAATTCTAAAGCTTAATTAAACCAAGGTTGTTCGACGATCATTAGACCTTAAGGGACGACCGCATCTTTGAAGGTCTCATAAATAGAGAAAAAAATGTGTTAATATTTTTTAAAAATTTAGGTGGTGCCACCACTCCACAAGAACTGATGAAACACGTACTCCATGATGAATATGCATGCAATGAATCAGGGTGATCAATGCAATAGATGTTCAGATACTGGAGCTTTTGTATCAAATTTTTAGTTATTTTGGGAGGTACTTCTAAGCCCCATAGCTCAGAGGATATGGGTAACAGAGACCTAATTTCAGGTTTCCCTGGAGTTTTTTATTCTGCACCATTCTGCAAGAACTGATGTGACACCCCATGATCAATATCCATGCAAAGAATCATGGTGATCAATACATTAGTTGTTCAGATACTTGAGCTGTTGTATCAAATTTTGCATTATACTGGGGGTAATTCGGAGCCCCATAGCTTGAAGAATATGTGTAACAGAGACCTAATTCTAGGTTTTCAAGGAGACTTTTCATGGTCCTATCTGGATGTAAAGTCAGAAGATTCCAGGTCCAGCGGTTATGATTTATGCCCTGTTGACAGATGACGGCATCTTTTAAGGTCTCAAAATAGAGAAAAAAATCGTTAAAAAATCGAAAAAATACAGGTGGCGCCACCAGTCTGCAGAATCTGATGAAACACTCCATGATCAATATCCATGCAAAGAATCATGGTGAACAATGCATTCATTCTTCAGAAATTTGGGCTTTTGTATCAAATTTTTCATTATTCTGGGGGGGTACTTCGGAGCCCCATAGCTTGAAGAATATGGGTAACAGAGACCTAATTCCATGTATCCAAGAAGACTTTTCATGTACCTCTCTTGATGTGAAGTGAGAAGATTCCAGGATCAGTGGTTACGATTTGTGCCTTGTTAACGGACAGACGGCCGGATAGCCGGATGGCCGGACGGACGACGGACAAAGAGTGATCGCTATAGCTCAGAAGACTTACAGTCAGCTGAGCTGAAAAAATACAGATGGCGCCACCAGACTGCAGGAACTGATGAAGTTTTCCATGATCAATATCCATGCAAAAAATCATGGTGATCAATGCAATAGTTGTTCAGGTACTTGAGCTTTTGCATTGTATATCAAATTTTCCATTATTCTGAGGGCTACTTCAGAGCCCCTGAGCTCAGAGATTATGGGTAACAGAGACCTAATTTCAGGTTTTCAAGGAGACTTTTCATTGGCCTCCCTACATGTCAAGAGAGAAGATTCTAGGTCCAGTCGTTACGATTTGTGCTCTGTTAACAGATGACCGCATCTCAAGAGGTCTCAAAAATAGAGAAAAAATTCATAAAAATCGAAAAAATACAGATGGCGCCACCAGACTACAAAAAGTTCATTAGCATTCCATGACCAATATCCATGCAAAGAATCATGGTTATCAATGCAATAGTTGTTCAGATACTTGAGCTTTTGTAACAAATTTTCCATTATTCTGGGGATACTTCGGAGCCCCGTAGCTCGGAGGATATGGGTAACAGAGACCTTAATTCAGGTATCCAAGGAGACTTTTCATAGAGTCTGGCCTCCCTGGATGTCAAGTTACAAGATTCCACGTCCAGTGGTCACGATTTGTGCCTGGTTAACGGACAGATGGGCAGCTAGATAGACAGACAGACGGACGACGGACAAAGAGTGATCACTAATGGGTCTAAGAGTGATGGGTCTAAATACTTTTAAAGTTATTGATTACAAATACAATTACTTTTAAAAGTAATCGATTACAATAACAATTATTTTTGTGTTTTCAGAAACGTAATCGATTACATGGAATTGTAAGGTATTTATTCACTTAAAGCTGCGTTAGCTACACCACGTGCCATACAAAATGGCTGACATGAAGAAAATGCCGTAAATCGGCTCCCGGTGACGTAAAGCATTCACATGCTGTAACAAATGCATTATGTTACAGGTGTCACATTGTACACCCAGCAAAATGTTAAACATGCGACACCTGCTCCCGTTTCTTTAATTCTTGGCCCTGTGCCAGAACTTGTGAAATCAGACCAACGGGAGCAGGTGTCTCGGCATAATCAGGCCGCACAATGTGCACAATCTGACTCACAAGAGTACGACCTGCTGTGTAGGGTTTATGGGGGTCACAATCTGACCCCCACAATGCACAGCGGCTTCTACATGCACCAGCAGAAAAGATAAAATATAGAGAAGAGGGTAATGTAGTCTGTTCACATTTGTTGGATTAGAATGGTTTCCCAGCAAATTACATTAACATGGGTGTCTTTGTGGTAAGGACTTCACGGAATAAGTAATGTTTTGTAAGCACACGCATGTGAAATATAAACAGATAATGTTTCCTTGAAAATGTAACAAATTTTGATTTTAAAGTTAACTATTGAGACAAGAGTCCAGTGTGACATCAAGAGTAAGCAGGCATTAAATATTGCGGGACAGCAGAAAATTTCAGGCAAATTTTTGCCGTCTGTCTAAGCGTCTCACTTCTTAACTTCCAACTTGACATCAAATTACGTCTTTCGTAAATCTCTTTGCAAACCAAAAAAGTAGGTCACTGTGACCTATATTTTGCGAGTTTTGTGTGTTATTGAGTTTTTCATTTTTTTTTTTAAATCAGACTCGTGATAGTGTTCTTGTTTGCAAAACAAGAAGTTTACACTCAACCCTAAAACTAAATACTGTGCATCAACTGCACATATAACATTTTTACCATGCAAAAAAAATTAAATAAAAAAAACCCATCGGCCCAGCCAGTTCTTCAGAACTCTTGCGGACACAATTGTAAATTTTTAACATTTTCAGCTGTTGATGTATGAAATTCATACTTTAGATAAAATATCTCAGTAATAATTTCATGGATCTTTTATAAAATCTTCAAGCATGTTGATCATCGAAAGCCCTTCTATCATGGAAGACTGGTGGCGCCTTCTACATTTTCTTTATTTTTACACATTTTTTACTGTATTTTTTGTACTCGAAAACTTACGGCTGTCCAGTGGTTAACAAGGCACAAATCGTAACCGCTTGATCGAGAACTTTTTACTTAAAATCTAAGTAGGGTCTTTGTAAGTCTCCTTGCATACCAAAGATTATGTCACTGTGACATATATTTTGCGAGTTATGCCTGTTTATATGTCTTTTTAGCACTCTAAAATATAAACATTACAGACAAGTCAGCTGAGTGTCATAACCCATGGGTCACTTATTTGTTTATGTTGGAGGAGATTGGAAGCTGTATATGTGTTTCTGCAAAAAGGCTTGACAAGTGGCGACATCTAATGGCCAGTTTTAGAAGCTGCCATATATTACTATTTTCCCTGAAAATGATGACCCCCCCCCCCCCCCCCCTTTGTTTTCCTGGAACAAAACAAAATTGCAGAAGTTAAGCTTTAGTTTGATGTATTACATGATGCCAAACACTCGATAGAAAAGCTTTCCCAGTGCCCCTAGCGCCATATCGTCCTCTGACATTTCAACCAGATTACTGGCTATCAGCGTGTCTTTAATACTTCCCTCCTTCACGTGATAATAGGGGAAGAAACCTGTAGATTTTGAGTTCACATGATCAAAGGTCAAGGTCACCAGGTTCACTTCTTTTAAGAGATTTTTATGAATTGGAAGCCTAAAATTTCATCCCAAACCTTCCATCTTTCACATAAAAGAGAAGAATAAGAGAACAGCACTATTTTTTAGGTCACAAGGTCAAGACCACTGAACTCTCACCTTTTACAAGCATCTATCTATAAATATATAGAGGAATATTGTGTCAAATATAAACAAAACAACACCAGTGGTGTTAAGATTTGATATAGGCACTCTTTAAGTGTAACAATAGGCTTTTACTGGAAAACAGAGGTTTCTCCTTTACTTCCTGAAGATACGCAGTCGCAGCTAGTGACTCAGTTTCGGGTATTGGTAGGACAAGTTAGGGATATCTATCTACGGGTTATTTTGGATTTGTAGCTCCAAAGGTGTCAAATCTGGACCTATTCATTGACGGTGGACGGACAAGCACCATTGCTATAGCTGAGATGACTTATAGTCAGCTGAGCTACTAACAATAAATACACAATAAATCATATAAAACCTATATATTGGCAAATTATTGTTAAATAAAGTTTCAATGCAGTATAGTATTGTTTTAAAACAGCCACATTCTTCTTGTGTCCAAGTGTTTCTCCGCCATCATTAAGTGTCGGTATGTTGGTGCCGTGTTCATGTTTGACATTACTATGCCTTCGTTTGTCTGTATAAAGGTGCTGTCCCACATGCAGCGTGTTTTTCCCCTTTGTTCTAGCTGTAAGTTCAAATAAACTTGTAAATCCACATGCAAAGTCAACTTGCATGACAGTTTCCAAATAGGAATTCACAGCTTACCGGTAGACCTATGCTAAATCATACACCGTGCAAGAGCCCTGGAAGATTCTTTGAGAAAACTAGAGACATTCCATTAAACGATAACATGATATATCAGCTAAAAAGGGTCCCATGCATCATAAATCGAAAGTATTTTTTTGTATCGAAAACATTTGTAAAATACACTTCTGTAGGGTTTTTCACTTTACATATCTTTTGATAATCACTGAGCAGTGGTGAAAAGCAGCAAAACATTTGCTCCGTGTTCTTCCCAAGTCAATTCGAGCCAGCAGCCCTTGGTTTAAACTTGTTAAAATGTATCACCTGCAAGCAGTCCAGCTCCCTGAGCAAACGCCATGCAAATAATAGTTTCTGATCAGGAGCCGATTTCAAGCTTCGCGGGTGCAAAGTATTGTAAGCAAGTTCTGTTTTCATTCATAAACACAAAATTTTGCTAAATTGAGTAGTCATTCGAATATATTCGAATATTTGTGGCCCCGAATTACAAAATTTCCCCTCTCAACAATATTGTTACAGGTGCTCTTTTTATTATGTGACACGGGCGTAACTCCTGTTGTGGCACTCGTGTCTGGCCGCATATTACATTCTATGTTTAATCCGTACTGGTTGAACCCTTGTTGTCAAGTAAGCCTTGGGTTTTCACGCCTGGCCGGGGTCAGGTGATGGGTCTGGTATGTGGAGATACACAGCGCTGTTTTTCTCTAGAGAATTCCTGAAATGCGTGTTGTGCAAGATCTTAAAGACTGTTCGAGAAGTGGTAAATTCTCGGCTTGAGGTGTGAAGGTATAGTAGTATAAAGGGGTTGTGTTTTGGAAGGCAGAGAGCAGAGAAGATTCCAGCGGAAGCGTGTGTCAGATTCTAGGACCTTATCCGACTAATGCGGCAATTATAGATTTTCAAAGACTTTCTCCTAGATTTTATGCATTTGGACTTCAGTTAACTTTCTGGGTTGTTGCAAGAACTTTACACTGGACTGTCATTCTCCAAGAGTATACATTTAATGAACTTATTGTGGTGACGGTGTTGGTATTCAGGTACTGTGCACATTATTTTTCTATGCGATTGTAATTATTTGTTGCTATACTGCTGTTTTACTGTATAGTTGTATTGATTTAGTGTATTGTAATAATAAGGTTGTTTTAAGAATAAATTATAGTTATTTGTGAACAAAGAACCACTGACTCCTTTATTCATTCCCCCTAAAAAGTTCACGCTGCCTAGTGTTACAGAATCTGATTTGTTTATATCTCCATTACAAAATTTGTGTTCATCACGCATACGTGATCTGTTTATATTAGGTTCCCTAACATAAAATTGGGGGCTCGTCGGGGATGCTTAATAGTTTTCAAATTTATTAGGCCTTGACCTGGACATTGTTTTATCATACCTTGTTTATGAGATTACATATTATTTACAGTACATTGTTTACAAGATTTATCTCATTGGTTTTTTGTTATTGTTTTGACATTTTAACATGGCAGATTTCAAACCTGAGACATTTGTTAACGATCCCGACCCTGATCAACTTGAACAGTTGTCAAAAGAACAGTTGTTGCGTTTGGGACAACACTTCGGGTTAAGTGTGAAAAAAGCTTTGAGAAAGCCTGATATCATTGCTTAAATCGTGCAAGATCTAGTTAGCAAAGCTTTAATTGAAGAGACTGAAGTAAAAAAAAAAACAACAGCCTTGCTATGCAATTAGAGTTGAAAAAGTTGGAAATGCAACATGAGCTAGCATTAAAACAGTTAGAATAAGAAAAAGAAAAACAGAGAGAAGAGAGGGAAGAGCATGAAAGGTTAGAAAGAGAAAGACTAGAAAAAGAAATAGAAAGAGACAGACTAGAAAAAGAAAAAAAAATTGAGTTAAAACGACTGGAGTTAAAAAGACTTAAAGCAGAACATAGTCTAATTGCTGCCCCAACTCACAGTTTTGATGTTACTAAACACATTAGACTTTTCCCACCTTTTCAAGGAAAAAAGGTTGATAAAAATTTCTTACACTTTGAGAAAGTAGCTGAATATTTAAAATGGCCTAAGAAAAATTGGACTATGCTGTTACATTGTAGTGTATTGACTGGCAAGGCCAGAGAAATTTATACAGAGCTTTAAGTAGAAGCTGCTGCTGACTATGACCTGGTAAAATGGTTAATCCTAAAGGTTATGAGTTAGTTCTGGAGGCTTACCGCCAGAAATTCAGTAATTTGGAAAAGCGCAAGGAACAGACCTACGTCAAATTTGCTAGGACAAAACAGCAGTTGTTTGATCGCTGGTGTAGTTCTAAAAAGATTATGACAATTTGCTCCAGTTGATTTTTCTTGAAGAATTTAAGCGCTGCATTAACGCAGGTGTTTAAACTTTTCTCGATGAAAAAAGTCCTGAAACACTTGACATTGCTGCTCAATTAGCTGATGATTATTCATTGACACACAAAATGTCCTTTACTTGCAAATCAAACAGTCATTCACAAACAAGAATGTGAATCAGTATGGTCAAAAGAAGTTTAAAGCGCAGTCACCCAGTACAAGTAGTCCTGATAGTTCAACAAAGCCCATAGCTACACCTCAGTCCACGTCCACTCTGTCTAAGTCCAACAAAGACCAGTCATTTTCAAAGAAAATCTGTCATTACTGCAAGAAGGAAGGTCATCTAATATCTGACTGCTGGAAACTTGCAAATAAAACAAATAGCAAACCCTTTGGTTTTGTTTCAAAATCTATGCATAGCATAGTACAAGAGCCAGTTTTTTGTTTCATGTAAATGAGGGGTACAACTCCTTTGTTGACTCAAATAAAGATTTTGATGCTACGGAGGCCCAAGTGCCATCTGAATCCAAAGAAGAATCCATAGCTTGCGGGGTAAAACCCTCAGTTGATTCCTCCGGGGAATTAAATAAGGCTAGGTCTTTTCAAAACTCCTGCGAGGAGTATTTTCTATATGAGGCTAAGTCCTTTTATGACTCTTGCGAGAGTATTTCAAATGAGGCCAGGTCCTCTTATGACAAACAAAAGTTTGTTTCTGCTGAGGAAAATTCCTCTGTTGAATCCCATGAGGAGTTTGATGATAAAAAGGATGTAGATTCCTTAGAAGACTCTGAAACAGAGTTTATGACTGACTCTGTCAATGTCAGTTCTTTGTTTTGATGAGGTTGAGGTAGTAGATTCCTCTCCTGACTCTGAAATGGAGTTATTTGAGCCATTCATACATGATGGTTTTGTATCACTTTTAAGTAATTTTTCAGATTTTTCCCCTATTAGAATCTTTAGGGACACTGGTTCAGGCCAGACTCTCATGTTAGCAAACAATTTGCCATTTTCTAATAGGTCCTTTACTGGTGCACATGCACTTGTTAATTGTATGTTTTCAGACAGGCACATTTCAGTCTCGCTTCACAGTATCCATTTAAAATCAGATTTGATGTCTGTGAATATTACTGTGGGCATAAGAACTACTTTACCCTTTAAGGGAATTCAGTTGCTACTAGGCAATGATGTTGCAGATAATAAAGTACAGCCTGTACCAATAGTGACAGAACAGCCGTCACTTGATCAGGACACTGATTCGGAAAGTCAGTAAATTCCCGGTTTGTATCCTTCATGTGCTGTAACTAGATCTATGGCCAAGAAAAACACACATGAGGATAATGGTCCAGATAATAACACTCTGGGAGTCACTAGTGCCTTGTCTAATGACTCGCCCGTACAGGATGCAGCATTCTCAAGGTCAGAACTTATCGCGGAACAGCATAAGGACCCTGATATTTCATGTTTGTTTCCCAGGGCAGTTTCTAAAGATGAACTGTCACAGAACCCAGTTTGTTTCTATGTCAAAAATGGAGTGCTTATGCGTAAATGGCGACCACCTGATGTATGCACTGTGAAGAGTGGGCCATCAAACATCAAATAGTAATGCCCAAAAGCTTTCGCAGTTAAGTTCTGAGCATGGCACATGAGGCTCCTTTGTCTGGCCATTTAGGTATAAATAAAACTTATCAGAAAGTTAGTACACACTTCTATTGGCCTAACCTCAGGAAAGATGTTGTACAATATTGTAAATCATGCCATACATGCCAGATGGTAAACAATCCCAATCAGAATCCTCCTAAGGCCCCACTTAGACCTATTCCTGCTTTCGAGGAACCATTCAGTAGGATTATTGTCGATTGTGTTAGACCACTGCCCAAAACAAGATCTGGACATGAATACTTGCTGACAATTATGTGCGCATCTGCCAGGTTCCCTGAGGCAATACCATTGCGCAAAATTAATGCTAAAAGTGTTGTCAAAGCTCTGACCAAGTTTTTCACAACTTTTGGATTACCAAAATCTGTCCATTCTGACCAAGTGTCTAATTTATGTCTGGCTTATTCCAACATGTTATGCTTGAGCTAGGTATAAAACAGTACAGCTCTTCGCCATACCATCCTGAAAGTCAGGGCGCCCTCGAGCGTTTTCACCAGACATTAAAAAACATGATCAGAACTTATTGCTATGACACACAGAAACACTGGGATGAAGGAATCCACCTATTGCTGTTTGCTGTCAGAGAATCCTTTCAAGAGTCCTTGGGTTTCAGTCCCTTTGAACTAGTTTTTGGACACTCCATTCGAGTTCTATTGAAACTGCTTAAAGAAAACTCTTGTGTGAAAATCCTGATTCTCTTAGTTTACTGCAGTATGTCTCTGACTTTCGCACAAAACTACACAATGCTTGTGAGATTGCAAAGTCAAATCTAAAATCTGCACAAAGTAAAATGAAAACAAAGTATGACAAGCACACTGTAAGTAGGACGTTTGAGCCTGGTGAAAAGGTCCTTGCCTTACTTCCCATCCTTGGCAGACCTCTGCAAGCTAAGTATTTTGGTCCTTACATTGTTGACAAAAAAGTCTGTGATTTAAATTACATACTAGCACTGTTGACACCAGATAGACGTAAGAAGAAACAACTGTGCCATGTTAACATGTTGAAACCATATTATGACAGAAATAGCACATCAGACGTTGTACTAAATGTTACTGCTGTTAATTGTGTAAAAACTGACCCTGACCCAATTAAAGTAGATACTGATTGTAAGTGTGATGTAGACATTCAGTGTGGTGTACAGTACCATTAAAAACTCAGATGTGCTTAAAAACCTGGATGTCAAACTGTCACACCTAACCGCACAAGAACAAGACCTCAAGAACCTGCTGTGGAATTATGAACATTTGTATAGTGACATTCCAACGCGAACTAACATGTTGTGCCATGACGTTGATGTTGGCGAGGCAAGCACAGTCAAGCAACATCCATATAGACTGAATCCAGAAAAGCAAAAGTATCTACAGGATGAGATTCAATATTTGCTGGACAATGATTTTATTGAACCTAGTAAAAGTAACTGGAGTTCACCATGTATTCTTGTGCCAAAACCTGATGGAAGTTACCGTATGTGCACATATTGATAGAGTTGGTAGCTCCAGATATGTCTCCAAGTTTGACTTGCTAAAAGGATTCTGGCATGGCAAGTTCCGCTGACAGATCGAGCGAAAGAAGTGTCCGCATTTATGACGCCGCTAGGACTGTACCAGTATAAAGCTATGCCGTTTGGCATGAAGAACTCGCCAGCCACGTTCCAGCGCCTCATCCATATGGTTGTCAAGGACATTCAGGAATGTGACGCATATATTGATGACCTTATCGTGTACAGCGACACCTGGGAGACACATCTGCAAATTCTTCGCGACCTCTTCGAAAGACTCAGTGAAGCACGTCTGACCGTCAACTTAGTAAAATCTGAGTTTTGTCATGCACAAGTAACATTTTTGGGTCATATTGTAGGGCAGGGTCAGGTAAACCCTGTTGATGCTAAGATAAGTGCTATTTTTGCATTTCCTAGACCAGAAAACAAAAAGCAAGTAATACGATTTCTTAGTATGGTTGGGTACTACAGGAAGATTTGTCCAAATTTTGCTGCTGTAGCTGAACCTTTGACTAATTTGTTAAAGAAGAAACAAAAGTTTGTATGGAATGTTCAGTGTGAAAATGCATTTCAGAATTTGAAAGCAATTATGCAAAGTTCACCAGTTTTAGCAGCTCCAGACTTTTCTGTACCTTTTAAGTTAGCTGTACATGCTAGTGATACTGCTGCTGGTGCTGTATTGTTACAAGAAGGCAATGATGGCATAGATCATCCAATTTGTTATTTCTCAAGAAAGTTTAATGCAAATCAGAAAAACTACTCCACTATTGAAAAAGAATGTTTGGCTTTGATTTTGGCGTTGCAACATTTTGAAGTTGATGTTACTTCATCAGTCAGGCCTATCATTGTCTTCAGTGATCACAATACCCTGACGTTCAATAACAAGTGAAGTGTAAAAATCAAAATTTGTTGAGATGGAGTTTGTTCTTACAGGATTACAATCTTGATATCGTCCACATTAAAGGGAAAGACAATGTACTTGCTGATTGCTTATCGAGATGTTTATAAAATGTTTTAAACAAGGTGTTTATGTAATGTTGTAAATAAGATGATTTTTGAGATGTTGTAAAATTTTAGTGATTGTGATCGCAAAAAGAAAGTTTTCCGAGAAAACTTTCTTTTTTCTTACAGAAGGGGGAGTGTTACAGATGCTCTTTTTCTTATGTGACACGGGCGTAACTCCTGTTGTGGCACTCGTGTCTGGCCGCGTATTACATTCTATGTTTAATCCGTACTGGTTGAACTCTCGTTGTCATGTAAGCCTTGGGTTTTCACGCCTGGCCGGGGTCACATGATGGGCCTGGTATGTGGAGATACACAGTGCTGTTTCTCTAGAGAATTCCTGAAACACGTGTTGTGCAAGATCTTATAGACTGTTCAAGGAGTGGAAAATTCTGGGCTTGAGGTGTGAAGGTATATAAAGGGGCTGTGTTTTGGAAGGCAGAGGGCAGAGAAGATTCTAGCGGACGCAGAAGAGTGTGTCAGATTCAAGGACCTTATCCGACTAATGCGAAAATTATAGATTTTCAAAGACTTTCTCCCAAATTTTATGCATTTGAACTTCAGTTTACTTTCTGGGTTGTTGCAAGAACTTTACACTGGACTGTCATTCTCCAAGAGTATACATTTAATGAACTTATCGTGGTTACGGTGTTGGTATTCAGGTACTGTGCACATTATTTTTCTATGTGATTGTATTTATTTGTTGCTATACCACTGTTTTACTGTATAATTGTATTTATTTCATGTATTGTAATGATAGGGTTGTTTTAAGAAAAAATTATAGTTATTTTGTTAACGATCCGTAACAATATCATATTTGATTTTTATACGATTTTCCCCCGGCAAGCGATTTACATATTGGGAATCGTTCTTTCCTTCTGCCTATTCTCTCCGTACCGGAAAGCTAGAAAAAGTTCGGGCTCGATTATAAGCGGAGCATGACAACAAAACAGCTGATGGAAATGACCTTCGACCTTAAGGCGGGCATGTGGGACAAATCAGTTGTGTAAATCATGTTGTTTTTTAGTTTTCGTTGTTCCTCTCTGTCCCCTCAGTGCCTCTAGGTGTCTTTCGGGTTCCGCAGATAGAAGAATAGCAGATATGATATCTTAAACAGATAAACATGTGATACAACAAACTGCAAACACTCAGCAAACATTTGCCAGTGCCTGAGTTTTTTCCTGCGCGTAGAGTTTCCTGACCAGATACATGAACAATGAAGCAATCACCTTCAGGTTACGGTCCGCCACCGTGCTCAAGTATTCCTTGGTCAAACCATACTAGATAAGCGGAGCATGACAACAAAACAGCTGATGGAAATGACCTTCGACCTTAAGGCAGGCATGTGGGACAAATCAGTTAGGCTTCGCCATGCATGACCCACGCCTAGTGAAACGGTACATGATGCATGACATTTCACTGGGCTAAAACCAATAATTGTTGTGTAAATCATGTTGTTTTTTTAGTTTTCGTTGTTCCTCTCTGTCCCCTCAGTGCCTCTAGGTGTCTTTCGGGTTCCGCAGATAGAAGAATAGCAGATATGGTATCTTAAACAGATAAACATGTGATACAACAAACTGCAAACACTCAGCAAACACTTACCAGTGCCTGAGTTTTTTCCTGCGCGTAGAGTTTCCTGACCAGATACATGAACAATGAAGCAATCACCTTCAGGTTACGGTCCGCCACAGTGCTCAAGTATTCCTTGGTCAAACCATACTCGACTGGTTTAAGGAGCAACTGACAAGAGACAAGAAGTTAATTCATCAAAGTACTTTGTCATAGGTATGAGGTGACATTCTTTACATTTCGGTATAGTCTATAAAAAAATTATAACAATGGTTGTAGCTGTGACATTCAGAACGAGACATACTGCCAAATGGTCTGATTGATCAGATGCCAATGATTAGCCATGGTGGCTCCACTTATGGGAGCTTATCTTGAGCAAGGCAAACGACACTAATTACTTGGGACATATACTGTTCACTCCTGACAGCTATACTTGCTCCGTCATTGTCATTCAATCTCCACCAGAGCCACGCCAGGAGAGTACCTTACTACGGCTACGCCACGAAAGTACATAAATACAGCTACGCCACGAGTAGAGAGCATGTCACTACCCCAGTCCCACAAGAGTATGTCACGACCCGAATGCCACAAGAGCACATCAATACGCTATAGCCACGAGAGGGCATCACTACTCCTACTCCACCAGAGTATGTCCCTAAACCTACGCCACAAGAGTACCTCACCATTCCCTACAACAACAGAGAACGTCACTACGACTATCCCTGATATTTATTGTAGTGTTGAAAGGCCTGCCTACATAACCCCAGGGTCTGATACTAACCGTTGTGATGAGTGCCCTGCCTACATAACCCCGAGGTCCGTTAATTACCGTCATGATGACTGCCCTGCCTACATAACCCCGGGGTCTGATAATTACCGTCATGATGAGAGCCCTGCCTACATGACACCGGGGTCTGATAATTACTGTCATGATGAATGCCCTGCCTACATAACCCCGGGGTCTGATAATTACCGTCATGATGAGAGCCCTGCCTACATGACACCGGGGTCTGATAATTTCCGTCATGATGAGTGACCTGCCTACATAACCCCAGGGTCTGATAATTACCATCATGATAAGTGTCCTGCCTACATTAACCCGAGGTCTGATAATTAATGTCATGATGAGTGCCCTGCCGACATGACACCGGGGTCAGATAATTACTGTCATGATGAGTGCCCTGCCTATATAACCCCGGGGTCTGATAATTACTGTCATGATGAGAGCCCTGCCTACATGACACAGGGGTCTGATAATTTCTGTCATGATGAGTGCCCTGTCTACATAACCCCGGGGTCTGATACTAACCGTCGTGATGAGTGCCCTGCCTACATAACCCGAGGTCTGTTAATCACCGTCATGATGAGAGCCCTGCCTACATAACCCCAGTGTCTGATAATTACTGTCATGATGAATGCCCTGCCTACATAACCCCGGGGTCTGATAATTACCGTCATGATGAGAGCCCTGCCTACATGACACTGGGGTCTGATAATTACCGTCATGATAAGTGTCCTGCCTACATAACCCCGGGGTCTGATAATTTCCGTCATAATGAGAGCCCTGCCTACATAACCCGAGGTCTGATAATTACCGTTGTGTTAGAGCCCTGCCTACATGACACCAGGGGTCTGATAATTACCGTCATGATGAGAGCCATGCCTACATGACACCAGGGTCTTAAAATTACTGTCATGATGAGTGCCATGCCTACATGACACAGGGGTCTGATAATTACTGTCATGATGAGTGCCATGCCTACATGACACCGGGTTCTGATAATTACTGTCAAAACTAGTGCCCTGCCTACATAACCCCGGGGTCTGATAATTACTGTCATGATGAGTGCCCTGCCTACATAACCCCGGGGTCTGATAATTACTGTCATGATGAGTGCCCTGCCTACATAACCCCGGGGTCTGATAATTACCGTCATGATGAGAGCCCTGCCTACATGACACAGGGGTCTGATAATTTCCGTCATGATGAGTGCCCTGCCTACATGACACTGGGGTCTGATAATTACTGTCGTGATAAGTGCCATGCCTACATGACACAGAGGTCTGATAATTTCTGTCATGATGAGTGCCCTTTCTACATAACCCCGGGGTCTGATAATTACCATCAAGATGAGTGCCCTGCCTACATAACCCCAAGGGTCTGATAATTACCGTCATAATGAGATCCCTGCCTACATAACCCGAGGTCTGATAATTACCGTCATGTGAGAGCCCTGCCTACATGACACCAGGGGTCTGATAATTACCGTCATGATGAGAGCCCTGCCTACATGACACCGGGGTCTGAAAATTACTGTCTAATGAGTGCCATGCCTACATGACACAGGGGTCTGATAATTACTGTCATAATGAGTGCCATGCCTACATGACACCATGGTCTGATAATTACTGTCATGACGAGTGCCCTGCCTACATAACCCTGGGGTCTGATAATTACTGTCATGATGAGTGCCCTGCCTACATAACCACGGGGTCTGATAATTCCTGTCATGATGAGTGCCCTGCCTACATAACCCCGGGGTCTGATAATTACCGTCATGATGAGAGCCCTGCCTACATGACACAGGGGTCTGATAATTTCCGTCATGATGAGTGCCCTGCCTACATGACACCAGGGTCTGATAATTACTGTCATGATAAGTGCCATGCCTACATGACACAGAGGTCTGATAATTTCCGTCATGATGAGTGCCCTGTCTACATAACCCTGGGGTCTGATAATTACCGTCATGATGAGAGCCCTGCCTACATAACCCCGGGGTCTGATAATTACCATCATGATGAGAGCCCTGCCTACATGACACAGGAGTCTGATAATTTCCGTCATGATCAGTGTCCTGCCTACATGACACCGGGGTCTGATAATTACTGTCATGATAAGTGCCATGCCTACATAACACAGAGGTCTGATAATTTCCGTCATGATGAGTGCCCTGTCTACATAACCCCGGGGTCTGATAATTACTGTCATGATGAGAGCCCTGCCTACATGACACCTGAGTCTGATAATTACTGTCATGATGAGAGCCCTGCCTACATAACCCTGGGGTCTGATAATTACCATCATGATGAGAGCCCTGCCTACATGACACAGGAGTCTGATAATTTCTGTCATGATGAGTGTCCTGCCTACATAACCCCGGGTTCTGATAAATACTGTCATGATAAGTGTCCTGCCTACATGACACCGGGGTCTGCTAATTTCCGTCATGATGAGTGCCCTGCCTATATAGCCCCGGGGTCTGATAATTACCGTCGTGATGAGAGCCCTGCTTATAATACCCAGGGGTCTGAAACTTGCCATTGTGAAAAGAGCCCTGCTTATAATACCCTGGGGTCTGATACTTGCCGTCATGACGAGTGCCCTGCATACATAAACCCTGGGTCTGATAATTTCCGTTATGTTGAGAGCCCTGCCTACATATCCCCGGGGTCTGATAATTACTGTCATGATGAGTGCCCTGCCTACATAATATAGGGGTCTGATGATTACTGTCATGATGAGAGCCCCTCCTACATAACCCCGGGGTCTGATAATTACTGTCATGATGAGTGCCCTGCCTACATAACCCCGGGGTCTGATAATTACTGTCATGATGAGAGCCCCTCCTACATAACCCCGGGGTCTGATTATTACTGTCATGATGAGAGCCCTGCCTACATAACCCGAGGTCTGATAATTACAATCATGACGAGTGCCCTGCCTACTAACATAGGGGTCTGATAATTACTGTCATGATGAGAGCCCCTCCTACATAACCCCAGGGTCTGATAATTACTGTCATGATGAGAGCCCTGCCTACATAACCCCGGGGTCTGATAATTACTGTCCTGATGAGTGCCCTGCCTACGTAACCCCAGGGTCTGATAATTACTGTCATGACAAGTGCCCTGCCTACATAACCCCGGGGTCTGATAATTACTGTCATGACGAGTGCCCTACCTACATAACACAGGGGTCTGATAATTACTGTCATGACGAGTGCCCTGCCTACATAACCCCGGGGTCTGATAATAATGGTCATGATGAGTGCCCTGCCTACATAACCCCGGGGTCTGATAATTACTGTCATGATGAGTGCCCTGCCTACATAACCCCGGGGTCTGATAATTACTGTCATGATGAGTGCCCTACCTACATAACATAGGGGTCTGATAATTACTGTCATGATGAATGCCCTGCCTACATAACCCCGGGGTCTGATAATAACTGCAATGATGAGTGCCCTGCCTACATAACCCCGGGGTCTGATAATTACTGTCATGATGAGTGCCCTGCCTACATAACCCCGGGGTCTGATAATAACTGTCATGATGAGTGCCCTGCCTACATAACCATGGGGTCTGATAATTCCTGTCATGACGAGTGCCCTGCTTACATAACACCGGGGTCTGATAATTACTGTCATGATCAGTGCCCTGCCTACATAACCCCAGGTCTGATAATTACTGTCATGATGAGTGCCCTGCCTACATAACCCCGGGGTCTGATAATTACCGTCATGACGAGTGCCCTGCCTACATAACCTGGGGTCTGATAATAACAGTCATGATGAGTGCCCCGCCTACATAACCCCGGGGTCTGATAATTACTGTCATGATGAGTGCCCTGCCTACATTACCCTGGGGTCTGATAATTACTGTCATGATGAGTGCCCTGCCTACATAACATAGGGGTCTGATAATTACTGTCATGATGAGTGCCCTGTCTATATAACATAGGGGTCTGATAATTACTGTCATGATGAGAGCCCCTCCTACATAACCCAGGGGTCTGATAATTACTGTCATGATGAGTGCCCTGCCTACATAACCCCGGGGTCTGATAATTACTGTCATGATGAGTGCCCTGCCTACATAACCCCGGGGTCTGATAATTACTGTCATGACGAGTGCCCTGACTACATAACATAGGGGTCTGATAATTACTGTCATGATGAGAGCCCCTCCTACATAACCCCGGGGTCTGATAATTACTGTCATGATGAGTGCCCTAGCTGCTTATAATACCCTGGGGTCTGATACTTGCCGTCATGATGAGTGCCCTGCCTATAATACCCTGGGGTCTGATACTTGCCGTCATGATGAGTGCCCTGCCTTCAATACCCCGGGGTCTGATACTTACCGTTGTGATGAGAGCTCTGCTTATAATACCCTGGGGTCTGATACTTGTCGTCATGATGAGTGCCCTGCCTATTATACCCTGGGGTCTGATACTTGCCGTAATGATGAGTGCCCTGCCTTTAATACCCCGGGGTCCGATAATTACCGTCCTGATGAGAGCCCTGCCTATAATACCCCGGGGTCTGATAATTACCGTCGTGATGAGAGCCCTGCCTATCATACCACGGGGTCTGATAATTACCGTCGTGATGAGTGCCCTGCCTATAATACCCCGGGGTCTGATAATTACCATCGTGATGAGAGCCCTGCCTATAATACCCCGGGGTCTGATATTTGCCGTCGAAATGAGTACCCTGCCTATTATAACCTGGGATCTGATACTTACTGTCGTGATGAGAGCTCTGCATATAATACCCCGGGGTCTGATAATTACCGTCGTGATGAGAGCCCTGCCTATAATACCCCGGGTACTGATAATTACTGTTGTGATGAGTGCCCTTCCTATAATACCCCTGGGTCTGATACTTGCCGTCGTAATGAGTGCCCTGCCTATAATAACCCGGGATCTGATACTTACTGTCGTGATGAGAGCTCTGCCCAGGAAGAGTCCAATTAGGAGAATAGCCGAGTGGTGCTGGGTTGTCACTGACACTCGTTGTCTGTCATTTACAGCCAATAGACCCTGCAGAGCAATTGTCACATCATTTCATTCAAGAGCACCATCCATAGACTCAAAGAATTTGATTAAACGATTTTCATTTAAGTATTTAAAAATAAGGCAGATGAGTCAGATTGATCTCTGGGGACAATTTTTATATCCATTGAGCTTGTTGTTTTTTTTTAAATATAATTTAAAAAATATAATTTGTTTACTACACCCAATCAAGTACACTATTATGTCAAACTACATTAAAAAGGAACAGAATGGTTAGAAGGACTAAAGACTAAAATGTAGACAAGAAAATATTAAAACATACATATTATCAAAGCGCACACTTAAGTATCATTTATTGACATATTATCAAAGCGCACACTTAAGTATCATTTATAGACATATTATCAAAGTGCACACATAGGTATCATTTATAGACATATAATCAAAGTGCACATTTAAGTATCATTTATAGACATATTATCAAAATGCACACTTAGGTATCATTTATAGACATATAATCAAAGTGCACATTTAAGTATCATTTATAGACATATTATCAAAGTTCACACTTAGGTATCATTTATAGACATATAATCAAAGTGCACATTTAATTATCATTTATAGACATATTATCAAAATGCACACTTAGGTATCATTTATAGGCATATAATCAAAGCGCACACACAGGTATAATTTTTATTATCAAAGCGCACACTAATATGCATCATTTATGAATATATTATCATACACACACTTAGGTTTCATTGAAAGACATATAATCAGAGCGCACACACAGGTATCACTTATAGGCATATTATCAAAGCCACACATAGGTATCATTTATCTGCATATTATAAAAGTGTACACCTAGGTATGATTAAAGGCATATTGTCAAAGCGTACAATTAGGTAACATCTATAGACATATTATTAAAGCGCGAAAATAAGTATCATCTGTAGGCATATTATCAAAGCGCACAAACAGGTTTAATTTTTATTATCAAAGCGCACACTCAGATATCATTTATAGAAATATAATGAAAGTGCACAACTAGGTATCATTTGTATGCAAATTATCAAGCCTAAACGTGCAATTCGATTATAAGTCTTCATTATAAATCTTGGCGAACTAATCGTTTATAGACATATTTTCAAGTTTATACAAACTTATCGTTCAAAGATAAATTATGAGGCGTTTACGTACAAATCGCTTTTAGATATACATGTATTATCAAACATGGATGGGAGCTTCTTACCATTTCTATTTCCCAGAAGTAGCCGCGAGGGTACTGTTTCCGGTCCTGTATTAGTGCATGTACAACTGATGTTCCGCGTTGCATGCCTAGTACTCCCGTCGATGGCTGGAAAAAGACCCAAAATTTAAAATATGCCTATCATCGGAATCAAAATGTACACTATTATAAACTCCATTCATTATGATTTATTGTTTATCGATATAATAGATGCCACATCTTTAAAAAATATGGCCTGACTATTTAAACTATTTTTAAACACAAGATTTTTTTTATATCGCTAAAAAGATAATGTACATACAAATTAACATATGTAAATGGCTCCATAGTGTAACATCCCTTCTTTCGTCTGTCACCAGTTAGTCAGGGCACCGCATTGTTATTGGCAGATAAGCTGATTGACAAGTGAAAATGCAATGACTGTCCATAATATGTCTACTGATTTGCTGAAGAACCACTTCTGTTTGAGTACTTAATGATAACACAATATAATGTGGACGGACCCCTACATGTTCAAGACCGACAGGGTAAGTATATTCATTATGGTTTACCATTATCTCTGTGACGTAATATACGATGTTCTCCATGATATAGGCTAACTTTTTATCCTCTGGCCCCAGGTCCGACTTGTTGCGTCGTTCTATGGATCTGTGCAGATCAAGCGCTTTGTTGCCAATGGACTCGTCTATTATTGGCCATATACGACCATACGGCTGCAGTGATAAACACATGTTCCTGTGACGTGCTACCTTCGTTTTAGGGAAGCCACAATAATGATTCAGATAAAGATCTTTTATCTAATTCTCTTATAAATAATTCAAATCCTATATAACATTCTTTGTAAATAGGATATAATAAATCATAATCAGCTTTCCTCTTTGATACAAACACAAGATATTTTTTTAATAAACATTATTTTGTCCAGATAACACAAGATCAGTTCCTTACGTTAAAACTTTGACACTATTTTACATGAATGACATCTCTTACAAAGGGATATATATATATATATATATATATATATATATATATATATATATATATATATATATAAGTACATGTATGTGAAAACAAATACGTTTACGCACATCGAGGTAGATTTTGTGAATGGCAGCTACTGCTTCCCTCAGTTGAATACCAAAGGTGAATGCCGTGTCAGCAGACCGAGTCCTTGTCTCCCGATTTCTCTGTAAAAAAAATACCAGGTATTTTTTTGGAAAATTAAAATTGAAAAGTCTTTGATGGATTCAGCCATCATTCAAGTCTAGGCAAGCACTCAATTAGTTTTATCACATACTCATTCAGGGGGTTAAAAAGGATTCAGTGCAGATTATATGTGAACACCAGGGTGACTGTACAGCTAGCAGTCAGCAGAATCACAATGAATACTTTAAATTAAAAAAAAAATGAGTGATAATAATTCACAGGTACCCAAGGCTACATCAATCAATATAACACCCCGTGTATTAGTCAGACAACCTGAAAACAATACCCCGTGTATCAGTCAGACAACCTGAAAACATTACCCCGTGTATCAGTCAGACAACTGATATACCCAATACCTCGTGTATCATTTAGACAGCTGATATACACAATACCTTGTGAATCAGTCAGATATAGCTGATATGCCATATACCTCGTGTGTCATTGAGATAGCTGAAACTGTAGAGTCAGATAATATCCAGGACTTAAATTTCGTGGTTTTTGTACAAAACGCATATCGTGGGGTATTTGAATTCATGGAGAGACCAGGGGCGGATCCAGGATTTGGGAAAAAAGGGGGGTCAAACCCAGGAGGACTAATGAAACCCTAGCCGCCTGCAGCGACGAAAGGTCTTGCACCGTTAACGGACGACTGTACTCTCAGATATATCTAACATTTTATAGTCACCCTTGGTGGCTAATGAAACCCTAAAAAAAAAGGTCCCCAGGTCTGGAAAAGGGGGGGTCCAGGCCGCAAAATTTTGTCTGAAGCCCTTAAAAAAACGCTGTTTCTGATGAAAAGGGGGGGGGGGGGGGTCCGGACCCCCTGGAGACAATGAAAATTTAATATCTCAATGTGCGCAAGGAAGATGAGAACATATTTACTCAGGCTGGTGGCTCCACTTAGATGTTATTACACCGTGCGCTGAACCCCCGTCAATCGGGTCAGTATTGAGCAAACAAGCTATTTGGTAGTAACATGTGGCGCCTGTAAATCCCGGACGGGGCGGTCACACGTGAGACACGCCATTAAGCGCGTCAACTATTTGGAGATTGAAAAAAAATAGAAATCTGCTTAATCGGTCGATGAGACAGAAATTTTACTCATCTGAAAATTATCGGGGAATAATCTGCATACTAGTATTCTGCGACGCTTACTTACGCTAACATTTATGTACAACTTTCGGCAATAGTACGCGTGTCTTATTAATCAATGTTAATGGCACACTTCAATGCACGCTAATGTAGTCGGCAATATCGGAATAAGTGCTCTTTAAATTACACGGCCCTTGTCTTTTAAGTCAATAGGGAGCGAAAGTCTCGTTCTATCTTTATTGAAAGAAGGTAGAAAAGGTCAGTTTAAAAAAAAGCCGTACTTCAGTAGCTGTGGCTTCGAACATTGGAACATGTGTACCGTTCTTGTCGTTTCGGAGCTAACGCTTTGCGCGATAGAAATGTGGTAGCCTATTGTTCTTGAATATTTCACCCGAAATGGTGATAAGAGGAACCGTGGGGATATATTTTCAGTTTGAAGTAAAGTTTAATATTGTAAACATTTCAGGGGGCCGTGTTTGTGCGATATAAGGGGAAATAATGAAATTGACAACGGAATATTTATAAATCACATAATTTTGTATAGTAATTTATAGGAAAAGTAATTCAGTATTTTATTTTATGTATCAATGAAAATCATAAAATAGTAATAAACAATTCTTCTCACTTTATTGAAAATTTTGCCGATGATAACTATATATGTAGGTGAATATACCTGTGTCAGGAATTTTAAAATGATCATATGCAAAATATTCATAAATGTGAATGTAAAGATTCTGGTCATACCAGTATTTTACCATAATGCCTCAATAAGTTTACTCATCTCTGCCTAGTGCGAATGTACATTTGATACATTGTCCCTGTAATATGTAGAGACAGCAGCTTTTAGCAGGCTGGTTGTGCTTTGCAGAGACAACATTTTTTTAGGGCATGGTGTTAGCAGGTCTGGGAATCCAGGACTGACCTGGATTACCTGATGTATATGCATGAGAATGCATTGGAAAATAATTGTTTTGAATTGATATATTTTAGTGTGTGCCAGTATAGCTGGCAAAACATGTTTTTAGCCTATTTCAGTATTTGTATTTGTAATTGCATTTTTAATATCAATGTCATATTTAATAAGAAGACCCATAAAATTAAGACAGATAGGGAACTTTTTTATGTCATGACCCAGAAGTCTTGGTATGTAACGGCTTACAAGGGTGGGGTCCTTGCTTTGGCCCACTGTCTGTAAAGAGATCTACAAGCAGCTTCAGATAAGGTAAAAGTTTAATACTTATTCAGCTACTGTTTTTATCTAAAGTTTTTTTTTTATTTTCTCTTGATGGAACAGGATATGTTTTACCTATATACAGATATTATTTTGTCATTTAGGAGATTTTTTTTAATTTTGATATTTTTAATCAGATAACAGGAAAAAAAAGATGTCAGTTTAAACAATTAACTTTTGTAGTGGAATGGGAAAATATGCTACATTTACACCAAGTGATAATTTTGTTTTGTTTTCTGTTAGAACTTTTGTATATTTGATGTATAATGTCTTGTGATACAACATAAATATTCACAAGTTCTGTTGTTATATGGTCGATAGACTCTAATCAAGTGTACCTGTTTACATCATATATTTAAGAAATACAAAGTGCTATGAGGCAGGCCATGGTATTCCTTCATAGACGAGTACTATAAAATTGCCACATAATGCATGTTTGAGATCTATTCCTGTAGGAATTTATGACTGTTGATCCCTGAGCAAGTATTGTCTATTATCTGTCTGTTTAGCATAATCCTTTTATCTACCTGTTTTACATAACCTGTTAATGTTAGAATTTTATTACATAATAACTAAGAAGAATAGAGAGGGTTAAGTTTGTATAATGCTCTCTTCAGATCAAGATCAAGGGAATTTGCAGACAGTGATAACATGTGAATTTAATATATATATGGTGAGTTTTTATTTTTTTATTACCTGAAAAGTTTGCATGAAAATGATTGTCTAAATGTTAATTTGAATAAATAACAAGTGTATCCATACCCGAGTCTGTGGAGCTAAATATGTTTACTATATACATATGTGGCCGCCTGGGCATGAGTTTGATTTACCCTCTAGATATTGCCAATTATGTCTCTGACACATCACACCCCTCTCTGTGAGAGAGTGGGGGAACAGTCTCTGACCTATTAATGTCTAAGGTCAATAGCTATCTGGCTGTAACATCAAGTTCCACAGATCAGGACTGGAGACTCTTGTTGCTCATGTTGTACACAAACTGTGTCATTTAATTGTTTCCGCAGGCAAGCAGTAGTAACTAGCAGTCATATGCCAGTTAGGGTTACTGTATATTATTTTCTGTAAAGTGTCAACACAGCAGTCACAACATTTGATACTGGTACTTGTGGCCTGGATCATGGACCACTCAAGTGATTAAGTGTACTGTACCAGTGCTAATTAGTTCATCTACTTTGTCAATTAATAAATATAATTAATTAATTAGGTAATGAATTTCTTGAATCATTTTTGTTTTGTACAATAATTTAGGATTAAATGTAATGTTTTACTAGCTTTGTGTATTGTAGTCTTAAAGGATTTTCTCTTTGGATAAAGAGGTTATTGTGCAAGTCCAAGGGAATAAAGATGCAACATTATATTGTTGGCATGCAGTATAAAGTTTGGGCGGAGCATGTTTTAGGACTTTTAGTGTGGTTATTTTGTTGTTGTTACCAGACTTGTATGTGTATTAATTATTTCACAAATGATGTCACGTTTAATTATCTGATTATATATATACACTTCAAGTCATCTGGTACATGTATTAATGATGCCGAGATTAGTTACATGCAGGATTTGAGTTTATCATTATACTATTATAAGATGTTATTACAAATGTAATAGGGTCCTGGTGACTGAATGTCTCATAGGCATTTATGCGTAGTTAATGAGTACGTAACAGGTCCTTAGAAGGTTTATCATAGAAGTATTTTATTATTTTGATACTCCTTCCAGGATATAAGTAGCTCTGTAGTGATTTATGTGTATTATCCGCCATAATAAGGTTGTTTGTTCTTATAGGTGTAAAATATATACGTGAAAGAATACCTGTACAGAACCAGTTATTCAAGACATTCGTTGTAAGTTTATTAGGTTTAGTTCCACATATCAAGCTTATTGTTGTTTTCAATATGGTATAACATCTGTTTAGACTGTAATCAATCAAATATATATCTTAATATTCAGTGAACTTATTTAAATGGTGAAATGGTTTTCAAGTTAAATTACATTATAATGATTTTGTTAAATTAATGATTGTTCAGATATCGTTTGGATTGGAAATAGGGTATTCTGAAGTGTTTGTTTGATAACATATATGTCTCAGAAGTAAACTTACATTATGATTATAATTTTGAGAGTTAGTCTATCTTTGCTGTTGTATCAATGTATTCAGTCTTGAAACTACACTTATTGATAATTGGTTATATTGGAATTGTATGTGTCACGCATATTTCATAACCGTTATTGTACCTTACCTTATCTTATTACACCTATCTTATACGTCTTTTGTAATTCATGTATTTTAGCTGGTTCGCCAGCCATAGCCAATGCCATGACCAAAGCCATGGACTACGACCGTCGATCGAATAAACAGATATTTTAGCTACATGGCCTTTGAGTTGACCTTTGTCCCCGATCTCACGGTTACATCTTTGGTGTCAGAAGTGGGATACCTTGCTGTTCCAACTTAAGGTGGTGGACATTGGCGAACTGATATGTGTGCGATGGTGCGATCGATGGTGCGATATCCAAGGACTGACTGTCAGGTTCTCCGTGATGGCTGGCGGGAGCGGAGTGGACAGTTTCGGATAAGTTATATACAAATTTGAATAGCTCATTTTCTGTTGTATTTTATCAGTTTGCATCATACATTTGAGCTATTATTTATCTGAACCATACTTCATCATTTAACAGAAAATTATTATAGCAGTATATGTAATACGGTTTATGCATGGTCTGTTGTTCTATTGGCACCCTGCAGTACTTTTATCTTTTTTTGATGACTTGATGAATTATAACTTTAGTTGAACATAAGTTTGCGCAGTAATGTTTGTGCTGATGTTTGTGCTGATAACTATTTGATAATGTTTTGATTTGAACGAGTTGCATGTTGTTTTTTCCGTAATTGGGAAATGATTTTGTGTCACAGGTTAGGTGACTTATTTTAAATGTACAAGGATCAAAGTTATTGGGCTGATGTTGGTTTGTTAGCATTAGCCAAAATACTTCATACATAGATCAATGTAGTTGTTGACAACTGAAACTGTTTGAGATTTTGAGATTGTAATCCTTGTAATCATGGCTACGTTAGAGGACTTACAGAATCAGTTTGATCAACTTAAAGAGGAATTTGAAGGGGCTAGGGTTACACCCAAAGTAGTGGTACAGACTCCCCTGAAAGTACCCAAAGTTAAAAAGTTTGGTGGGAACAGGCAGGAATTAGATCGATGGATCACAGATATGGAGCGATATATATCTCTCCAAGGTCTGGACCAAGTGAAAGCTGTTGACTATATCTTAAGCAGCTTGGAAGACAAAGCCCTTCTAGAAGTTGAATATGTCCCAAAAGAAAAGAGGATGACTGCAAAGCAGATATTTGATATCCCGCGCTCTGCTTTTGGTGAGATAATGGAGATATCTGAAATAGAAAATCTGTATAACAATAGAAGGCAGAAATCAGGTGAAAGTCTTCGAGACTTTTCGTACAGTCTCATGGAACTGTTGGAAAGAGTTCTGAAGGTTAACAGTGAGTTTGTTGCTAATAAGGATAAGGCCTTAAGAAATAAATTCGCAGAAAATGTCAAGGACATTAATCTCCGTCGAGTCCTTAAGGACAAGATAAGGTCCAATGATCAGTTGACGTTCTCCAAAATAAGAGAAGAGGCACTGCTTTGGCAAGCAGAAGAACAAACTAAGCCTGATGCCTCGGCCAACGAGACTTGTGTAACTTCAACCAGTGAAAATTCAGGAACCCTTCAAAACCAGATTATTGACTTGCTCACTCTGCAGAGGAAACAACAGGCTCAAATAGATAAACAACAGCAGCTTCTTGCAAAATTGGTGGATGACAACCAGGCGTTAAGGGGAACCCAGGAACGAAGGGAGATAAAATGTTACTTTTGTGAACAACCTGGACATATGAAGAGAGATTGTCCAAAATGGAAGAACAAAAAGGAAAAGCAGGTGAGAACTCATCAGCTCATCTTATGCCAATACCCATGCATCCCTACAACCCTTACCAGATGCCTGGGTGTTACCATTCAGTTCCAGTGAATAACAACCGGATGCCAGTTCCTCCAGGGAGTACCGCATTGCCACCTCCATCAGTATCTCCTTATGGCCTTCAGGGGTTACAGGGAGCAGCGCAAGGGACTCCTTTGACCTATCAAACTCCACGAGACAACTACCCCGCGCAAAACCCAAACTAGAACGTCCCATCGTTGGTGCTGGCCATACGATGGGACGACGCAACGTAAATGAGGCCACACAGCAAAAACCCATGGAAGAGATTATTCAGAAAACAGTAGGAGGGAAACCAGTAACTTCAATTCAGATATGTAATCAGAGTATTTTAGCTTTAGTTGACACAGGTTCTCAGATTTCCATGATTGGTGAGGAATTTTTTAGGAGACATTTGCAACCAGTAATACAGCAATTTCACAGTGCAACTGATTGGTTGGTCGTTCCATATGAAGGATTATTCCTCGCTGATGTCACAGTTAGTGGAATTACAGTACCGCAAGTAGGACTTCTAGTGGTAAAGGACATTCCAGACGCAGAGAGTATGAGGACTGAGGTTCCAGGGGTCTTAGGAACAAACATACTGCAACATCTGCCTCAGTTTGCACCGTTACTGTGTACAGATGGGAAAGATATACACAACATTGGAGAAAAACTTTCCTCCAGTGCAGGATTTGCACGGGTGACAGGATGCAAGTCACATGTCCTACAAGCAGGCACAGTCACAGATGTACCTATCACCACTCCTGTTCAAGGTGAAGTGTGTTTGGTTGAACCATTTGAAAAGGGTATCATGGGCAGTTTATACGTGGTACCGGGCCTTGTCGCACAAACCCAGCCAACAATTCAGGTGGTCCACACCGGGTTAAAAGATTTAAAATAACTTCCAGGAACAAGAGTTGGAATGTGTCACATGGTGGAAGTTGTGTCAGAAAGGAGGAGTAGACTTCATCTGTCCTGCAGTGAGAGCAGTGTCATTGTCAGCTGTTCAGAACATGAAAATATACCCGAGTCTAGTACCGAGAGGAACAGTGACCAAATGCCTAAAGTAGATTTGTCTCATTTAGTTGGGACAATAGACGAATTAGACCAGGTGAAAGCGGCAATCTTAAGGCATCGAGATGTATTCCTTGCAGACGGCCAAATGCTGGGTCGTACCCAAACAATTCAGCATCGCATCCATACAACTGATGATGTTCCTGTTGTTCAACCATTTAGACGAATTCCACCTCAGTTGTGGCAGGACGTTCAAGAACATCTTAATGACCTCCTTGAACAAGGTATTATTGAAGAAAGCAACTCAGAGTATGCGTCCCCTATCGTTATAGTGCGAAAAAAGAATAATGAAATCCGTATGTGCGTTGATTACCGAAAGTTGAACACCAAAATCCGGAAGGATGCTTTTCCACTACCCCGGATTGAGGAGTCTTTGGATGCATTATCAGGGCCAAATATTTTACAACATTGGATTTGACTTCAGCATATCATCAAATTGAGGTTGCCCCTGATGACCGAAGGAAGACTCCGTTCACAACTCCGATGGGCCCATATCAGTATCGCAGGATGCCATCGGACTTTCGACAGCACCAGCCACTTTCCAACGGCTGATGAATCAGGTTTTCCGAGGGGATATTTTCCGCATTCTTTTAGTTTACCTTGACGATATTATCGTTTTCTCCAGCACAATAGAAGAACATCTGGAAAGGCTGGAGAAGGTCTTCAGTACCTTAGCCAAGCACAACCTCAAACTTAAGGCAGAAAAGTGTGCTCTGTTTAGAGAAGAGGTGACATATTTGGGCCATATCGTGTCAAAGGATGGTATTCGTCCTGATCCTGGGAAGGTCGTCGCAGTGAAACAATATGAAGTACCAACCACTGTGCGTGAACTGAGAAGATTTTTGGGATTTTGCTCCTACTATCGTCGCTTTGTTCAAAATTTCGCTAAAATAGCTGCTCCTTTGCATGAGTTAGTGGGATCTGCGTTGAGAAAGAACAAGAAAGGTCATCAGAGAAACAATCAAGTGTTACCGTATTGGGAAACTCGCCATGATCAGGCATTTCAAGTCCTGAAGGACAAGCTAACATCGACACCAATCCTGGCTTATGCTGATTTTACCAAGCCTTTTATTCTGGAAACTGATGCGTCAGACCAGGGACTTGGAGCTGTGCTCAGCCAAGAACAGGGTGGTGTACAGCGTGTTATAGCATATGCAAGCCGAGGTTTGAGAGGTGGTGAAAAGAACAAAGATGGATACAGTTTAAGAAAGTTAGAACTGTTGGCATTAAAATGGGCAGTAGCAGATAAATTCAAAGATTATCTCATTGGAAGTTCATGTCTGGTACTGACTGACAATAACCCATTAACTTATGTGATGGGGCGTGGAAAATTATTAGCGGTGGAACAGCGATGGGTTGCGGCATTGGCACCTTTCAATTTCTCATTCAAATATCGCTCAGGTAAAGAAAATTCAAACGCAGACTTTCTGAGTCGCCAGAAACACAGACCATGGAATAATGGCATGGATTCTGAGGAAGTAACCAACACATGTGCCATGGCTCTACAGTCGACTAGTGTACCAGCTGAAGTTCAGATTAAAGCCTGTGAAACTGTGATCAGTCACATAGGAAGTAGCTGTATGTCTGAGCAGGAAGAAAATGCACTGAAAGCAACCACATTCCCCATCATGGATCCTGCTGAAATGGTACAACTCCAGGATCAAGATATGGTGATAGGCCGCATTAAGCAGTTCTGAAAGGAAGGAGCAAAACCACCTTGTAGTCAGAGGAAAAAGGAATCAAGGGAAGTCCAACTTCTGCTGCGACAGTGGGATCGGTTAAAAGAATCAAGGGGAATCCTATTTCGAGAAATTGAAGACCCACAGAAAGGCAAACTACAGCAGTTACTTCTCCATATGATACTGAAAGAACAAGTGTTGAAAAAGTGTCATGATCACTATGGACACCAGGGTACTGAAAGAACAGAATTGCTCGTTAGAGAGAAATTTTTCTGGCCAAAAATGCACCAAGAGATTAGACACTATGTAGAGCAGTGTGAAAGGTGTGTACTGAGTAAACCAGTAAAATACAAGTGTCCACTTGGAAGCCTTTTAGCCTCCAAACCATTAGAGGTAGTTGCCATGGATTTCCCTCAGCTCGAAAAATCTTCCAGTGGGTATGAAAATGTAGTAGTCCTTACAGACATCTTTACCAAATATGCTATTGCTATTCCAACAAGAGACCAAAAAGCAACAACTGTGGCAAGAGTGTTAGTCAACCACTGGTTTAGGAGGTTTGGTCCCCCTCAAAGACTTCATTCCGACCAAGGACGGGACTTTGAAGCAAAGGTTATGAAGGATTTGTGTGACCTATATGGCGTCAAGAAAACTCGTACAACAGCATACAGGCCACAGGGGAATGCCCAGTGCGAGAGATTTAATAGAACTTTACATTATTTACTGAGGTCGTTACCACCCGAAAAGAAAAGGAAATGGACAGAGTACATTGAAGAATTAGTATTCTTCTACAATACCACTCCGAATGGGTCTACTGGATTCTCTCCATTCTTCCTGATGTATGGAAGAGAAGCTCACAGTTTCAACAATCTTGTTCAAGATGACTTATTGAACTATCCAGTAACATCAACACCAGAAAAGAATATATCTGATTGGGTTGTGAAGCATCAAGAAAAACTGAAAGATGTTTATCGAATAGCACAAGAACGACTGGAACAAAAGGCAAAGATGCACAAGGCATATTATGATCGAACTGCAAAAGACCATCATTTGGCAGTTGGCATGGAAGTTTTCAAACGAGACCATAGTCAGAAAGGAAGGAATAAGTTCCAGGATGCATATTCCCCTGAACGATACACCATACTGTCTTGCAATCATAAACAAAACATTTATTTAATTGAACCTGTGAATAGAGTTGGGAAACCAAAGTGGGTAAACAGAAGTGAACTTAAACTTTGTCCAGCCAATAAGCCTATCCAACCAGCACCAAGGACAGTTCGGGAGCGGCGAGTTAAGGTTCTCAGGAGCACTCCTTACTCAAGTAATTCGGATGAGGATGATGTACAGATAAACATCTATTACTCCGAAGGACAATCTTTGAGAGAATTTGATGGTACAAGCGATACAGACTTATACCATCCAACATATAACGAGTTAACACCAGAGGAGCTACCAGTGATGGTGTCACCGAGCAACCTCCAATCAGGACAACTGTAAGAACAACAGCTGGCAAACACAGTAATCCCCATAAATTGCCACGATCAGTGTTAGAGAGACATGTAGCTAGCCAACTAATACAAAAGAAAGAGACAACAGTTTAAAGGAAAAGAAAACATATTCTTAGGGCTTTACTATAACATTACAACCTTGAGAGCATATTTAATCACGTATATTATGTTTTTTATATTTGCTGATTTGTCTTAATTTGTGTGTATATTACCTGGAACACTCTAGTTATTATGTTCTTAATGTCGATTCATTTGATTGAATTTTGTATTTTGTAACATTTTCACTATTGTTTTAAACATTGCTCGAGGACGAAGCAATAAAAAGGAAGGGATGGATGTAGGTGGATATACCTGTATCAGGAATTTTAAAATGATCATATGCAAAATATTCATAAATGTGAATGTAATGATTCTGGTCATACCAGTATTTTACCATAATGCCACAATAAGTTTACTCATCTCTGCCTAGTGCGAATGTACATTTGATACATTGTCCCTGTAATATGTAGAGACAGCAGCTTTTAGCAGGCTGGTTGTGTTTTGCAGAGACAACATTTTTTTTAGGTCATGGTGTTAGCAGGTCTGGGAATCCAGGACTGACCTGGATTACCTGATGTATATGCATGAGAATGCATTGGGAAATAATTGTTTTGAATTTATATATTTTAGTGTGTGCCAGTATAGCTGGCAAAACATGTTTTTAGCCTATTTCAGTATTTGTATTTGTAATTGCATTTTTAATATCAATGTCATATTTAATAAGAAGACCCATAAAATTAAGACAGATAGGGAACTTTTTTATGTCATGACCCAGAAGTCTTGGTATGTAACGGCTTACAAGGGTGGGGTCCTTGCTTTGGCCCACTGTCTGTAAAGAGATCTACAAGCAGCTTCAGATAAGGTAAAAGTTTAATACTTATTCAGCTACTGTTTTTATCTAAAGTTTTTTTTTTATTTTCTCTTGATGGAACAGGATATGTTTTACCTATATACAGATATTATTTTGTCATTTAGGAGATTATTTTTAATTTTGATATTTTTAATCAGATAACAGGAAAAGAAAGATGTCAGTTTAAACAATTAACTTTTGTAGTGGAATGGGAAAATATGCTACATTTACACCAAGTGATAATTTTTTGTTTTCTGTTAGAACTTTTGTATATTTGATGCATAATGTCTTGTGATACAACATAAATATTCACAAGTTCTGTTGTTATATGGTCGATAGACTCTAATCAAGTGTACCTGTTTACATCATATATTTAAGAAATACAAAGTGCTATGAGGCAGGCCCTGGTATTCCTTCATAGACGAGTACTATAAAATTGCCACATAATGCATGTTTGAGATCTATTCCTGTAGGAATTTTATGACTGTTGATCCCTGAGCAAGTATTGTCTATTATCTGTCTGTTTGGCATAATCCTTTTATCTACCTGTTTTACATAACCTGTTAATGTTAGAATTTTATTACATAATAACTAAGAAGAATAGAGAGGGTTAAGTTTGTATAATGCTCTCTTCAGATCAAGATCAAGGGAATTTGCAGACAGTGATAACATGTGAATTTAATATATATATGGTGAGTTTTTATTTTTTATTACCTGAAAGGTTTGCATGAAAATGATTGTCTAAATGTTAATTTGAATAAATAACAAGTGTATCCATACCCGAGTCTGTGGAACTAAATATGTTTACTATATACATATGTGGCCGCCTGGGCATGAGTTTGATTTACCCTCTAGATATTGCCAATTATGTCTCTGACACATCACACCCCTCTCTGTGAGAGAGTGGGGGAACAGTCTCTGACCTATTAATGTCTAAGGTCAATAGCTATCTGGCTGTAACATCAAGTTCCACAGATCAGGACTGGAGACTCTTGTTGCTCATGTTGTACACAAACTGTGTCATTTAATTGTTTCCGCAGGCAAGCAGTAGTAACTAGCAGTCATATGCCAGTTAGGGTTACTGTATATTATTTTCTGTAAAGTGTCAACACAGCAGTCACAACATTTGATACTGGTACTTGTGGCCTGGATCATGGACCACTCAAGTGATTAAGTGTACTGTACCAGTGCTAATTAGTTCATCTACTTTGTCAATTAATAAATATAATTAATTAATTAGGTAATGAATTTCTTGAATCATTTTTGTTTTGTACAATAATTTAGGATTAAATGTAATGTTTTACTAGCTTTGTGTATTGTAGTCTTAAAGGATTTTCTCTTTGGATAAAGAGGTTATTGTGCAAGTCCAAGGGAATAAAGATGCAACATTATATTGTTGGCATGCAGTATAAAGTTTGGGCGGAGCATGTTTTAGGACTTTTAGTGTGGTTATTTTGTTGTTGTTACCAGACTTGTATGTGTATTAATTATTTCACAAATGATGTCACGTTTAATTATCTGATTATATATATACACTTCAAGTCATCTGGTACATGTATTAATGATGCCGAGATTAGTTACATGCAGGATTTGAGTTTATCATTATACTATTATAAGATGTTATTACAAATGTAATAGGGTCCTGGTGACTGAATGTCTCATAGGCATTTATGCGTAGTTAATGAGTACGTAACAGGTCCTTAGAAGGTTTATCATAGAAGTATTTTATTATTTTGATACTCCTTCCAGGATATAAGTAGCTCTGTAGTGATTTATGTGTATTATCCGCCATAATAAGGTTGTTTGTTCTTATAGGTGTAAAAGATATACGTGAAAGAATACCTGTACAGAACCAGTTATTCAAGACATTCGTTGTAAGTTTATTAGGTTTAGTTCCACATATCAAGCTTATTGTTGTTTTCAATATGGTATAACATCTGTTTAGACTGTAATCAATCAAATATATATCTTAATATTCAGTGAACTTATTTAAATGGTGAAATGGTTTTCAAGTTAAATTACATAATAATGATTTTGTTAAATTTATGATTGTTCAGATATCGTTTGGATTGGAAATAGGGTATTCTGAAGTGTTTGTTTGATAACATATATGTCTCAGAAGTAAACTTACATTATGGTTATAATTTTGAAAGTTAGTCTATCTTTGCTGTTGTATCAATGTATTCAGTCTTGAAACTACACTTATTGATAATTGGTTATATTGGAATTGTATGCGTCACGCATATTTCATAACCGTTATTGTACCTTACCTTATCTTATTACACCTATCTTATACGTCTTTTGTAATTCATGTATTTTAGCTGGTTAGCCAGCCATAGCCAATGCCATGACCAAAGCCATGGACTACGACCGTCGATCAAATAAACAGATATTTTAGCTACATGGCCTTTGTCCCCGATCTCACGGTTACATATATATAGATGAAGTCGACCACCAGCTGCAGTTAAGATATTCTCTGCCCGTATGATTTTTTGATTGTTGGAATCTTTAATTCGTGGATAACCTTTACCCACGAAAACCACGAAAATAAAATCCCAACTAATGTTTCTGAATCTTCAGTATAAACAATATCTTGTGCATCAGTCAGACAGCTGATATATACAAAAACTTCTGAATCAGCCAAACAGCTGATATACACAATACCTTGTGTATCAGTCAAACAGCTGATATACACAATACCTTGTGTATCAGCCAGACAGCTGATATACACAGGTCCTTGTGTATCAGCCAGACAGCTGATATACACAAGCCCTTGTGTATCAGCCAGACAGCTGATATACACAATACCTTGTGTTTCAGTGAGACAGCTGATATACACAATACCGATTGTACCAGTCAGACAGCAGATATACACATAACTCGTGTATCAGTCAGCCAGTTGATATACACAATACCTTGTGTATCAATCAGATAGCTAATATGCACAATAACTTGTGTATTAGCCAGACAGCTGTATACACAATACCTAGTGAATCATTCAGAAAACGTGTGTATTATTTAGACAGCTGATATACACAATACATTGTGTTTAAGTCAAACAACTGACATACGCAATACCGCTTGTATCATTCAAGCAGCTGATATGCACGTTACCTTGTGTATTTGTCAGACAGCTGATAAACACAATACCTCGTGTATCAGTCAGACATCTGTTAAACACAATACCTTGTGTATCAGTCAAACAGCTGATATACACAATACCTTGTGTATCAGCCAGACAGCTGATATACACAAGCCCTTGTGTATCAGCCAGACAGCTGATATACACAATTACTTGTTTATCAGTCAGACAGCTGTTATCCACAATACCTCGTGTATCAGTCAGACAGCTGATATACATGTACATTACCTTGTGTTTCTGTCAGACAGCTTATGTATATAAGTGATCATGTATCAGTAATATATATATATATATATATATATATATATATATATATATATATATATATATATACAGTAGAACGCCTGCTAACGGCCACGCTTCAATAACGGTCAATACGTCTATAAAGGTCAGATTTTCCGGTCCCGAATTTTCGACCGTTATATTTCATAATCATTTTGTTGTCAATTACGGCCACTCCTCTATTCCCTATTACGGCCAGGTCTCTCGGTCCCGCAGGCCGGGAAAAGCGTCAATTACGGTCAGGGGTGACTCCTGACACGGGCTCAACAATTGCCCTCAATTTCATTACCTCATGTCCGCTCTCACATATTCCTCTCTGTTAACGAGTACCTGGAGCCACTCGACCGTGACTGAGATGTTTGACACGGAGCCAGCGTCGCACTACCCCCCTCAGCCGTATTAGTATGCACACTAGTAAGGCATGTGTACACCAGCGTGTATGTTTGGGAATCAGTCGTGCGAGGCGGATCTTAATCAGGGTGTTAGTATGCTTTGATAGATACAAAGAGCTTCTCAACATTTGTACAAATATTATTGATATACAATCTGTTTGTAGTTTAATAACAAACACTGTATTTGTATATATTGTTGGTAATTGTTATAAATAGGGTTGACGTGATTGTAATTTTTTAAAATATTTTTTACTGATAACAGTAATTATACTAATACTCTGTGTATACGTTTATTTTGTTGATTGTAATAAAGATTTGAACTTTGTTTCGTGTAACATCGTAACTCTCCCATCCTGGTCAAGTCCTGTATAACGGCCACTCCTGTATTAAGGCCACTTTCATCCAGTCCCGATGGTGACCGTAATACAGGCGTTCTACTGTATATATATATATATTACCAGTTATTTCTAAAAAAATAACTTCATGACATGAAATCTAACATGTTAACCTTCGTGGATTCGTAAGATCCGCGCTGATAAATTAACACATTGTGATTATAAGTGTTACTACACTTTTTGTCACATCCAAATTACGAAACAAAAACAAATCATATGTACCTGGTCAGCAAATGAATTGAAGAACTCACCGTGTAGCTGAGGTGTCTGATCTTCGACCACATGATTTTTGTGAAGACGGCAGCATAGGCAGCGTGGCGGAACTTCCTGAGTAAAGCTGCCAGTCACAGATATCCAAGTCAACCCAACTGTCTAACCTCTTTTATTATACACTCGCCACTAAGTTAAGTTAAACGTTCATTCAAGGATTTAAAGTATTATTTTGCCATTAACCTAAATAGTTTTCTATCATGCAATGTTTTTAGAAGAAACTTTTAACGTTGAATACTCAAACAGTAGAGCAAGAACAGAGACAAGGAATCTCTTGTTTCGGAGAACGCGAGGCGCATGACATCACCATTGACACTTGCTCAAATGCAGCCTTGCAAAATGTGTATATTCTCATACTCTTTAACTGATATTAAATATAAACTTTTTTTATTTTACATGGATTGTACAACTAGTTATAATAACTAATACGAGGCACTCTCCATGGCTCAGATGTTGGCGCTCAGTAATCGGTAAGGGTGGATGAAACCGGAGTACCCGGAGAAAACCACCGACCTTGGACGGGCAACTACAACCCACTCTCATAGCCACGCCGAGAATCGAACCCGGGTCGCCAGCGGAGAAGGCCGAGCGTTTTACCACTCAGCTGTCCAGGTTCCACTTATATAATGACTTATATTACTATTTGTCTTTGAAACAAGTTCCATTGGTGATTATCGGCGCCTGTGGTTTGAGGACCATTTAGCTGTAATATACCAACCTGGACCAGGAAAGGGGTACTTGGGCAGGTAACTGCCAGATTTGTCAGGAAGCATGTACGCATTTCCTACGTGAGAAAAATGATTTTATAACTTCATTCTATAATCATGGCACCATGTCAGAATTATTCCTTGCATTTTATATGACCTCTTCATAGTGTGTCGCATTTTTACGAACTAACCATTGGTTAAGAAGGCCGCTGCAACATTATTTATCTATACGTGTACAATAAACAATTGGTATTTTGGCTTATACTTCAATAAAAGGCCGGATGTCAGAAGTTTTGTTTAATTCAAATGAACATGATCGTGCATATAATGACACATCGTGTACTAGTTTTACATTATGTTAATGAAATTATATTTCAATTAAATTACCTGTGTTACCAGATAACGGCGCTTCTAAACGACTAAAACAATTATCAAATTGCCTTATTTTGCTGCTTTAGGAACTACTTTTGCTCGGTGAGGTTTTTCTCTCACATTATTCTCCCTGTGTATTATGTCTATACAGTGTGACTTACTGACAGGGGAGGGCTTCCTGGGCTTTGCCTTTCTTCTCGCTATAAATAAGAAAGTGAGAAAGTAGCTGAGACCATTTGTGAGAAATTTAAAAGTAGCCAGTAATGGGATTCTTATTCCGTCTCCCTGATGTTTCGTTTCTATTCTCTATACAACCAGTGAGGCTACACTCTAAGAAAAAGGGTATCCAATTAGAACCAAAAAGGGCTATTCAGACTGGACTGAGTGATACACCTATTAAGGTTCCAGCTGGATCCTTAAAAACGGGGATCTTTTTGGAACCTCCCGAGGTTTCGTTTATGGAACTTGTAAGGTTCTATGTAAAACCTCTTAAGAGGTTCTATGTGAGGACCCCCCCCCCAAGGTCATTCACGATGGACTGAGTGGGGAACCTTGAAAGGTTCTCAGTGGAACCTGTGTGTAGGGTTCTTTATAGAACCTTAAATGCAGGGTTATTTTAGAAAACAGTCTTGGATGTCATATCATACGTTTAGGATAAATTAATCACATCATATATCCATATTTAAGGTAAACAGTGTTGATAGATAATATGAAAAATTATAAAACATTTCTCATAGAAAGTGGGCAACTGCAAGGATAATAGCTGAAAATCATGTTTATACTTGTATCCTGTCAATATGAAGAATCCTCACAGTTGAAATGAAAACACGTCTGTTAAGGAAACACATTTTTATATAGTTGTAAAGATCCACCTGTGAAAAATGTGCAACAGCCAAAAATCATTAGCATATGAACTGCACAAATCCTAAGGTGGACTCCTTATCTAATTGTAACTCCGTGTGCTGTCTAATTGTAACTGACATTGACCACTGGCTGGTCACAGCATAATGTGTTGATGATTGCTATAAGAAACAAGGCTGTGGCCATGTCTAGATCTCAATGAACATCCTGAACCTATTGCCACATCGATCAGAAAACCCCTTAACCTGATTTGTCTCAGTTTCAGCTAATTAGCAGAATATGACTGAAAAAAATTTAACCAGCAACACATCTCGTTAGTTTGATGGCTTGTGATTAGCCAATACTATTCCAAAGGGTAACATTGGGTACACATACTTTAAAGAAATCTATTTTTTCTTTACTTTTTTATAAATTTAAGTAGAAACAGACTCAATAAAACCAAATGTTTGTTTATTTCCCCTGTAAAATATCAAACATATTTAAGGTGTGTTACATTATTATGTATATATTAAATCCAATTAAGCAATCAAACATGTCTTTTAAAATATTTTATGAATTACGGTCTGAATGATAGCTAAAACGTATTAAAATTAATTTTTCATTCCAATCGTGAAATGTTTAATATAAATTAATAATAAGCGTGGCTGATATATGTGATGTAAATATTCTTTTTATATAAACCTTTGGATCCGAAAAATGTTTTAAATTATTTTGCGGGCTGGACTGTGGGCCGGAAACTTGAAACATGCGGGGCGGGTGCGGACGGAAAGAAAATTTTGCAGGGCGGGTGCGAGCTGAAAGAATCATAGTAAATGCGGGGCATGGCGGGCTGAATTTTTTTCTTTGATGGCGGGGCGGGCTGCGGGCTATCAGGGCATGATGCGGGGCGGATGCGTTTTCAATTTTTCGGCCCGCGCAGGACCCTAGCACCTAAATAATATAACTGGGCATTTGCGATACACAGTTCGTGAACACCTCACACAGTTCCGAGTCATTTCTCAAAATTAGAACTTCTAAATTCAATTCTCTTGGAATCTTTCAGTCTATGACACTTCAGATTAATGTTATGTTTTGCCTACAAGAATTTTTGTATATATACTAAAAATGAAATTGCATACTTCGCAATGCTGTCTTACCCGCACGCACATAAAAAGCCTACAAGAATGAACCTCCAAGGTGCCCCAGAGTGTGCTGTTCTTTGTGGGTTTGATAGCTGTACATCAAGAATATATTATTGATGACTTGTTTGTGCATTCTTAGGTGTCTGGTTATCTCTTGTGAGTCCAGGTCCTCTTATGTAGAAAATCTGTATTATAAAAATAATACTTGTCTGTTTTACAAAACAAAATTATATGAAGTCGTAACAACATATAATCGACAGACAACAGGTGATGCTAAGTGCCTAATACGATGTTTGTATGGCTAGAACAGCTGATACTCCCTAGTGAGCGATTCAAACGTACACAAGTCCCTTGGGCAAATGTATTGTTTCTACGTATACAAGTCTCCATCGAAAACGATATCTCTGCGTAGAATCGATGAGATGTGTGATTGGCGATAAACTCCGAAACATATCGGTTGAAATAATCAGTGATTCTGTGTCAAGATATCCCTTAATTGGGTGGTGCGTACTGGATAAGGAAGGGTACGGAGAATCGATCTGGAAAATAAGAGATGAGATACATCAATAAAAAAAGATAGATAAATATTCAAACGTATATATATATATATATATATATCCCGTAAATTTCTGTCACACAGTTGCCCTCGCCTAAACAGGCACACACAGAGAAGTTACGCAAGCTTCATGGTCTGCAAACAGTCGATAATTGGAATCCTCTCTCTCTCTCTCTTTCTTTCTCTCTCTCTCTCTGAGAGGAGATTGTATTTCGAATGAAAATGTCAGCAACCTTACAATGTGTTGGCAAGGTTCCCGAAATGTCATTAACACGATATAGTTTAAATTATATGAACCGCAGTTGATTAATTCAATAAATATTATAACATAATATACGTGTATTTTTACACAAAGGTATATTAACATATAGAATACGTAATTTACCTTATTTCCTTAATTACCTTATAATATTTATTACCTTTCTTTAAAATTATTTGTAGTCTCCTTGTAATTACAGGTTGTTAACATAGTCAAAGAATCTTTATTTTTTTTGCTTTGTTATGAACAATTCCATATGCATTCTCAACATTTTTTATGATTTAGAAATAACTCTGGAATAACCCACCATGTTGTAATCGTCAGTCCTTTCACAACAATAAAATCAACTTGGAACAATTCATTCTTGCAGCTAGGCAGATGCATCTGATTCCTGCAAAGGGAAAGAATTGATTGTTATATTCTGTACTTGGCAGCAATTAATTATAACACCAGGTTAATTAGAGAACGCCTTCAACGAATGTAAATTAAGCATGACCACACCTTGAGAGACTCAGTTTTGTCCCTCATGCCCAAACGTATTGAAAACCACAATACTAAAGTCCAAAACATAATATAAACATAATCAAAATATAATGCATATATATACAGTCGAACCTCTATAATGTGGGCACCCTTGGGACTGGACCAAAGTGCCCACTTTATAGAAGTGCCCACTATATGAAGGTAATGGCCAGCATATAGGGTGATGCCCCCTAGTATGATATATTGCTATATTTACTCATGTTTTAAGATTACTAAATTAACTTACTGCATGTATCATCTCTCTTTATTTAATGAAGTTTATCAGTGACAATTCATTTTTAATTATCAAACTATTTGTTAGAAAATATGTATATTAATACATAAAAGTGTTGACAAAAAATAAGCACCATAAAAGGAAGCTGTGTGCAAATGGTCTCTAAGATAGCTAACCTCAATATATTTATATATATATATTAATTCAAATTTGTTATATCTTATAAGCACAAAATGGCAAAGCAGCATGTGGTATTTAGCAAAGACAGTACGTCACTAATTTAAATACTTTCATCTTAGTAAAACATTCTTTAATGAGATAACCTTTTTTCAGCTAATGTCAAATCTTTTCTTTTTGAATTTGGGGTTGACACGTTCACAAGTGAACAGTAACTGTGATTATGAAATAGAATTCAAATGTACAGTATGAATCGCTATGTAACAACTGTTAAATAAACACTGCCCTGGTCTAGTGGGCATGTACCTGTGATTGGCCAGAGGGGCATTTAGCTATGTCACCTCATCACAAAGTATTAATTTGGTGAATGAGCAGGGCTTCTTATACTCGTGATAACCAAAGAAACAAATGTTAATCAATTAGCACAGGGGCATCTAGTCTTTGGTGATCTCTGACTTGAGCCGATGCAGGCATATTAATCTAATTAGTATGCATGCATCCTAAGCTTAGTCTTGAGTCAAGTAATCACTATTATACAATGTTCACTTGTACACCTCTAAATTTGGTTAATTTGTTTTGATTGTTATTATTAAAATTAATGAATATTATAATTAAATAATTAAGAATTAATATTATAACTTTAAAAGCGCTATAAAGAAGGCTTACAAAGTTCCTATAAGGAGATAGTTCAACCTTGAAAAGTGCCCACATTAGGTCAGGAAAACTGCCCACTTTACAGAATATAGAGGTGCCCACATTAGCTAAACATAATAAAGAGAAGAAAAAACGGGACTGCCCAAAAGTGCCCACTTTATAGAGGTGCCCACTTTATAGAGGTGCCCACTAAGAGAGGTTCAACTGTATATATATATATATATATATATATATATATATATATATATATATATATATATATATATATATATATGCATTGGATTACAACGATGTACAAATATAATCAATGAGTAACCTTGTTATTCTTTAAAATGTATTTGTAGGTTCATCATAATCAGATGTAAATAAAGACAGCAATCTTAGATTTATGCGTTGTGATACACAATTCCATGTTTATTATTAACACTTGACACGTAATAATTTGAGAATAACTGTGGAACAACTTACTATAATCGTCAGCCCTTTCCAAGTGAAAAAAAATCCTTTCTGCATTTCATTTGCTCTCTTGCTAGCCAGTCAGATGTATCTGGTTACTGCAAAAAGGAAGAATGGATGTGTGACTTTAATAAAGCCTACGCTTGGTAATAATTAGTCAATATAGCACCATGTTAATTAGAGAACGCCTTCAGTAAATGTGCAATTGAGCGTAACAAAACATTATGAGAGTCCGTTTTGTCCCCCAGGCCCATGCATGTGGTGAAAACCCGATTTAAATAGTTTTCAAAGACAGCGCTCCAATCTGTCCCATTTACTGGCTATGCTAAAAATAGCTAGGCTTTGCGATGTGTTCTTACGCCCTTTGTAAGATAAATGATTTGTTGAACAATTTAATGAAATGACTGAAGTTAGAGTGCTGTAAACACTCTACAGGATGTTATGAATGTCCAGCCTGTTTAGTTTCAATCATTGAAGCCAATTTACAATTTTGTTCGGTAACTGATGTTTAAAAATATTTCTAAATCTTCATGACATGTTTTACTACGAACTGGTATTACTTATGACTGCAACAAATCATGCACGCAATAGCATGTTTATCATCGGCCTTTTTCCATTTAGATTAAGTGAACGTATATTCGTTCGCAGATTGAGACTAATTGGGTACATTAAGTCGCTGGACAGTTAATATCTAGACAGATAACTTCGACATTCTCCACTTGAAAATATATATAAACATAGGCCTTACCCAATACTTTTTTCTCTTCTAATATCTTTGGAGTCCAAAACATCTGACCGTTGAAAAGTGGACCTCATTAGATCAAATAATTGCGCGTCCTAATCATCGTGACATCCGAACAAAGCACGGGTTCCATCTGTAACCCCATTATGAGTTATGGTCATGGCACGAAACTCCAAGTTCCAGATGGATAACAGATAACACCCCAACACAACCAATGGTTTATACATCCTTAACCATAACAACCAGTCAAAACCCATGGCTTATAGATCATCAACAATAATTGCCCATCACAACCCTGTAACGTTTCCAGCTGGCGTTTATGAGTGCTCGAATAACGGAACAACACCGTATATTGTCCAAACAAAGAACTTTTATTCCCGTCCGCTTCACACACGTTGAGATCACACAACCTGGGAGTGACCTCTGATCTTAGGTCCACGGTGTCAAAGAATATTGTATCTCGCGTGTTACGGAATATTCTTTACCATGCTTAAAACACACATTCTAAATAGAATACTGTACATTACATCACTCCTTTTTTTAATTTAGTCACTCTGTATGGTTCAGGATTGTTAGGTGGAATGAGCTTGCCTTGTTGCACGTTTTTCACGAGGACAGTATCGCCTTCTCTCAATGTTAATGGCTTGATATTTCTACGATGCTCGGCGTCCCTTTTCATTTCAACTTTTGCCTGGTGATCGCTGTCCATATTTATCTCGTCACTTAGAAATATCAGTGAGGGAATCTTGCACCTCATTTGCCGGTTGGACATCACTTGAGCTAGGGAGATATTGGTTGAGCTGTGCGGGGTGACCTATATTTTCTTAGAAATGTATACAGCCCATATTTCCATGTAAGTCCTTCAATTTGCGCGGTTTGTACGACTTTCCCCAGTGTTCTCATGAATCGTTCCACCTCTTCGTTCGATTCAGGCAAATATGGAGTCACTTTGTGATGCTTAAATCCCATATAATCAGCAAATTGGGCAAATTAATGACCATTAAACGGAGGGTCATTGTCAGATCGAACTATTTCCTGTATCCCATATGCCGAAAACAATGTCCAGTTTTTGGATTACAGCTCTCGAAGACGTAGAAGATACTATCTCTGCTTCAGGAAAACGAGAATAATCATCGACGATGACCAAAAGGTAATTTCCCTAAGGGAATGGTCCGCAGAAGTCTTACTGACCTTTTGCCAAGGTTTTTTCGGTAGTTCACTCAACTGTTAAGGTTCACGGCTTGTCATGGTATACATGATCGTACTTTCTCTTCAACTTGACGGCTCATAGTAGGGATATACACCTTTTTAATGCAACAACGCTTTTTTCACCATGCGCCCTGGTGACCTTCATGGGCTAGATCAATAACTTTATTCTCCAACAACTTTGGTATGACTAGTCGATTTTGCCTTAAGACAATCTGGTGTTTCACTGTCAGGTCATCACATAGTTTTCTGAATAACTGAAAATCACTTTGATTGATACCGGCTCCTTGGCTCCTACCAGCGTCCAGTCTCGATTGCTTTGCTAACAGGCTGTAAAGTAGGGTCAGTCATGGTCTCTGACTGAATTTCTTCAATTGTCAGTGCTTTTGGTTTAGCGTGATTGATAATAAATCAACATATTCCTCAGCGACTTTCTGTTGCCGGCTGCTATCTTTGTCCAGAGCGCTAGGATGACGGGACATATAATCCGCTGGATTATCTCTTCCCAGCTTGTATATGATAGTAATGCTGTACGGTTGCAGTCTAAGTGACCACCTTTCTAATCTGGTTGACAATTTGATCCTAGGTCTGCTAAACATATACGTCAAAGGCTTATGGTCAGTGAGTACAGTGACATCTTGACAAAAAAATGTAGAGATGGAATTTCTCACATGCCCAGACGATGGCGAGGGTTCTCTCTAAGTTTGGGAATATCTACGTTCTACTGATGACAATGATCTTGAGGCATAACTTATGATTTTCCGTGTTTCACTGCGTCTTTCTGTATAAGCACAGCCCTTAGTCCAGCTGGGCTTGCATCGACTATGATTTCCGTGGTCTTGTTCGGGTCAAAATAGGCCATGACGAAGTCACTGGTGAGACAATCTTTGAGTGACTGTAGGGCTCTGTCTTGCTCTTGGCCCCATAACCACTGAGCGTTTTTTGTGCGTTAGTCTTTGCTATGGTTCGACCACAGTCGCCACGTTGGGTATAAATCTCGAACAGTAGTTGGCTAATCCCAGCAGACTACGCAATTCAGCAGCTCGATGGTCTATCTGCTTCCTTCAAGGCTGAAACCTTCTTGGGATTCGAAGAAACACCATCCGATGAAAAGACCATGCCAAAGTACTCAAGCCTTGTCTTGTTGAACAAACATTTATTGAGGTTCAGTGTGAGGCCTTTCTCACGCAAACACTGTAACACAGCTCGAAGCGCTGTGTACAGCTCGAAGCGCTGTGTCATGGGCCTCCTTTGATTTACCATCTACAAGGATATCGTCACTTATGTTGATCACACTGTCTATGTCACTGATGGATAACATTCTGGAAAATTTCGGCTGCTGATGTGACACCGAAGTGTAAACGTTTGTATCTTCTCAGACCTAAGTGTGTCGAGAATACTGTCAGATAGCGAGACTCTGGGGCGAGTTCAATTTGATGATACCTTCGATTAAGATCAATTTTAGTGAATACCTTTGATCCATTTAGCTGGTAAATCACATCATCTACTGTCGGCGAGATGTGTCGCTCTCTCTGGGTTGCCTTATTTGGACAACGCATATCAACGCATAATCTGATCCCTTCGCGTTTTGGTACCACTACAATCGGCGATATACATGGTGTCGGTCCCTCTACAGGTTCTATTATGTCTTGGGCTTCTAATTCCTGTATCTTTTCTTGCACCTTTTTCCTCAAGTGAAACGGTATTCTACGATGTGGTTGAGCGACGGGCGGTATAGATGTGTCAACACGCAGTTTTACATTGTAGTCTTTGAGTTTACCAAGTCCATCAAAACATTCGCTGAACTCTTGAACTAGATCACTAGCAGAATCATTGGCTACTGCAGTAGCTATGTGAATAAGCTTCAGTGCTCTTGCAGTCTTGTAACTCAAGAGACATATCTTGTCAGAGTCCGCAACAATGTAACATTTGACTAATGATTTGCAACCTGTCTTTACACTGAATACTTCCGTTTCAAATGTTCCTTGAAGTCTGATTGGACTGACACTGTCATATGAGTAAATCTTGATGTCAGTGGTTTGTAATTTTACACTATCCTGTAGACGCTGAAAGATTTCCTGTGTTATCAGATTAACTGTAGCTCCTGTGTGTAGAATCATGCCTTATTCAATCCCTGCTACAACCAATCTCACAACTGGCAACTTGCCATCAGTTCCGATGCTAAATGCATATTGCTGTTCTTCTTCCGATGACTCATCACTTTCTACTATTTGTACTGTGTGTCGTTGTTCTTGTTTCTGTTTGGTCGGCGAGCGACAGGCTTGGGCGAAGTGGTTGCATTTTCCACAATTCAATTGTTACAGGTGGCGCCCTCTGCAGGACATTTGTTCTTGTGAGGAAAGCTTCCTGCACAAAACCTGCATTTTCTTGTTTTTCCACCAGAATTTTCATTAAACTGTTGACTGTTGCTTCTTTTAAAATTTTGTTGACTCTGGTTTGTTTCTTTAGTCTGTTTGTCCATTTATTTTGTTTCACAAAGGACTGTCTTGCAGTTTTGACATTTGACTTTTTGTTTTGTATTACATTGGCTGTTTCTGCTTGTGGAGGTATCATACCTTCCATACCTGAAGCCTGAGTTTCAGATATTTCAAAAGAGAGAGCTTGTTCTTTCAGGGTAAAGGCTGAATCATGTAAAGCTCGGCGTTTAAGTCTTGTTGATAGGCAGTGCTGCACAATTTAGCTTCTAATTTCTTCTTCTATCCTATCTTCTGCAAAGCCACAGGTACTGATTAACTGGCGAAGTCTTGTGTGGTATGTATCTATGGGTTCGTCAGTGCATTTTTTGGGGCATCATAATCATTTGTGTCACCTTTATCTGCTAATGCATCGAAAATATCATAGACATCTGTCCCTGCATAGTGCAACAATAACGCACGTTTACGTGAAGGTTCCGGTACTCCAATAGCAACAAACAAGTTTTCTAGTCTTTCTAGGTATTTCTTCCACCTACTCCCGAGCGATGTTGGCTCTGCGTGTGCGTCGAATGGCGGGTATGACGGGAGAGCACATGCGCCGGACATGGCAGCCATTTAATTTACAGCATATAGCGGGAACTTGACTGATTTATGCGTTTGACAGTTTCTCACCTGGGTTTTGAGTCCTGACTGAATCCCAGCCGATTGTCGCCATTGTAACGTTTCTTGCTGACGTTTATGAGTGCTCGAGTAACGGAACAACACCGAATATTGTCCAAACAAAGACCTTTTATACCCTTAGGTCCATGGTGTCAATAAATAGTGTATCTCGCATAAGGTGTTACGGATTATTCTTTACCATGCTTAAAACACACATTCTAAATAGAATACTGTACATTACAAACCCATGGTTTATAGATCATTAACCATAACAACCAATGATAACCCATGGCTTAAAGATCATTAACCATAACACCCAATGATAACCCATGGCTTATAGATCATTTACCATAACACCCAATGATAACCCATGGCTTAGATCAGTAACTATAACACCCAATGATAACCCATGGCTTATAGATCATTAAACATAACACCAAATGATAACCCATGGCTTATAGATCATTTACCATAACATTTTTTAGTACATAACAAGAGGCCCCATTCGGAAATACACAAGACTTTGCAGCAGCCAGATCAAAGGCAACAGCCTAGCATGTATCAGGCCACCTGCTTATTACTTTTTATCAGGTCTCTGATTTGAAAAACAAACTTATGATATTGTGGTTAAACCACAAACGTGAGTGAAATCTATTGTAAAGTCACTTACAGCTGATATGGGCACTGGCACAGTTAATTTGACCTACATGTTACTAACCTATGTAGCTGTCAACAGGACAAATAACTGACGGCGCTTTGTTTACATGAACGATAACAGGGGATATCGACTGACCTTCTGTAAAACCTATACCACATTGATAACGCTAGTTTAATTTAAGAGAACATCTATGTTATATCCTTTTGGTATATGACACCCAGGTTCTTGTAATACCTCTGTAAAGGTATTTTAGATGTTGGCTATTTTGCCATTTCTTGCGATGTAAGGAGTACTTCCTGTGTTAATGTAAGGAAATAGTTCCGACATACAAAGTAGTCCTGATGTAGCGCAAATTATCTGTGCTTGGTTAAATGTGTCTCCATTTACATATGATGTACGACCCTTAACTTGATACTTGCGTGGCACCTGAGATTTTTCACAAAATTTTGGCGCAAACAGGACGTATGAGCCCGTACGGTCTGTTGTGACCTGGGCTTATCCTCTACCTCTACGGCCACCATGGCCTCCATGACACCCAAAATTCGCAGGAGACGTACGATCCCAAAATTCGTGCGTCCAGTTGGGACCAAGGCTTAAGATTTCTTAATATTTAGGAACGATTTTGTAACGATAGGTCCAGTTCCCTCTGCCAAGATGACAGGACAGAAGCGGATCCAGGCGGGGGGTACCCCCAACTCCCCCCCCCCCTTTCTGTCGCAGTAACAAATTTTATGGCCTGGACCCCACTTTTCCGGACCTGGGAATCTTGGGTTGGGAACCCCCCCCCCCCCCCCTTTCCTAAATCCTGGATACTCCCCTGCAGGAGCCCTTCTCGGTGGGAAGGACAGCCAACAACCAGGCCTGATACAGTTCCTCTATCTGTTAGCAGCGGACAGACAGACAACTTTAGGTCCGCTGTCAGCAAGACTGTCCAAGACAAGACTCCAGACAAGCCCCAAGACAAGACAGCCCCGGTTCCAGGCCAGCAAAGTGAAGCAAGGTCAAGCCAAGAAGAAGCAGCAAACAAATTCAATACCCTGGTAGTGGACAGACGAACAACTTTAGGTCCACTGCTCAGGAGCCAATTCAAGTCCGAAGACAAAGACAGCCCCAAGTCATCCTGGCTCATCGCGGTAGGAGTTAGTCAGTGCCCCTGTAGGTGTGGGTGCTGTAGCTTTCCTCGATCACCGGTTCGGGTATACAGTGGCGGTCTCGTGGTTACTTTGCTTGGCTTGTGTGGCATCTCGTCTATCGGCTCAGTTAATATTTTTTAGCCAAGCAGCGATTAGGGCGATGGTTCTTAACCACACTAACAAGAGCTAGTTGCTCGACGAGGTAAAACATTTTCAGATAGAAAGGTCCATAAAGATAGAGTGTTTGCCTCTCTAACATTCAACATAAAGCCATCAGGGCTTGACTATGTAAATAGCATGTCAGTTACCACACCCAGAGCAGGAGAGTCAGGAATAAGCTCTCCAAAACATATCCCTGGCAATATCACCAAACAAGACCTTACCACTGCCTTCAAAAAGAACTTTGAGGGTCTTGGCAACATAAGAAAACCTGTTCACCTAACAATGGACCCTAATGTTACCCCATGTCATACAGGCATCCATAGGATACCAGTTACAAAGTTAGAAATAGTAAAGAGTAAGTTGGATGAGATGATCCAGAAAGGAAAGATAGAAAAAGTTGGGACGTCAACCAACTTACTTGCGCAGCAACATGACAGTCCATTAAAAGGTAAGCTCAAATGGCAGTATTTATGGGAGAATCTGCTTGGACCCTAGTCTTACTACCTAGAAAGCAATTTTAATTCCACATTACCAGAGTCGGACAACCACTGAAGTCCATCCACAGCTTTCCGGTCAGAAGCGCAACATCTTATCTCTCTTTAATTGATACACTGGATGGCTTCACTTAAGTGGAACTGGACGAAAAATCTGAAGATCTTACAACAATGCATACACCATGGGTAGGTACAGGCGGCGCCGGCTACCATATGGTGTTAGTTGTGCACCGGAAGAGATGCGTATGCATAAGGCCACAGAATCAATTGAAAGTCTTTAGCATTGCTGATGTGCTTGTGGTAGGGCAAGGTTACACTCAAGAAAAATCCAATATTGACCATGATCGTCATGTGCTTGCCCTTATGTCCAAGTCAGAAGAACGGAATCTGAAGTGGAATTGCCAATATGTTCAATACAAGCCTTACCTCAGACCGCATTTATTCAGAAGAGGGCATTTTACCAGACCAAGAGGGCATTTTACCAGACCTAGATTAGAAATTTTGGCTGGTCTCAAATTGTTTGCATGACCATATTCATGTTATAGTTTATTTAGAGGTATTCAGCCTGAGGAAAGAGGTGAAGGTTATTGGAAAATGGTTATATCATACTTGAAAAATGCTGACTTTTTGGAAGATTTTGCGAAAAAAAATGATGTCAAGATGAATGTAAAATAGGGATATATTTAATTAAAACTAAAAGAATTCTCCATATTTTATAGTAAAAGATAGTAAAAGATAGAAAAGATAAAGAGAAAGAACTGAAGGAACAGTTGAGAATAAAAGAATTCTTCGCTACAGAAATGAATACAGAAAACAGAAATCTTTTAAATCAATCATATTCTCCGCTAAAAATTAATTTGGAAAAAATAGATCAAGATCAAGAAAAAATTGAGGGTGTAATAATCAGGCCAAAGTCCAGGTGGCACGAACAAGGAGAAAGAAGTAATAACTATTTATTTAATCTGGAAGAATGAAAAGCAGTTAAGAAAAACGTCTGTAAGCTGGTAAATGCCTGCGGTCTATTTACAACTGATTAAAAGAATATTTTAGTATTGCAGAGGCAATTTCATGAACATTTTTACTCGAGTTCAAAGCGAACTGATCATGTAAGCAGCAATATTTTAAATCTAATACGAAATTCAGCAGGTAGCAAGTGCAACTCGAACAGGACGGGTGATATATGATCACGTTTTGGACATCTGGATACAAGGCGAACCGTCTGATTTTGAATTCTTTGCAGTCTCAACATCTGAGATTTGGGTACTCAATATATTAGAGAATTACAAATATCTAACCAAGACAAAATCAAACTCTGTGATAATTTTGCAGCAGTTGAATTAGAAAGATATTTGCGGATCCGCCCAAGTTTGTACAGATTGAGATAAGCACTCTTACAAATTGAACTGATTTGTGCTCATAAATAATTTCAAGATCATTTTGCACTTTCTGAGTTGGTTTTATGGCACAGGTACCAATAGTAATGCAGGGATTTACAACTTTCTGTAATTGCTTAGCTGAACCCATAATAATCATCTCAGTTTTGTCACCGTTGAGTTTAAACTTGTTTGTATCATCCAGTGTTGAATATGGTTCACACATTTCTCAATTTTTCTCAAGTTATAGTCCAAACATCAGGTGAGCATGATGTGTACAACTGTGTATCATCTGCATACAGAACATAATCTAAGCCATGTCCTCGTATGAGGTTACCAAGGGGTTAAGTATGCATAGTAAGAATAGAGCCTGGAACAGAACCTTGAGGTTCGCCATATTTTAAAACTGATCCATCCGAAACACTTTCGCCAATGACGACTGACTGTGTCCTGTCACTGAGGTACGCCTTAATCCAGGCTAGAGCTAAATCCTTGATACCATACATATCTGACAACCTTGATACAAGAAGCTGGCGATCAGTTGTATCAAAAGCAGCTGACAAATCAAGGAGGATCAAGACTGTGACTTGTTGTCTGTCAATACTTCTCAGAATATCGTTTTGAACACGCAATAGAGCTGTTTCAGTAGAAGAACCTATACAATAAGCCGACTACATTGGCTTCTCCAGATTATTCATTTTAAAGTTAGAAACGAGTTGTTGTGCTTCAGCTCTTCAACTCAAGATATAAATGATAAATTGCTGACTGGTCTATAGTTCTTGAGACATTCAGCATCTAAAAAAGTTGTTTTTTTTTAACAGTGGAGTAACCAAAGCCTCCTTTATATTCAGTGAAACACTACCAGTCACCATTGATTTATGAACAATTTTTGTGATGACTGGTGACAGTAAAGCATGTAATTTCTTTACCAACCAAGTTGGAATCGGGTCAAGTTGACATGATTTATTTGCCGCCTTACAAATAATCATTCTAACTTCTTCCTCAGTAGGTGGACGAAAAAACAGCAGAGATGGCTTATTTATATCTAAGTCTGGGGACTTGCGTTCTGTATACATATTATGTTGGACAGCTGGAACTGGACAACATGGAAAATCAGCAACTTTATCTAGTTCTTCTCTAATATAAAAAAATCAAACTTGTTTGCCAAATTCAAGTCATTCCCGGAACTTGGTAAAAACTTGTCTTACACAGAACCAGAGAATTTATAGTCTTGTATAAAAGTTTAGCATCCGAGGCAACAGTTTCTAATTTAGATGCAATGAATGTCCTTTTTCTTTCCTGAATTAATCCCCTAAGTTCATTCTTCACAAACACACCCTGTGTACTATCAGTTTTGTCCGTCTCCACTTACTTTATGTCTTCCTAAGATCTTGCTTTCTCTGCCTTAATTTTTCATCATACCACGGTGCATGTGGTCTATTCACAACTGATCCAATTTTCTGAGGATCATGAATATGTAGCAAATCAGTAAGAACTTTGTTGTTAAATTTAATCATATGTTCTAAAGTACTACCTGCATGATCTAGGCTACTCTATGCAAAGGATACACTGACAGATATTGCAAATGACTCCATATCAAGGTCACTCCATCTACGTGATTTTACTTGTCTGGTGATGTGTTTAGATTTAGCTGTTGATACTACCCAATTACAACTGCATGGTCTGAAATAAATGTGTCAACATATATATTTTCTGCCAATGACGAGGGATCACATATTTCGGATGTAACAAGATTTCTAACAGATTTACTGCCATATATGAAAAAAATGAATTTACCAGGTATGCTGCTGCTGTAGATTTTAGAAAAGCTTTTGATTACTCATTATGGTCATACGTTTAAAGTTCTTTAAGAAAAAATAACTTTTGAGAGCATCTGTATGTAGATAAATACAATCTATACTCAAATATATACAGTAATGTATTGAAAAATGGACACTTGTCTGCACGTATAAATATTGGAAGAAGAGTTGGACAAGGTGACCATTGTTATTTATTCACATTGTCACTGGAAGCTTCAGCCTGTAAAATTAAACAGGAAATATAAAATAAAATGTGTACGGATTCATGCTAAAGACATTAAAACACTAAGTTATGCTGATGATGGCAAATGTTTATTTAAGTTTAAGGTTGAGTTCTAAAATAAACGGGGTCTTCATATAAACAAGAATAAAACTGACGGTCTTTGGTTACGACAAGAAAAATGCGATACTGCCAAACTATTTGGTATAAATTGGCCTTGTGATACAATAAAATTGCTTGATATTTACCTGTCATATGGCCAGGAGGATCCTCATGATAGATTAAAATGATAAAACAAATTATTAATATTTATCATTGTTAATTATAACATGGCGTTATGTTTAGACATGCTTAGACATAAGATGTGAAGATTATCATGGTTATTTATTAACCTATTGCAAGGGTTTTTTGTTAATGGCGGTCTCTATTTGTATATCAATCACAAATCCACCATAAACCATGTAAGTCGCACTAATCTCCGACTGGCAACTAATTCAACGGTACAAAATACTGACAATAGTGAGCAGGTTATCTACAAAAGGTAAATATATACTTTATGTTCCACTGGAACTCCTAGGAGAACCCCAACGAGAAGTCTCCGGTCCCTATAACCGTTTATAAAATGTTTAAGTCAATCGCTGATTGCACATGGGCGCAGTTTGGTGGGGGGACATAACGTTATATCCCACCGCATTTTAGATATTAAATGAATGTCATTTTGTCATATAACATATTCTCTATTTGCAATCCGTAATAAAATAATAGTTTACCAGAATGTGTCACAATGTTGCAATGTTCCTAAAATATCAATGGATTGCAGACTCCCAGATTCATTTTATTCCGTCCCACTACATTGTGGTTTCTACCATTAAATGCTCAACTTGAAAAAAAAGATCATGCAGTTAGGCTACTATAGATTAGAATGTATAGTTCAATGGGCATTACTTCTTGTTGGTTTCTGAATCAATATTATTCCCTGTGATTTTAAACTAAAATCAAGTAAATAATGCTTATTTTTTATGATTTTTTTAATATACCATACCGCACGTGTGTGACACTACTCCCGCGCTAAGCCAGTATTTACCCTCTCCCGCGCAAGGCCGGTACATGTATACCCTCTTCCGCGCCAAGACGGTACATGTATACCCTCTCCCCCGCTAAGCCGGTACATACCCTCTCCCGCACCAAACCCGTACATACCCTCTCCCGCGCAAAGTTGGTACATACCCACTCCCGCGCCAAACCGACACATACCCTTTCCCATGCCAAACCAGTACAGACCCTCTCCCGCGCCAAACTGACACATCCAATCTCCCGTGCCAAACCGGTATATACATATCCTCTCCCGCACCAAACTGACACATCCACTCTCACACGCTAAATTAGTATATACATATCCTTTCCCATGCCAAACTGGCACATCCACTCTCCCATGCCAAACCAGTATATACATATCCTCCCCTGCGTCAAACTGGCATATCCACTTTCCCACGCAAAATCGGTATATACATATCCTCTCCCGCTCTATCTTCTTGCCTTAACTTGCATATTACAAACATTCAAAATTTAAATGTACTCCAACCCGTTGTTGATTTGCTTTAGTATTAATCTTCGACCATGAAAAACCTAGGTCTAGATATAATGTGTGACCAATGATCAATGTAAATTTCTGAGAACCAGAAATGGCTTCTCTAATTTACATAAACGAAAATTTAATATTCATATGTAATCCAAACCGTTTTTTATGCTGTTATATTAATCTGTCACAATAAAAAAACCTTGATCATTATATAGTGTTTTGCCCTATATCATGATTAGCTCTTGAGATATTTGAAACAGAATAATTTTTATGGTGGCGCTAAGTTGCATATTGCAAATATTGTCCATGGTCTTCATGTGAACGATTATAAAATCGATAAAAATATCAGGGGCCAAGTACCATTATAATACACTAAGTTCCTGTTATTTACCCTTTTAAAAAAGTGGGCATGGCTAAGGTTCCCAGGGTGTCACTCTTGGCAGGATCACAGCCTGGGTATGGTTTAGGTTCCCAGGGTGTCAGTCTTGGCAGGATCACAGCCTGGGTATGGTTTAGGTTCCCAGGGTGTCACTCTTGGCAGGATCACAGCTTAGGTTACGTTTAGGTTCCTGGGGTGTCACCCTTGGCAGGATCACAGCCTAGGTATGGTTTAGGTTCCTGGGCTGTCACTCTTGGCAGGATCACAGCCTGTGTATGGTTTAGGTTGCCGGGGGTTTCACTCTTGGCAGGATCACAGCCTGTGTATGGTTTAGGTTCTTGGGTGTCACACTGGGCAGGATCACAGCTTGGGTATGGTTTAAGTTCCTGGGGTGTCACTCTTGGCAGGATCACAGCCTGGGTATGGTTTAGGTTGCCGGGGGTTTCACTCTTGGCAGGTGCACAAGCCTGGCCAGGTTTAGGTTCCCAGGGTGTCACTCTTGGCAGGATCACAGTCTGGGTATGGTTTGGGTTCATGGGTGTCACACTTGGCAGGATCACAGCCTAGGTATGGTTTAGGTTGCCGGGGGTTTCACTCTTGGCAGGATCACAGCCTATGTATGGTTTAGGTTCTTTGGTGTCACTCTTGGCAGGATCACAGCCTAGGTATGGTTTAGGTTCCTGGGGTGTCCCTCTCGGCAGGATCACAGCCTGGGTATAGTTTAGGTTCTTGGGTGTCACACTTGGCAGGATCACAGCCTGTGTATGGTTTAAGTTCCTGGGGTTTCACTCTTGGCAGGATCACAGCCTAGGTATGGTTTAGGTTCCTGGGGTGTCACTCTTGGCATGATCACAGCCTGGGTATGGTTTAGTTTCTTGGGTGTCACACTTGGCAGGATCACAGCCTGGGTATGGTTTAGGTTCCTGGGGTGTCACTCTTGGCAGGATCACAGCCTGGGTATGGTTAACCTTCACAACTAGGTCTAGCCCTGTTTCATTCTTCGCTCTGCATTTACAACTTTGTCTTTCCCTATTTCGCTCTGCCTTCACGTGTCTGTGTATATCTATTTTATTCTTCCCTTCGCCCACAAGACTCAGGTTGTGTCAGTTTTGCTTTTCCTGCCGGCTTCCTATTTCCTATTTTCTCGTTCCTATTTCATGCAGCTAATCTCAATTTTCCCTTTTATCTGACCTCATCACGACTCTCGATATACATAGCTAATTCCTGTACGGTTTCCTCATCACTTTGAAGAGCCTTACTTGCTCAGTGGGTGTCTAATCCACCATGAATTAGAAGTAGAGCCTTTACAGTTCAGCTTCCAGCCTCATGGATGATTAGCGAATAGGGATGCGCAAAAAATAACAGAATTTGAACTGTCTGTAATACAAACACATCCAAATGTTTTCACTTAGCTTAATATTTAGCGAAATAATGAGAATTATGCTGCATCCGTATTCAAATTTTGCGTTAATGCTGATGGTGATTCAGATTGCATGATAACAGGATAAAAATTATTAAAACTCTCACATCGTAGTCCTACACCCTATAAATATGAGCGAAACACCTGAAAGTCCTGGTACAAATATTGCTTGTGCTAATTGACGTTTTCATTTGCTCACCAATGTTGATTTTTTTTCTGACTGTCTCAAGTGACCAATGATTTAGATGTTCCTATATTATTCCAGAAATAATTAATCGAAAAAACGGCATCGCTATTAATCTTCCCTGGTTCACACCATTCTATAAACAAGAGAGCCTCTGTGTGTTATTTTATTCATATATTTTGTATCATATTTTGTTATCTTTATTCAAATAGACATTTTTGTAGATAATGTACAATAATATTGTATTATAATTATATGTAGATACACAGATATAAGAAGAATCAGCAAAATGTCGTAATTATATTTTTTCCGCTTCTGGTACTCATACTAAAAACAGTAAATGCCGATGCTATAAATAACAAGGCCTACAGGCCTAATGCGAACCTGTGCATATGGATATACACCAGGTATAACACTTCAATGCTGAACCACTACTTTTCATATATATGAACAATACAAGTACTAAACATCTGAACAAGAAACAATACACAAACATCACTGCTGAAATTCTCGCATGGGTGCACACAACACAAAAATTATTGTAGGTGGCACCACCAGTCTTGTATACAACAAAGCTATTTGACATGTATAAATATGCCCAATTTCAGGCTGATATATCAAATTCCTCCGTAGAATTAAGCAGGCACATACACTTTGCAAAAGTCATTGCAGATGGCGACATCTGTCTTGTGAACGAGAAAGCCATTATAGACACATAGACAGGTCAGAATAACAGGCCAATACATCAAACTTACCTTGAGTCTGATGCTTGGGGCTGACCAGGCTTAGGTGAGAAAGGCTGTTGCCCCGAGTGTACTGTGACAAATTACTGGCTCAGGCTACTGCACTGAGTGAACTCTAGACCTGCACCTGGGTAGACTGAGTGAACTTCTGACCTGTACCTGGCTGCACTGAGTGAATTCTTGACCTGTTGCATAATCTGACACAGTTGGCAATCTGCAAAAGCTATAAATAAATCCAGACTGACCTTTTGCCTGTTGCCAAATCTGAAATAGTAGCCACACAATTGCATAAGCTCACAGATTGGCTCCATATGCAGCCCTGAGGGGCATGACACCCATGTGGTGATCACATGATACTCATGATGTGATCACAAGCTACCCATGAGATGATCACATGCTGCCCATGAGGTGCTCACATGACACCCATGAGGTGATCACATGCCTTGTGCTTGGCTGCACTGATTGAACTGTTGACCTATATTTGGCTGCACTGAATGAACTCTTGATCTGTTGCCAAATCTGAAACAGTTGGCAGTTTCTCAACCTATCCAAGAAACATACACAATCTTGGCCTGTTATGGAACTCTGCTAAAATTTATCAAACACAAACCATTTGAACAAACTTGAGAGGGCTCGCCTCTGGGATCATTTCTGTAAATTTCTGACCGTTGAGAAGAATAAGACTTTTAAAGTTTTTTCAGCTTTTTCCCTGTAAAATCTAAGTAAATACAGATAGCAAACATAAGCTGAATCCATAAACATTTATTTTGTGACAGATAATTGCATAAAATTTGGGGATGGTAGCTCCTGCTATTCCTGAGAAATTATGAGTTAGTGTGCAGATGATATCTAATATCATAAATCTACATTTTAAAAAGCTTTTAAAAAACATTCTTGTCAATATTTTCCATAGATAACCTGAAATATAAATGTCTAGAGGCATGATGTAATGGATGCTGATAAACTGGTGCTAGGCTAGATGTATCTGCTTCACACAGCTAACATGTATGGTAAAACGACTCAATTCAATCTTTATAAATCAGCCAAAATTCATTCTTTGGAACCATAGAAGACAATTATTTTAAGAATTATCCAGGGAATTATTCTTGCAAAATATTAAACAAACCGGCCTCAGTATCATCAGTCAAAAACCGTTTTGCAGGTTTATAACTCATATGGGAAAATACAGCAAAATGGCAAAGTTCAGCTTCCCATAATTCAGCCAGAAATCATTAAACCAAAACCATTTGAACAAACTTGAATTATCAACATCTAAGGATAATTAATGTGTGAGATTTAAGAATTTGGCCCATTGGTTTTTGAGAAGAAGATTTTTGTAGCCACTTAGCTAAAATGGGCTGTTACGGCATATGACTAAATTCAGCTTCCCATAACTTAGCCAAAAGTCACTAAACTGAGACCATTTGAACAAACTTGAATTATCAACCTCTAAGGATAATTAATGTGTGAGATTTAAGAATTTGGCCCAGTGGTTTAAGAGTAGAAGATTTTTGTAGCCACTTAGCTAAAATGGGCTGTTACGGCATATGACTAAATTCAGCTTCCCATAACTTAGCCAAAAGTCACTAAACTGAGACCATTTGAACAAACTTGAATTATCAACATCTTAGGATAATTAATGTGTGAGATTTAAGAATTTGGCCCAGTGGTTTTTGAAAAGAAGATTTTTGTAGCCACTTAGCTAAAATGGGCTGCTATGTCATATGACTAAATTCAGCTTCCCATAACTTAGCCAAAAGTCACTGAACTGAGACCATTTGAACAAACTTCAGAAAGCACTACCCTAGGATCATTTCTGTGCGACATTAAACAATTTGGCCATATCGTTTCAGAGAAGAAGTTATTTGTAGACTTCAGTTTGATACAGGCACTGATGACCCCCGTACAAAAAAGGCCGATGCAGGTGGCACCACCAATACCTCAATTTCAGATATGACTCATGTGACCGACATTGGCATAAAATTTGGTGATGATAGGTCAAGCCATTTTTGAGATTGTAATTTTAGTATGCTTTTTTGGACAGATGACTAAGTTCAACTACCTGTAACTCGGCCAAAAATCACCGAACTTAAACCATTCGAACAAACTTGAGAGAGATTGTTCCAGAAATCATTTCTGTAAAATATTGGACAATTTGGCTGAACAGATTCGGATAAGAAGATTTTTTAAGCTTTTTTAGCTTTTTCCCTATAAAATCAAAGAAAATGCAGTTAGCCAAAAAATAAGCAAAATCCGATAGAGTTTTTTAGATGACTAATTTTATGCATAAAATTTGATGATGCTAATTCTTGCCGTTTTCAAGATAGTATAGGTTAACGTACAGACGACGGACGACGGACGACGCCACACCATCGCATAAGCTCACAAGTTCGCTAAAAAGGAATTAGATGAATGAGAACATAAAAATGTTTACAGAATCATTTTTGACCAATTAAAGAATATAAGAAGTCAGATCTGCAATACACATGAATAAAATTTTAATTGTTGATTTAAGGTGTTTAAAATTTAAAGCATAGTTTCATTTTAACAAAGACAAGAAAGGTTTATCTGTGGACCAAATATGGCTTGTTCCTCGCATGTCATTAGACATTACCTCTTTGGAAATTGGACACTTCACGACAGGACTGATTGTTGTAATATCAGTATTAGTAACGAGCAGCAACAATCACCAGGAGATACTATAAGACCGCCTGTATGACCTTGAAAAGCCTCAAGGTCATCCATATTTCATATTTGACCTAGCCCTTCACATAGTTCATTAATGGTGTATGGTGACAATGCCTAAAATTCTTTTCAAGTTGTTGCGTTAACATTGTTTAGCAAAATCGCCTCTGTGACCATGAGAAATGCGCCAAGGTAACCCGCATTTGAACTTAACCTAGCCCTTCATGTGGCGGATCAACGGTGTAAGTATGACGACTGTATATCAATTGTATTGCATTTACACAATTTTCGACAGACGGACACACGCTCATCATTTCTAAATATATACAAATATCTCAAAGCTTTTTCTGTGCATTTTTAATCGTTCCTTCAACATTCATTTAATTTTAAACATTAATTTTAACATTTGTTATAATTATTGGTTATTTAAAATAGCCTGTAACTGTTTTTAGATAAAAGATCGAAAAAAAGAAAACACTTTATAGATTTCATAATTCCAAACACAAATCCAAAATAAAAGCTTTATTCCTGAAGATTGTGAGAAATTTCGCTCCTATGATAGTTTAATTAAACTATCATAGGAGCGAGATTTCTCACAAACTTCAGGAATAAAGCTTATAATACGTGTTTAAAGAAAATTAAGAAAAACTGTTTTAGAAAAGTAATTTTGCTCTTGTTGGCCAACCGTGTATACGCAAAGCTCGGTTGTATTAAATGGATCCATATCATTGACTGACTTTTAACCTCACCTCGTCAGTTTTCATGTTTAAAAAGGGATTTTTAATGTCATATATCGTCTGTAAGTGTCAAACTGACAAGGGGACAGAGCTTTTGATCCCCGGACCTTTCGGCTTACCAGGCTATCCTTGCTGCCATTAATAAGTGTTATAATCACTGAACCTTCCCAGATGTCATTCATCTCTCACCCCCATGTAATTAACCAATGAGCCATTGAAAATGTTTTATCTCAGGACATACGCGGTCTTATATACAACAAAAGTAGGTTTTACAAGTCAATGAAGATGTCTTTCCTTAAAGATGAACTAAATTATATGGATATCATAACAATGACCTACTTGAAAAATCTGGATGATCATATTGTAATTTTCAGACGATACTTGGACCTTAAAATCTTATATTCTTTACTTTGCCTCATTGTTATTCATTTAGAGGCAAACCATACGATGATAGCAACGTCTGTGACGTAGATGTTGTGCACAGACTGCTGCTTTCATCGTCTAAAGTTTTACTTTGGCAATTGTGTCACAAAGTGTAAACTGGTTACATAATTTTAGTTAAAAGTAATATGTAATTGTAATTATTATTTTTTAATGTCTGTCCATGTATTATACTGGAAGTCAATCAGGTCAAAGTGCAAAAGGGAACATTGTATAATTTTGTTTCCATCAGGTGCCAACCAGTTACCAACTAATGTTGACAAGTCCGACAGATACAAGTTAAACGGGTCAAAATAGGGAAAATATAGCTCATCCCCCAACAAATTGGAAGAAATTGTTTTATGGGGACTTTCTGTATTATAGAACCAGCTTAACAATATTTCAAAAGTTTATCAAAATTGGACCCCGGAAAAGTTATTTTCACGATGGCGTCTAAGATAGCTGACAAGCCCCTAAATGGCAATAAATCATTCAGATTCATCATAGTGTTGTAATAATGGTATCTGCAACTAGGTTCCTGGGGTCCAGGATTCCATTGCATCCAACAAAAACAACATTACGTATTTATGTCATTGAAAAATCCAAGTCCTAAAAAACGGCACTAAATAATTCATTTTTAATCGTAGAGTTTTAAATCTGGTATATACTTCTAGGTTTTCGGGACCAAGAAAGCCAACAGAAACATCATTACGTATTTATGTCACTAAAAATTCCAAGATGGCGTCAAAAATGGCCGTTAGATCCTTAAAATTGTCATAAATCCGTTTAAGCTCAGCTGACTACAAGTCATCTGAGCTTTAGTCATGGTCATTTGTCCGTCCGGCCAGCCGTCCGTCCGTTAACAGGGCATGTTTTGAAATCGTTGGACTTGGGAAATCCAAAATCTTTCATACAGTAAGATGTCCTCAAAATCTCCTTCCATACCGAAAATTGGATCACTAGGACTTCATTCCTCTGAGATATTAAGGAAAACCCTCCATTTTCCATTAAAAAAAACACTGTTACACTTCAAGGCTGCCTTTTATAAAAACCACTGATCTGTTTTTGATCAAATCTCATATACATATTCCTCTATATATATTTCCTATATACATACAAGACATTATGTCAGTATTGTGTAATTTTTTAAGTTATTGCCCGGAACATTATGCACTTTGTAAAAAATCAGGAAATATATTTACTCACTTTACATGAAAATTGCTGAAGCTAGAGACTTTTTTCATGGATATAACTTAATTAAATCAAGATTCAATTGCATAATGAAAATAAGATCTGAATTTGAATTTTTTAAAAGTTATTAGTATTAATATGAAATCAGTACCTTAAATTTTGCCCAAATTTGACCATGGCACGTTTTTTCTCTGTAACTGCTGTGAATTTAATATTCACAACATGTTTTCATAAGCATCTCATCTGTTAACATCAGAAATTTGAAACCAGTTGATCAAAATTTGTAGATTTTATTCAAGTTTTCTAGCACCATGTTACGTATTGTTTACATCAAGCTAGTGTTATGAAGTTTGCCAGAGCTCAGCTCCCGAGCTTCCCAGGCCAGCTCTCAGCTCTAAAAATTTTGCATACAGTTAGGTGTCCCAAAAATTCCCTACCATGCCAAGAATTTGGTCACTACAAAATGATTCCTTCGAGATATTAAGGAAAAACTTCAATTTTCCATTAAAAACACATTGTTTAACTTCAAGACTGCCTAATATGAAAACCACTGATTTGACTTTGATAATATATAATATACATATTTTTATATACATTCGCTATGCCCATACCAGAAATGATGTCAGTATTGCGTAACTGTTTTACGTTATGGGCCCAAACATAATGCACTTTATAAAAATTCAAGAAATATATTTACTCCCTTAACATGAGAATTGCTGAAGCTAGAGAATATATTTACTCACTTAACATGAAAATTGCTGAAGCTAGAGACTTTTTTCATGGATATAACTTAATTAAATCAAGATTCAATTGCATAATGAAAATTAGATCTGAATTTGAATTTTTTAAAATTTGTTAGTATTAATATGAAATCAGTACCTTAAATTTTGCCCAAATTTGACCATGGCACGTTTGTTTCCCGTAAGCACTGTTGATATAATTTTCATATCATGCACTTATACGTATTTCAGCCTGTTAGTTTTGAAGGCTGAAATAAATTAATCAAAAACTGTGGCTTTTATTAAAGATTTTATGAGGCCATGTCAGACTCAGGCTCTACCCAGCCCCTCTTCAGTCACTTGTATGGTGACCTTGTTGACTTTTCAGGCAAATTATGCACGCTTGAGGTGGAGCATATACTTGGCAGACAGACAGCTTATGGCTGGCCACAGTTGATCCATTTGTCCAACCAAACTCATCATTAATAAATTTTATTGTTTTTAAAAACAGATTTAAGAAAAATTTTTAGAAAAGGAATTTGATAATTGATAAGTAACAGTAAGTACCTTGCAATTACAAATAGAGAGAGGAGTGTTGCATTTTAGCATGGACGTCTGCAGCCGAAATGTGTATGTAGGTGGCGCCACCTGCCACAAAATCCAGAAAGTGTTTCAAGTTGTATAGAATTGCAAAATTTTAAGCATATAAGTCAAACTACTGCCGAGATAATCCGAGTGATTTTATCCAATGGCAGACAAACAGACGGACGCTGTGCAATAATGGCTGTAGTTGCGCCACCAGTTTTGTGTAGGAAAAAGAGCTATGTGAGATCTATACACATCCAAAATTTCAGGAGGATACGTCAAACCAGTCCTGAGATACAGGCCTGGATGTCTGCAGCCTGAACGTAAAATCAAGAAAGCTATCCAGGATGAATGCACATGCAAAATTTCAGGTGGATAAGTCCATTCACTGCTGAGATATGAGTCATTTAAACCTCAGGCAGATGAACAGATGGACGCTGTGCAAAAATGGTTGCAGGTGGCGCCACCATTTTTATGTATGGTATAAAAAATTTATCCAAGGGCTACATTTGTGAAAAAAATGTTTCCTGATTGGTCAAACGAGTCCGAAGATATGTGGGTTAATGTGTCAAAACATATGCACAGATGGACGCACTGGAGAGAGGAAAGGTCAGAGGTCAACGCGAAATATTTTGGCACCAGTTCATATGTGACCCGATAATCGTGTAAAGTTTCGGAAAAATCTGTCCAGTGGTCTCAGAGTTCTATTCCGGAAACTAACCCGGCGGCGGCGGCGGAATCGGGTCAAAAACATAGTATCCGCAAAACTGTTTTAGCGGATACAAAAAATAATTAAATTATATAATTCATTTCTAATCATTAGGGATCATATGAAGGAAATTAATGATAGACAAAGATGCAGTTGATAATGTTAACCTAGACGCTTACTGTGTCTAGTATGTAGATTGATGTGAAAGAAGTCAAAAGTGAATAAATGAGTTTTATTATTTTAATATAAATAACATGCATAAAACCAGGTACTTATGATCATTATTTAAATTTTCGAATTTTGTATATTCTTGATTCTAAACATCTTTTTTGGCTAAACCTGAATAAATACCAGACATGGTGCGAATCCTTGGCAAATGTATTTGAATATGAATATGAATATGTTCTCCATAATATCATGCATAAGAATAGGAATACAGGTAAAAATGAAAGTTATATTATTAAAAAAATTATATGAATCTTTTATTATTTTTAATTAAATTATATTTGGCCCAATATTTGTTATTAAATTTAAATAAATACTTAAACTATTATATTATATGTGCTAGTGCTAATCTTGTGTAGGGATAACCTGTAATTATTAAATAACAGCTAACTCATTTGTGAAGAGCATAATTAACATGACTGATAATGGACAGTTTTTCAAATACTTCTACTGCAATGTAGAAAAAGTTAAAAGGCCAGGTCAAAACCTGAGTGACATTAGCACTCCATTTGTAAATAATATAAATGACACCATTCTCTTCCCTGTCTCCAAAGATACTATCAAAATCTTACATAATCTAAACACCAACAACTCATAATCTAGCTTATATTTATTACCACACAAAACCAGAATGTGCCTCATTTCCAAATCATATTTTGCGATCATATATGACAGTTGAGCGCCGTGACCCAAGGGTCCCTTGTTTTCATGATAGAGTTGTAATTTTAGTATGCACTGCTTGTTTTTTGGGGTTTTTTTCCAGAAATACATTGGAACTAACAGAAACATCATTACATATTATGTCACTGGCAAATACAAGTTCTTTAATCATCTTTGAGTAGTATTTTGTATCTAATTTTACATTTATTGGTTTGTGAATAAATTGAAACCAAATAAAGCATCGCTGTGTAGTCATGTGACTGGCAATAAAAGGTAGCGTCAAAATGGCTGCCGATTACGTCATTTGTTTCAAAAGTTCTTAAGTCACATTATATATATTATTGCCTTAGTTTTTGGTGTCTTTACTTATTTTTAGGGTTAATTTTCTGCCCAGTAATAAAAATGCTGGGAATAAACTAAAATGTGCAGGTAACCTATACTTCTATAAGATAGCATCAAAGATGTAAGCCGAATAAAATTACAAAAATATGGTTTAAAGGTTCTATCGTTGACAGTTTGATTTCTGCCGCTAGGCTTGGTGTCTAAAAATGAGAAATTAAGACCAGGAGTAAATCCTAGAGTATTCAGGTATTCTAAAAATCAAACAATAGACCAAAGATGGCTACCACTACATTGAAACCGGCTAAAACTGGCGCATTTCAATTAGATAGGTAATAAAGGTGTTTACTCCAAAACTCTCAGGAACAAAAATGCTGGGGCCACTTGAATTGGGATCGCACGATGAGTGTTATCATTAAAACACAGTTTTTTGTATGGGGTTTCTATTTATCTGATCAGAGTCAAGTGTAAAATTATCATCCTTGATCATCCATTATCTTGCTGTATGGAATGCTGCATGTGTACAGTTAATCTGGTCAAAAAAAAAAAAAACGCTGGTATAGTTTCAGACTCCAACAGCTACATTGTTCTATTAAGCAGCAGCTATGGACAATCTTCAGAAGACTACATCCATGCTTGCTAGTAAATGGCTCAACTGATTGATTATCCACCAGTTTGTAACATCTATATCACTTTTGTTTCCAGACTTTATCATTATATTATAGTTTATTCAGAGACGGAAAGATTAAGTGAAGGGTGCAACCTTTCCTTTCTAGATTCAAAGCTTATATAATGCGTACATATTGAGGAAAGTTCATGGGGAATAATAACATTTCTAAAACTTATCAGTTTACAAACTCTAATCAGTGAACGTCTGATGAAACACTGCTACCTCTCTTGCCACGCTAGAGAGCCTGACCTTCAAATCTCCCCACAATCCGTCTATATGGGGATCTTGAAATCCATCTCCTCTGGAGACAAGCGCATGTTGCTGATCGACCTGAAATGCCAGAGTCGGTACCAACTACAGAAATAAGGGGGCGTGCCTGGTCCACAGGGCAATAGTATATGTTTCTAGATAATGTTCTGGTTTAATCATCTTTGTGGAGAAAAACCTGACTTTCACAAACACTTCTTTCAGATAATCAGACAAATACAAAATAAATTGGAAGCATCTGAGATCCAAACAGTGCCACTTTATGTGCTAAGCCATTAGCCAAGGGTGCAAAACACAAGACCCCAGGATCACCAGGGCCGTGCATGCAGCTCAGTTTTAGTTTTACCACCGCCTGCTCAGATAGATCCGTATGCTGAACACTACACCGTCCACCAGGAAACAACTTATACCTATAAAACATCTAATACTGATGAATTGAAACATATATATATCTTCTTAACCCCTTTGCCACTAGCCTGGAAAATATTCTTACCTCCCACAGAACTCTGTCAGGAGCTAGTAAACAAAACGGAAACCGGTTCGGAATTTTGGTTAAGGGGAAGGAGTCAACATTCGGTTCCCAAAAAGCGTCAATCAAGAATAACTGTTTGAGAATGAACATACGCCTTCTTAGATTGCAGAATGTCTTTCACTCCTACAAAAGAACTCTTTTGAGGAACTGAAGAGTCTGGCCTAAGCAGCACAGTGAAGGAAGAAGTAAGCATGGTGAGAGTAGAAATTTGACAAAGTTCAGCACCATGCTGAAACTAAGACCTCTACATTTTCTTCAGCTCCACCAAAGCAGTATATGGAACCTGCAAACAAAGTGCGGCTCGCTCCTCTAAACAAACTGCATGCACCATTAAATGTGAAGTGGGTCATAAATGAAAGAAATTTCAACACTTTCATAAACTCATATATAGATTTTCCACAGTCATTGCACAGAAACTGGATCATATCCATTAGTAACCTATCACTGAAACGCTTGATCCTGTCCCATACTACAGCAGGTTATGAAAGCACTAGGGGCATTATGATCTGCAATTCAACGTAACATTATATGACATTTCTTGGAGGAAGAGGTCATGCCACAAGATTTCAAGGATACCGCAGTTATTTCTTGCAGTAATAATAACAAGAGCAGCACATCAGACAGCTAATCGGAGAGAGGCATATCATTTTATCTGTTTCTGAGAAGAGTTTGGCGTGCATCACATACAGGGATTACAAAAGCTCACCCTTGCTGGATAAAACTTCATCTGTATGAAGAATTCCCAAGCAACGCCTAATTCTTGAACTCAGTTGAGGCAAAAGAAAGCAAGGAAGGACCAAGTAATGCATTCAAAACTATATTTTGCCAATATCGTCATCGCTGAAATCGCAAAATTTGCAAGTGAGGGCCGCAAATAAATCATGGAATCGAAATGATTCACAAAGCCCAATACAGTTGTCCATGCGATGAAAAACAGGGCTACTGACCCACAGCATATTATTATGACGCACATAGACGTAAACGCCGGACTTGATAGACTATTAAGATGCCAGGAATTTGGGATGGGAGATCAAACAAATAAAAACATTAATACGAGGAGTATAGGGCAAAGCAAAAGGTACATACAAAAGTAGAATGATCAACCATTTTAATATTCTTTAACAGTTACACAAATGTTACATATACACGTATATGTTTGCAGCATGTTTCCCAGTATGTTCCACAGAGTTTGTTCCTATTGGACCGGAGCTCGATTTGGCCTTGATGTCGAGACCTGATCTCATGAACAGGCCCGAGTTCAAGACCGAGTTCAATTCTGTGCCTTACACCATATGGCAAAATTACTTGTTAACCTCGATTACCTTCGTTCTGTTTTATCCTCCACTAATTTTTACTGTCTTAGAACTGTCTTAAGAATTTACAGTGCATAAGTGGACATATTGGATATCATATTTCATAATTTAAATTACATGATCACCCAATAATAGCCATTTTGGGCCATCTTTGATTTGTCAGTCACATAACTACACGGCAATGCTTTATTTAGTTTCATTGGATATACAAACCAAAAATGTAATCGCACATACCATAATTACAACTCTTTGGTGAAAAATAAATGATTTATGGCCATTTTTTAAAGAATTTTTGGCCATTTTTGAAGCCATCTTGGATTTGCCAGTAATATAAATACGGGAAAATGATTTTATTGGTTCCAAAAGATGTCTGGACCCCAAAAACCTAGAAGCAGATACCAATAATACAACTCAGTGATGAATACTAAAGGATCTTGGACGCCATCTTGACAATAAAAAATTTTTTCCGGAGTCTTTTAAAATATTGTTTATCTGGTCATACAGTACAGAAAATCACCATAAAACAAATTCTTGCAATTTGTTTGGGTTACTCGTATTTTAACCCGTCTAATTTTGGTCTCAACACCTCCAGATCTCATGAACAGCCTCTATTTGCTTTGATAATTAATGTGTTCATCCGGCTTGGCATGTATGGTATCTCTGATGACCTTTCTTAATTAATTAACTGCCAGAAGTGGTTTTTAGAACGACATAGGCAGTCAGGCACACCTGTAAATTGGCAGTCCAGATTCAGTGAACCAGAGCTCTTTATGTCATTGTTATTGGTCATCTTAATTTGTAAGCTGTAATTTTACTGTTCATTCTCACGTTGCCAAGTTTTGGAAAATGTATAGAGTAGAAGTGTAGACAGAGACTAGGGCAGAAAGAGAGAGAGAGAGAGGGAGTAGTGAGAATCGAGATAGATTAGTGAGAAAAGACAGAATGGAGTAGGGAGAGAAGAGAGACACAGTAGGAAGAGAGACAGAGAGTAGAGAGACCTGTAACCATTAGGAACCAACACAAGCTTGTTCGTTTGTGAGAAATAAAGAACATCATGTCACCAAGAAGAAGTTGTGAACTGGAGCTAATCCCAACCCGAAGCGCTGACCAAGAAATAAACCACAAACTTGGTAAGAATAGTGATAAAATATATTTCACTGCGTTCCTAAATAAAACTTAGCTTATTTGGTACAGAAAAAAAATGAATAATAACTCTTTGGTAGGAGACCCCGCCGTATTTTACCTAGCTTTTTTATAACATATCACTCATAGGCAACAACGTATATGCAATATAATAAACACAGGGAAAAACAGAGGCGTAACTGCTTGCAATGACAAAACCATTACCTGTTGGTTGAATTACTTACGTGCCATGGTGCTAAAGACATTGATCGCTTTAGGCGGACGCACAGTGATTGTAATGTGGGTTACATATATGTTGTATAACATCTTTACTTGGCACTGCGGTTTCATAAGCGAAAAGAAAGAGCCGAAGGTCTAACGTTCTCTCTGTCAGATTGCACATGATAAGTAGTTGAATATTGAATTGAGCAGTGACATTGAAATAAGTTTACCAAATCAGCGACAGTCCAACATCTGTAACCTACATCTGCTATCAGTCACATTATCAAGTATTCCTGCGATATTTGAATATAAATTTCCCACGAAGATCGAATTTTGAATATAATGAACTCAGTTCTGACTCAATATATATATATATATATATATATATATATATATATATATATATATATATATATATATATTTATATATATTGTGGGGTGGATGGGTGTATATGGCAATGAGCCGGGTCAGAGATGTCAACATTTGTTCTGGACATTATGCGTTCCCCTCCTCTTCGTTGTCTTGTTGTTTTCCCAGTTTATGATAATATCTGTGAAGCTCGGACTCGTGGCCTACAAGCAGGCACTTGTATGTCAGGTCTCAAATGGACCACAATTGGAGTTGTCCCAAGAATGTCAATGAAATAGGGGTATAATTGTGCACAAATGCTAGCAATAACGTATTGGGTAATTACAGAAAGGCGTTATGCTTTATTATATGTCAGAGGCAGAATCAGGTAGTGGTTATAATTTACCAATTAATGATTTTAATAATAATAAAGAGGGCAACAATGACATATAACATTAATATTAAAATTTTCAATATGAATGTAATGATTCTGCTGGATGAATTTAAGGGAGTGTTAATATTGAAGCCATATTTTTATCAAAATAAATTGTTTACTTTTGCCAATTAACAATTATTTGGCAATTGAATACACACACAAGAACATCCCGCAGCATTGGATATATAGTACTTACCTCTCGGAGGGCGGAGTGGTTCCACCTCTACCGGGTACGACCACTGGGGTCTATATCCATACGAACTGGGATGGCTGTCGGAAAAAAGGAAACAATCTTATATTTTCTTTCATTTATACAGTTGTTCAGACAATATCTAGAGCTATTATTTGTTACATGCAATGGCAACTTTGCTAAAGAGAGGTGTTCAAATATGGATTATAAAACTATATTTTGACTTCACACAGAATGACCTACATGAAACATTTTCACCACAAATAACATTGGCTAAAATCCCTGTGACGTTAGTAATAACGTGGTTCAGATTCGTCCCCAAGGGGAACTTTACCACGTTGTTACCGAAATCATACGTGAATACTTTCCCCAGTGGAATGTGTACGACGTTGTTGCCAATCCCACACGGGAATACGAACACCAGCAGAATATGCACCAGTTGTTCCCGACGTCACACTGGAATACGTACCCCAGCAGAATCTGCAACACGTTGATACTGACGTCACACGGGAATAATTTCCTCATGGGAATCTGTACGGGCGTTGTTGCCTACGCCACACGGGAATACGAACACCAGCAGAATATGCACCAGTTGTTCCCGACGTCACACTGGAATACGTACCCCAGCAGAATCTGCAACACGTTGATACTGACGTCACACGGGAATAATTTCCCCATGGGAATCTGTACGGGCGTTGTTGCCTACGCCACACGGGAATACGAACACCAGCAGAATATGCACCAGTTGTTCCCGACGTCACACGGGAATTCGTACCCCAGCAGAATCTGCAACACGTTGATACTGACGTCACACGGGAATAATTTCCCCATGGGAATCTGTACGGGCGTTGTTGCCTACGCCACACGGGAATACGAACACCAGCAGAATATGCACCAGTTGTTCCCGACGTCACACTGGAATACGTACCCCAGCAGAATCTGCAACACGTTGATACTGACGTCACACGGGAATAATTTCCTCATGGGAATCTGTATGGCTTTGTTGCCTACGCCACACGGGAATACGAACACCAGCAGAATATGCACCAGTTGTTCCCGACGTCACACTGGAATACGTACCCCAGCAGAATCTGCAACACGTTGATACTATCGTCACACGGGAATAATTTCCTCATGGGAATCTGTACGGGCGTTGTTGCCTACGCCACACGGGAATACGAACACCAGCAGAATATGCACCAGTTGTTCCCGACGTCACACTGGAATACGTACCCCAGCAGAATCTGCAACACGTTGATACTGACGTCACACGGGAATAATTTTCCCATGGGAATCTGTATGGCGTTGTTGCCTACGCCACACGGGATTACGAACACCAGCAGAATATGCACCAGTTGTTCCCGACGTCACACTGGAATACGTACCCCAGCAGAATCTGCAACACGTTGATACTGACGTCACACGGGAATAATTTTCCCATGGGAATCTGTATGGCGTTGTTGCCTACGCCACACGGGATTACGAACACCAGCAGAATATGCACCAGTTGTTCCCGACGTCACACTGGAATACGTACCCCAGCAGAATCTGCAACACGTTGATACTGACGTCACACGGGAATAATTTTCCCATGGGAATCTGTATGGCGTTGTTGCCTACGCCACACGGGATTACGAACACCAGCAGAATATGCACCAGTTGTTCCCGACGTCACACTGGAATACGTACCCCAGCAGAATCTGCAACACGTTGATACTGACGTCACACGGGAATAATTTTCCCATGGGAATCTGTATGGCGTTGTTGCCTACGCCACACCGGATTACGAACACCAGCAGAATATGCACCAGTTGTTCCCGACGTCACACTGGAATACGTAACCCAGCAGAATCTGCAACACGTTGATACTGACGTCACACGGGAATAATTTCCTCATGGGAATCTGTACGGGCGTTGTTGCCTACGCCACACGGGAATACGAACACCAGCAGAATATGCACCAGTTGTTCCCGACGTCACACTGGAATACGTACCCCAGCAGAATCTGCAACACGTTGATACTGACGTCACACGGGAATAATTTTCCCATGGGAATCTGTATGGCGTTGTTGCCTACGCCACACGGGATTACGAACACCAGCAGAATATGCACCAGTTGTTTCCGACGTCACACTGGAATACGTACCCCAGCAGAATCTGCAACACGATACTGACGTCACACGGGAATAATTTTCCCATGGGAATCTGTATGGCGTTGTTGCCTACGCCACACGGGATTACGAACACCAGCAGAATATGCACCAGTTGTTCCCGACGTCACACTGGAATACGTACCCCAGCAGAATCTGCAACACGTTGATACTGACGTCACACGGGAATAATTTTCCCATGGGAATCTGTATGGCGTTGTTGCCTACGCCACACGGGAATACGAACACCAGCAGAATATGCACCAGTTGTTCCCGACGTCACACTGGAATACGTACCCCAGCAGAATCTGCAACACGTTGATACTGACGTCACACGGGAATAATTTTCCCATGGGAATCTGTATGGCGTTGTTGCCTACGCCACACGGGATTACGAACACCAGCAGAATATGCACCAGTTGTTCCCGACGTCACACTGGAATACGTACCCCAGCAGAATCTGCAACACGTTGATACTGACGTCACACGGGAATAATTTTCCCATGGGAATCTGTATGGCGTTGTTGCCTACGCCACACGGGATTACGAACACCAGCAGAATATGCACCAGTTGTTCCCGACGTCACACTGGAATACGTACCCCAGCAGAATCTGCAACACGTTGATACTGACGTCACACGGGAATAATTTTCCCATGGGAATCTGTATGGCGTTGTTGCCTACGCCACACGGGATTACGAACACCAGCAGAATATGCACCAGTTGTTCCCGACGTCACACTGGAATACGTACCCCAGCAGAATCTGTACACATTGTTAATGACGTCACACGGGAATACTTTCCCAATGGGAATCTGTACCACATTTTTACCGACGTCACACGGGAAAACTTTTCCCAGTGGAATCTGCACCATGTTGTATCTGACGTCACAAGGGAACACTTTCCCTAGGGGAATCTGTACCACGTTTTGCCGAAATCACACGGGAATACGAACACCAGCAGAATATGCACCAGTTGTTCCCGACGTCACACTGGAATACGTACCCCAGCAGAATCTGCAACACGTTGATACTATCGTCACACGGGAATAATTTCCTCATGGGAATCTGTACGGGCGTTGTTGCCTACGCCACACGGGAATACGAACACCAGCAGAATATGCACCAGTTGTTCCCGACGTCACACTGGAATACGTACCCCAGCAGAATCTGCAACACGTTGATACTGACGTCACACGGGAATAATTTTCCCATGGGAATCTGTATGGCGTTGTTGCCTACGCCACACGGGATTACGAACACCAGCAGAATATGCACCAGTTGTTCCCGACGTCACACTGGAATACGTACCCCAGCAGAATCTGCAACACGTTGATACTGACGTCACACGGGAATAATTTTCCCATGGGAATCTGTATGGCGTTGTTGCCTACGCCACACGGGATTACGAACACCAGCAGAATATGCACCAGTTGTTCCCGACGTCACACTGGAATACGTACCCCAGCAGAATCTGCAACACGTTGATACTGACGTCACACGGGAATAATTTTCCCATGGGAATCTGTATGGCGTTGTTGCCTACGCCACACGGGATTACGAACACCAGCAGAATATGCACCAGTTGTTCCCGACGTCACACTGGAATACGTACCCCAGCAGAATCTGCAACACGTTGATACTGACGTCACACGGGAATAATTTTCCCATGGGAATCTGTATGGCGTTGTTGCCTACGCCACACCGGATTACGAACACCAGCAGAATATGCACCAGTTGTTCCCGACGTCACACTGGAATACGTACCCCAGCAGAATCTGCAACACGTTGATACTGACGTCACACGGGAATAATTTCCTCATGGGAATCTGTACGGGCGTTGTTGCCTACGCCACACGGGAATACGAACACCAGCAGAATATGCACCAGTTGTTCCCGACGTCACACTGGAATACGTACCCCAGCAGAATCTGCAACACGTTGATACTGACGTCACACGGGAATAATTTTCCCATGGGAATCTGTATGGCGTTGTTGCCTACGCCACACGGGATTACGAACACCAGCAGAATATGCACCAGTTGTTTCCGACGTCACACTGGAATACGTACCCCAGCAGAATCTGCAACACGATACTGACGTCACACGGGAATAATTTTCCCATGGGAATCTGTATGGCGTTGTTGCCTACGCCACACGGGATTACGAACACCAGCAGAATATGCACCAGTTGTTCCCGACGTCACACTGGAATACGTACCCCAGCAGAATCTGCAACACGTTGATACTGACGTCACACGGGAATAATTTTCCCATGGGAATCTGTATGGCGTTGTTGCCTACGCCACACGGGAATACGAACACCAGCAGAATATGCACCAGTTGTTCCCGACGTCACACTGGAATACGTACCCCAGCAGAATCTGCAACACGTTGATACTGACGTCACACGGGAATAATTTTCCCATGGGAATCTGTATGGCGTTGTTGCCTACGCCACACGGGATTACGAACACCAGCAGAATATGCACCAGTTGTTCCCGACGTCACACTGGAATACGTACCCCAGCAGAATCTGCAACACGTTGATACTGACGTCACACGGGAATAATTTTCCCATGGGAATCTGTATGGCGTTGTTGCCTACGCCACACGGGATTACGAACACCAGCAGAATATGCACCAGTTGTTCCCGACGTCACACTGGAATACGTACCCCAGCAGAATCTGCAACACGTTGATACTGACGTCACACGGGAATAATTTTCCCATGGGAATCTGTATGGCGTTGTTGCCTACGCCACACGGGATTACGAACACCAGCAGAATATGCACCAGTTGTTCCCGACGTCACACTGGAATACGTACCCCAGCAGAATCTGTACACATTGTTAATGACGTCACACGGGAATACTTTCCCAATGGGAATCTGTACCACATTTTTACCGACGTCACACGGGAAAACTTTTCCCAGTGGAATCTGCACCATGTTGTATCTGACGTCACAAGGGAACACTTTCCCTAGGGGAATCTGTACCACGTTTTGCCGAAATCACACGGGAATACGTACCCCAGCAGAATCTGTACAACATTGTTACCGATGTCACACGGGAATACTTTTCCCAGGGAGTCTGTACCACCTTTTTACTGACGTCACACGGGATTACTTTGTTACAGACGTCACATGGGAATACTTCCCGAAGGGGAATCTATACCAAGTTGTTGCCAACGTCACAAGGGAATACTTATCATATTAGAATCTGTACTACGTTGTCACTGACGCAACACGGGAATACTTTCCCCGCATGAATCTGTACCACATTGTTACTGACGTCATAAGGGAATACTTTTCCCCTGGGTAATCTGTACCACGTTGTTACTGACGTAAAACGGGAATACGTACCCGAGTAGCTTATAATATGAACAACTATGTTGCCGACGTCACACGGGAATAAGAACCCTAGCAGAATCTGTACCTGTTGACGTTACACACACGGCAGTAATGACATACATGATTTCAAGAGAATACATAATCCAGTAACAAAACACCATACAAAAGAGTACTAAATACAATTTTTAGGCTGATCTGTTCATTAACTCTACGTAAATTTTTAAATTTTCAAGGTTAATCTGAAGATAATCTTTAGTTCTATATGTAAAAGCCTTTGCATGTATAAGAATTTTATTTTCCATTCTCGCGTTCTTTTCAGATATACCTCAAATAATATTTCTTTCTCTAAATAAACCAATTAGTAAACCATAGAAAATGCTTATATCTTGCCAAAACCGTTCCACAGTAGAACAATTATAACAAAAATGCTCATTAGTTTCTACCTTTGTATGGTAAAACCTACAATACGGGTCTTAAGTAAGACCAAACTTATATACCGGATCTTTTAGGTTTAAATAATAATGAAGTATTCTAAACTGAACCTCACTTGTTTTTCTTAACATAATGTCAGGCTATTTATATATAACAGGCACCACTCTTTATCTGTAACATTATATTTAGCACTAAACTTTTGCCTTGTAATGGAATCATGTGTTTTCACTAGACTAGTGAAATAATTATATACCTGTTGTACAATAACATTTTCAACTGCAACTGGCCCTTGCCTAGTTTTTACAATTAAATACATTTTGTAAAATTGAGTGTGCATGATATCTCCAGTGATTCAACATTTTACTTTGTTTTAGTATTAACCTATAAACCAGATAATCTTTTTGTTTTGCTCCTTTCTCTTAGCACGCTTTAAAACTGACTGGATTTCCATTCACACCAAATAAGTGTTTTACATATAATAAACCTGACTGATGTAGTGATTTACAGAAGAACGGTTTTCCTTTTATTTGATATTCTTATTATTCCATATGCAATAAATAACTCTGGAATACGAACTTGCTTCCATGCAATAAACATATAGATGTATACATCTGGCATTGAACCTTTTAGATAGTCTTTAGTAAAATTACACTGTAACAATACTTTTGTGTTCACATATATTACAAAATGAATCTATAAACAATTTCCAATTTTTTTTTTTTTTTTAGTTTTGTCTAAATTTCTTTTAATCTACATTAGCTGTTGAGCTTTTATGTAGATATCAATATTTAACTATCCAGTCCCCAATTTTCAATTGGTTTTATCAGTTGATCTCTCTGATACTTTCCTTTTTACTGTCCCCTCCATATAAACACCAACATATACAATTTAATCTCTTTTTAGCGACCCTGTGAGCTTATGCGATGGTGTGGCGTCGTCCGTCGTCCATCGTCTGTCGTCCGTCGTCTGTACGTTAACCTATACTATCTTGAAAACGGTAAGAGTGAGCATCACAAAATTATGCAAAAAATTAGTCATCTAAAAAACTTTATCTCATTTTGCTTATTTTTTTGGCTAACTGCATTTTCTCAGATTGTATAGGGAAAAAGCTAAAAAAACTTTAAATATTCTCCAAAACTGTTCAGCTAAATTGTCAAATATTTCACAGAAATGATTCCTGGAACAACCTATCTCAAGTTTGTTCGAATGGTTTAAGTTCGGTGATTTTTGGCCGAGTTACAGGAAGCTGAACTTAGTCATCTGTCCAAAAAAGCATACTAAAATTACAATCTCAGGAACGGCCGGAGCTATCATTATCAATTTTTATGCCAGTGTTGGTCACACGAGTCATATATGAAATTCAGGTATTGGTGGCGTCACCTGAACTGACCTTTTTTTGTACGGGGGTCATTGGTCATCTGTACATTAACCCATAATTTCTCAGGAATAGCAGGAGCTACCATCCCCAGATTTTATGCAATAATCTGTCATATATCAAATGTTGTGGGATTAAGCTTATTTTTTGCTATCTGCATTTACTTAGATTTTATAGGGGAAAAGCTGAAAAACCTTTAAAAGTCTTCTTCTTGTAAACGGTCCAGCCAAATTGTTTAATATTTAACAGAAATGATCCCAGAGGCAAGCCCTCTAAAGTTTGTTCGAATAGTTTGCATTTGATGAATTTTAGAGGAGTAACACGAATTTGAACAGTCATTTGCCCAAGTAAGCATACTGACATAGTAATCTCAGAAATGACAGAAGCTAGCTTTACCAGGTATTGTGCAAATGTTGGTCACATGACTCATATTTGAAGCTGCAGATTTTGTGGTGCCACCTACATTGACCTGTTTTTTTATGGGCAAAAACCTCATTATTTTAGCCTCTTTCAGCTTAAAGTTTTTATGATGAAACTGTCAAGTTGAATCGTTCAATTTTTCAAAAGAATTATCCGAGGACATGGTTTTTTCAATCATATCAGAAAAGCTTAAGTTGGTCTTATGGGCATTATTACGCCTATTTCAAACTGAGGACTGCCAAACTGTTCTTCTACAAAATTATTGTTTCAATTATAACTTCTGTAACATTGCACAAAAATTATTCTTAGGTGGCCTTTTTTCAAGTTTACTTGAATGATATTTGGCAGCATTATTGGACCTTTAACAATTATGATAAAAAGTTTATGAATATGTCGGCTTGAAAAAATGCATTTTAGCCATAGTTTTTCAGTATGTGTAAACATATTTACCAATAGGCCAAAAATGTGTCTGTATCTTTAAATAGGTTGAGAAACTGCCAACTGTTTCAGATTTGGCAACAGATCAAGAGTTCATTCATTGCTGCCAGATATAGGTCAAGAGTTCAATCAGTGAAGCCAAGCACAAGGCATGTGATCACCTCATGGGTGACATGTGAACACCTCATGGTCACCATGTGATCACCTCATGGGTGTCATGCCCCATGTGGTGCCAATCTGTAAGCTTATGTAATGGTGTGGCAAATAATTTCAGATTTGGCAACAGGCCAAAGGTCAGTCTGGATCTATTTATGTCTTTGCAGACTGCCAACTGTATGTGATTAGACAACAGGTCAAGAGTTCACTCAGTGCAGCCAGGTATAGGTCAGGAGTTCACTCAGTGCAATAGCTGCATTCTATTTATAGCATTGGCAGACTGCCCACTGCATCAGATTTGGCACCAAAGTTCAGCCTGGATCTATTTATAGCTTTGGCAGACTGCCAACTGTGTCAGATTATGCAACCGGTCGAGTTCACTCAGTGCAGCCAGGTACAGGTCAAAAGTTCACTCAGTCTAGCCAGGTGCAGGTCATGAGTTCAGTCAGTGCAGTAGCCTGACCCAGCAAATTTGTCACAGTTCACTCGGGGTAACTGCCTTTCTCACCTAAGCCTGGTCAGCCCCATGCATCAGACTCAAGGTAAGTTTGATGTATGGGCCTGATATTTTGACCTGTCTATTTGTCTTTGATGGCTTTCTCGTTCACAAGACAGGTGTCGCCACCTGCAATGACTTTTGCAGAGTGTATGTGCCTGCTTATTTCTACAGAGGAATGTGATATATCAGCCTGAAATTGGGCATATTTATACATATCGAAAAGCTTTGTCCTATACAAGACTGATGGTGCCACCTACAATAATTTTTGCACAGTTTGTGTTCCTGCTTATTTCTCAGGAGGAGTTTGATATATCAGTCTGAAATTGGGCTTATGTATATATCTCTGATAGCTGCAATAGGTGCCAGCTACAATCTTTTTTGTGTTGTGTGCACCCACGCCAGAATTTCAGCAGTGATGTTTGTGTAATTGTTTCTTATTCAAAATGTTTAGTACTTGCATTGTTCATATACATGAGAAGTAATGGTCCAGCATTGAAGCATTATACCTGGTGTATTCCCGAATGCACAGGTTCCCATTAGGCCTGTAGGCCTTGTTGTAAGATTCTAGCATATTAAAATTAGACAAGAGATAAGAGAGTTTAGAAAAACATAGTGTTTTTACTATTAAATTCTCCCTTGCAATTTTAGATTTCTTTGTTTCCACATGTTTGTAATATCACATATCATATTAATTTTATTTTCAAAATTTAATGTATTACTTATTTCTGTATTATATGATATATCTATATATATGTGCCTCGCACTTTCACACATTTTGACCACACTAAACCTCAAGGTTACCTGTTGCTATTCCTGTTTTTCCTGACCACATCGCTTCAGCTTTAGCATTATTAATGTGTTAACCTGAACATTTGGTAAACTCTCTGAACACATCTAAAACAGCTTTAAGTGAATCCAAATCTTTAAAAAATCACAGATGTGTCATCAGCATATAAAACCAATTTTACCTCCTGATTTTTAATATTTATACCATGAAGGACGGGATTATTTCTATACTAACTGCAATTATTTCTAAACATATTATATATAGATATGGGTCTCCTTGTCTAACTACTCTTCCTATTTTAAATTATCCAGAATCATGTCCCTTATTCATAATGCAAGCTTCGACATCATTATACAATACTTTCATCCATTTCATAAGTGATTCACCAAAATAAAATCTTTTCAAGCTGCACAAATTAGCTGCCATTCCACTTTATCGAACGTTTTTTTCAAAATCGATTATTAACAATAAACCATTTAATATATGTTTATCTATATAAATTAAAGAATATAGGATGGTTCTAATTGCCTCTGTTATAGATAGATTTTTTAAATATCCAAATTGGTTTCTATGCATAATATTTGACAAAACACGTTTAACTCTGTAAGATAAGGCTCAAGTCATTATTTTATAGTCAGTGTTTAATAACGAGATTGGACGCCACTTTTTTTATTTTTGTGTGATATTTATTCTTCTTCTCCATTAATGTAATTACTGCCAGTCGCTGTGATGGAGTCAAACTAACATTATCAAGTGAAAAGTTAAAACTCTGCACAATTGTAGATCCTAATTTATTTATGAAGCATTTAAAGAACTCCATCATTCCCTGGCGATTTGTCCTTTATAATTGTTTTCAATACTTCCTCAACTTTTAAATAGCCTTCACAGTACTCCTGATCTTTATTTGTTAATCTGGGAATGGTTCTTTTATTTAAAAAAATGGTTTCTAGATTTGCTGTAGTATTAATTTGTGAGGAGTAATGTTTATGAAAAAAATTCTTTTCTCCGGCTAAAATATTATTTATACTTGTTTTAAAGTTTCTATTATCATTAACTAAAAGCTTCACATGTTTCTTATTTCCATTTCGTTTTTCCAATTTATAAAAGTATTTTTTAATTTTTTTTAGACATATTTGACCCATCTTATTTTAGCTCTTGTAAAAATTCCCTATATTTTTTTTTGTCATAAAGTTCTTGTAACTCTTGATATTATAATTCATACTTTTCCCTTTCATCTTCTGGATCTTCCAAAGCAAGAAGTTCACCAAAAGGAACCAATTCCCTTTTTTCAGTTTCCTTAATTTTACATTTCGAAAAATTAACAGCATCTCTTCTGTTTCTGTACTTAATCAATTCCCAAAAACTGTAAAAAAAGGATAAATTTATCTTTTTCTTTAAGCCATTCATCTATATGTTTGTTCATAAAAACAATATTAGCCTCTAAAAGTTTCCAATAACCCTTCCTTCTAATATCCTCTGAAGCTTTCTTAAAGGTTATAATTTTCCTGAATGATCTGAGTTTTTTTTTACTCCTGTTGCCATGTGTATTGTCCTTTTTCTGGATATTTAATTTTCCATATATCTTTTAGATTTAAAAAATATTTTTTATTTTCAAGATTTCTTTAATAACATTGGTTTTCAGCACCATTTATCCACCTTTTTTATCTGTCATTGTAAGGACACAGTTCCAGTCTCCTCCTAATATAACATTATCATCTTGGTTAGGTCTCTGTTACCCATATTCTTCAAGCTATGGGGCTCCGAAGTACCCCCCCCCCCCCAGAATAATGAAAATTTTGATACAAAAGCTCAAATATCTGAACAATTAATGCATTGATCACCATGATTCTCTGCATGGATATTGATCATGGAGTGTATCATCAGTTTCTTCAGACTGGTGGCGCCACCTGTATTTTTTCGATTTTTTACGATTTTTTTTCTATTTTTGAGACCTCAAAAGATGCCGTTATCTGTTAACAGGGTACAAATCGTAACCGCTGGTCCTGGAATCTTCTCACTTTATATCCAGAGAGGGCCATGAAAAATCTTCTTGGAAACCTGGAATTTGGTCTCTGTTACCCATGTTCTTCAAGCTATCGGGCTCCGAAGTACCCCCCAGAATCATGAAAAATTTGATAAAACAGCTCAAATATCTGATCAACTAATGCATTGATTACTATGATTCTTTGCATGCTTATTGATCATGGAGTTTTTCATCAGTTTCTGCAGACTGGTGGCGCCACCTGTATTTTTTTATTTTTTTTTTTTACGATTTCTTTTCTTTATTTTTGAGACCTCAAAAGATGTCGTCCACTGTTAACAGGGCTCAAATCGTAACAGCTGGACCTGGAATCTTCTCACTTTATATTCAGAGAGGTCCATGAAAAGTCTTCTTGAAAACCTGGAATTAGGTCTCTGTTACCCATATTCTTCGAGCTATGGGGCTCCGAGGTCCATAAAAAACTCCATGGAAACCTCAAATTAGGTCTCTGTTACCCATATTCTCCGAGCTATGGGTCTTAGAAGTACCTCCCAGAATAACTAAAAATTTGATACAAAAGCTCCAGTATCTGAACAACTATTGCATTAATCACCCTGATTCTTTGCATGCATATTCATCATGGAGTTCTTGTGGACTGGTGACAGCATCTAAATTTTTTTTTTAATTTTAATACATTTTTTTCGCTAGGCCTATTTATGAGACCTTCAAAGATGCGGTCGTCCCTTAACAGGGCTCAAATTGTAACCGTTGGTCCTAGAATCTTCAAACTTGACATCCAGGGAGATCTGTGAAAAGTCTCCTTGGAAAGTGAATTAAGGTCTCTGTTACCCATATTTTCTGAGCTATGGGGTTTATAAGCACCCCTCAGAATAACTGAAAATTTGATACCAAAGTAGGGCACAAATCATAACCATGGGGCCCAGAATCTTCTAACTTGATATCCTGAGAGTTCCTCAAAAGTTCTCCCCAGAAACCTGAAATTGGGTCACAGTGACCTACATTCTCAGAGTTTTGGGGTATGTTTGAGCATCCCAGAAATAATGCAAAATACACAAATTGCCAGATTCCTCATGAAAGGCTGGTTGGATTCTCATCAAATTTGTTTTTTTGGGTTGGATCTTAATGAACTTAAGCTAATATGCATGAACAATGAAGCCACATATCTTAATTAGTTGTCTGTGCAAGGACATATTATCAACATGTCAGTCGGCTGAGCGTCATGACCCATGGGTCACTTGTTTTTATTCCTGCAGCTGTGACAGTGTTTTTAGTGTATGCTAGTCACTATTTAGTCCATGATGACATCCGCAGACTTCTTATGAATATCCCAGTATAGCTCAACATTGTGAGTGATAACATGAGTTGATCACAGCCACTCTGACTGATAATACGGGATGTTGAATAACAGTTAAGATTTCAGTGTCATAGTTTTTTTTTTTTTTGGTGTAGGTAACCGCCTCCATTTTTTAATGCTGACTTATCTAATTCTTAACCTAAGTATGTACATCTGCAGAGTTTCATTTCGGTTTGAGACTACTTGACAGGGCGGTAGCACTCGCTTCCTATCATTTTCATTTTTTCTATCCTGGTGTCACCCAGGCCCGGTGTCTACCGCACCTGCAGGTCCTGGGTGTGTAATCATCCCGTTTGCTGGGTGATAACACCGAGGAACTCCTAAAGACGCATTCGTATGGGAGTGATACACAGATGTGGGGCACAGTCTTCCCATTTAGCCTGCAGAGCTCTCACCCTGGGTGGGGGCCAACTGTGAAAAACCATACCGCCTCGGCTGAGATTCGAATCCACGATCTCCCGGCTTTGAGTCCTGTGCTCTACCCCTGAGCCACAGAAGCCGGTTTCAGTGTCATAGTTATTTAAACTAAAATTACTCACTCAAGGGTCCTTCTGTGAATCTTAGAGTAGTCGATTCCTTGTATATAGACAGCTAATCATATAATATCAATAAAATCACCATGTTTTGGCAGCCACCATCAGAGAGCCTCTGACTAGGCGAAATACAGAAGAATATTGTTCCCTAATGATTCAAGGCCTATAACGGATACAATATGAGCCAATCTGACTTTCAGGGTTCTCAAATTATGCTTTTGCCCTATAGCTCGCAAAATATTGGTCACGGTAACTTATTTTCATGTTTCCAAGGCATTTATCCAGGAACCAACTCTCTAGGTTCTCAAAATCATGTATTCGGCAAGTTGCTTGCAGAATATAAGTCACCATGACCTAAATTCAGGTTTCCAGTGAGATTTGCCTATAACCTCCCTGGATGTACAGTACGAAAATTCTGGTAACGACTTGTGCTCTGTTCACGTCCGGACTGCCTCATTTGAAGGTCTCAAAAATAGTAAAAATTAGAAAAAAATACAGAAGGTACCACTAGTTTCAGTAACTGATTAGATGAACGATATGCATGGAAAAATCATGGTAGTCAATGCGTTAATTAAATAGATATTGGAGCTTTTATTACTTTTTAATTATTCTAGGGGGGACTTACCAGTCCCATGGTTCGGAGAAATTAGGTCGCAGTGAATTAATTTCAGGTCTCCAAACAGATTTATTTCCGACCTCGATGGGTGTTCAGTTGGAAGTTTCTGGGTCCAGTGGTTACGATTTGTGCCCTGTTAAAGGACAACCGGACGGACGACAGACAAAGAGTGATCGCTATGGCTCAGATGACTTTCAGTCAGCTGAGCTAGAAAAACTTAGTTTTCCTTTGCAATGTGTTCGTCCTATGCCCCTGCATGGTTGCTACGTGGTAGAAATTAACGTCTCATCCTAGCTGTCCCTGTCAACCACAATACCACCAAATTTCCACTAGCGCTCATCGGGCTCACCAGACAATACCAAGCCGGTTTTTTTATAACAGCGGAGTAGGTTTAATATAATTCTGAAGTAGGTTTTGCCAAACCATCCATTCGGTAATTCGACAGGCACAATGAAGGTATGGTGCTGTTGCCGGTCGTTGATCGATTTATTAATCTGTTCTGTTGATGTTTGTTGGAGTATTAACACACTTTATATAATTTTGGCAGTATTTTGAATTTAATACTCCTTACAACAGTGTTGTACAGCAGAGGTTATAACAAGCAGATTATTTGGTCCCAATACCTGCAAAACCATTACGTTACAGGAAAAAGGGAAATAGTCAAAACTAATAATGCACACAAGTTGCCTTTATGTTTACTTTAGTTAACATTTTTAACTATTTACCAATATCAGTTTATTAAATTTTGACAATGTTTATTATAAAGCGTCTATTAAAACCAAAACTGCCCGGTTATTATACAAAGCAAACCTTTTGGCACAAATAAAAGAGTTACGAATCACGAACCACCATTATTTACGCATGTAAACGTATGTAGTGTATGCAGAGTTCCGTGGGGGTCAGTCGCACTACAAGTGCCCAGGGCCTATGTGATCGAAACATTAGCCAATTTTCGAGTGCGAGGGGATTTGCGGAAGGTTTGCGAAGGCTCGCAATTTTTTTTTTTTTTTTTTTTTTGCGAAGTGTGCTGAAAACCTGTCGCAATTTTGCGATTTATCAGCTGTTGCGAACACTCGTCACCCGGTTTTTATTTACTTTCGGGGTACGCCTTTGTTATACACAGCAGACAGGTATCTGTTCAAAAGTGGTCAGTGCATAAATTGTTTGATCTTACGCCTTGACGGATCTTCTTGTACAGTTTTTTCCCGTATAAAGCCCGAATCTGCCTTATATATGCCATCACACACACACCATATCCTTTGAGCTAAGGGGCTCCGAATTCCCCCCAGAATAATGCAAAATTTGATACAAAAGCTCAAGTATCTGAATAACTACTGCGTTGATCACCATGATTCTTTGCATAAATATTGATCATGGGATGTTCCATCACTTCCTGCAGACTGGTGGCGCCACCTACATTTTTTTTTAATTTGTACGCATTTTTTTTCTCTTTTTGAGACTTTCAAATAAAGCCTCATCTTATAAAAGGCCACAAATCGTAACAACCTGACCTAGAATCTTCATACTTGACATCTAGGGAGGTCCATGAAAAGTCTTCATGTAAATCTGAAATTAGGTCTCTGTTACCCATATCCTCTGAGCTATAGGGCTCGTAAATATCCCCAAGAATAATTAAAAATTTAATACAAACAAAAGCTGCAGTATCTGAATAACTAATGCCTTGAATGCCATGATTCTTGGGATATATATTGATCATGGAGTGTTTCATCAGTTCCTGCAGACTGGTGGCACTACCTGTATTTTTATGCATTTTTCTTTCTATTTATGAGACCTTCAAATGAAGTTGTCATCTGTCCAAAAGCCCACTGAAACCCATTTCTTAGGACTCTTCACAAAATTCATGATTTGTTTGCACTCTGGCAGTCATTTTGCTCATTGTTCAACATTCCTTGAATTCAGCTGAGCGTCATGGCCCATGGGCCACTTGTTATAACAATTGTCTTTTATGGTTCCAAAGAATGAATTTTGGCTGAATTATAAAGATTCATTTTACCATATATGTTAGCGGTGTGAAGCAGATACATCTAGCCTGGAACCAGTTTATTAGCATCCGTTGCATCATGCCTCTAGACATTTAGATTTCAGGTTATCTATGGTTAATATTGAGAAGAATGTTTTTTAAAAGCTTTTAAAAAATTTAGATTTATCATTTTAGATATTCCTCATGCCAGGCAATGTTTACAATCACAGGTATACAGCTCTCTGTGGGTATATAAAGACGGCTGTACATGGATTATAAATAATTGGTATCCATACTAAATTTATTTCAAGATTTTGCCATCAGTGAGATGTATCTGTATTATAATTTTGCATTCAATATGCATCTGTAGTAATTTTAGCGAACCTGTGAGCTAATGCGATGATGTGGCAGCGTCCGTCGTCTGTGCACTAACCCATACTATTTCGAAAACAACTGGAGCTAGCATCATGAAATTTAATGCAAAATATTAGCCATCTGAAAACTTCTGCATTATCTTAGATTTTATAGAGAAAAAGCTATAAAAAACTTAAAAAAAAACCTTCTCCGACGAAATGGTCAAGCCAAATTGTTCAATATTTCACAAAAATAATCTTTTATACCATCTCTCTCAATTTTATTCGAATGGTTCAAGTTCGATGAATTTTGGCCGAGTTACAGGAAGTTGAACTTAGTCATCTGTCCAAAAAAGCACACTAAAATGACAGTCACAGAAAAGGCCTGAGCCATCATCACCAAATTTTATGCCAGTGTTGGTCACATGAGTCATATATGAAATTCAGGTATTGGTGGTGCCACCTGCATTGACCTTTTTTGTACGGGGTCATTTGTCATCTGTACATTAACCCATAATTTCTCAGGAATAGCAGGAGCTACCATCCCCAGGTTTTATGCAATAATCTGTCACATATCAAATGTTGTGGGATTCAGATTATTTTTTTTGCTATCTGCATTAACTTAGATTTTATAGGGAAAAAGCTGAAAAAAAACATTTAAAAGTCTTCTTCTTGTAAACGGTCCAGCCAAATTGTTTAATATTTTACAGAAATGATCCCGGGGGCAAGCCCTCTTAAGTTTTTTCAAATGGTTTGCATTTGATGAATTTTAGTGGAGTTACACGAATTTGAACAGTCAAGTAAGCATACTGACAAAGTAATCTCAGAAATGACAGAAGCTAGCATTACCAAGTATTGTGCAAATGTTGATCACATGACTCATATTTGAAGTTGCAGATTTTGTGGTGCCATCTACATTGACCTGTTTTTTTTATGGGCAACACCTCACAATTTTAGCCTCTTGCAGCTTAAAATGTTTATGATGAAACTGTCCTAGGACATGGTTCTTTCAACTATATCAGAAAAGCTTAAGTTTGTCTTATGGGCATTATTATGTTTATTTCAAACTGAGGACTGCAAAACTGTTCTTCTACAAAATTATTGTTTCAATTATAACTTCTGTAACATTGCACAAAAATTATTCTTAGGTGGCCTTTGTTCAAGTTTACTTGAATGATTTTTGGCAAAATTATTGGACCTTTAACAAAAAAAGGACTGCATCTTTTATCGTTCCAGATATTTTGATAACAAGTTTATGAATATGTCAGCTTGATAAAAAAGCATTTTAGCGAGTCTTTCAGTATGTGTAAACAGATTTACCAACAGGACAAAATTGTGTCTGTATCTTCAAATGGGTTGAGAAACTGCTAACTGTTTAAGATTTGGCAACAGATCAAGAGTTCATTCAGTGCAGCCAGATATAGGTCAAGAATTCAATCAGTGCAGCCAAGCACAAGGCATGTGATCACCTCATGGGTGACAAGTGAACACCTCATGGGCACCATGTGATCTCTTCATGGGTGTCATGCCCCTCAGGACAGGGTCCCCGATGAGCTTATGCAATGGTGTGGCTACTATTTCAGATTTGGTAACAGGCTAGCGGTCAGTCTGGATCTATTCATAGCTCTGGCAGACTGCCAACTGTATCAGATTAGGCAACAGGTCAAGAGTTCATTCAGTGCATCCAGGTGCAGGTCATGAGTTCACTCAGTGCAGTAGCCTGAGCAGCAAATTTGTCACAGTTCACTCAAGGCAAATGCCTTTCTCACCTAAGCCTGGTCAGCACCATGCATCAGACTCAAGGTAAGTTTGATGTATTGACCTGATATTTCGAACTGTCTTGTGTCTTTGATGGCTTTCTCGTTCACAAGACAGGTGTCGCCACCCACAATGACTTTTGCACAGTGTATGTGCCTGCTTATTTCTACAGAGGAATTTGATATATCAGCCTGAAATTTGGCATATATATACATTTCAAATTGCTTTGTCGTATACAAGACTGGTGGTGCCACCTACAATAATTTTTGCACAGTGTGTGTCCCTGCTTATTTTCAGGAGGGGTTTGATATATCAGTCTAAAATTGGGCATATGTATATATCTCTGATAGCTTTGTTGTATACAAGACTGTTGGTGCCAGCTACAATCATTTTTGTGTTGTGTGAACCCATGCCAGAATTTCAGCAGTGATGTTTGTGTAATTTGTATCTTATTCAAAATGTTAAGTACTTGCATTGTTCATATACATGAGAAGTAATGGTCAAGCATTGAAGCATTATACCTGGTGTATTTCCCAATGCACAGGTTCGCATTAGGCCTGTAGGCCTTGTTCTTAAAGAATAGGAGGGAGGGAAGAGGGAGGGGCGTTGAACCTTGGACCTCTTGCTGCGTTTTCCAACGCCGACCCAACGCATCCCTGAATTGCATGTTTAATTACATTAATTATAAGAACGCCTCGTAAACATCCGCAAAAGATACTTAAACTATATTATTTACACTTTAATAACTCTCATAATCATCATGCCTCATTGAGAGAAATTGGCTTTACATTGTTTGAATGTGCATCTTGTTATTGTTATAATAATTATACATTTTTACATATGTTGTTACAGGTGCTCTTTTTATTGTGTGACACAGGCATAACTCGTGTTGTGACACAGTCGCCGGGCCGTTTGTTACATTCTATGTTTAATCCGTGCTGGTTGAGCTCTCGTTGTCATGCTAGCCTTGGATTTTCTCGCCTGGTCGTGAGTCACGTGTGAACCCTGGTGTGTGGAGACACACAGCGATGTTCTTCTAGATGATTCCTGTGGCGCGTGTTTTCTGTGTTGTGTAAGATTTTATAGACTATACGAGAAGTGGAAAATTCTCAGCTTGGGGTAAAGAGTATATAAAGGGGCTGTGTTTTAGAGCGGAGCAGAGAGCAGAGATTTCCAGCGGACGTAGAAGCGTGTGTCAGTTTCTGGGACCTTATCGGATGTGTGCGGCAATTATAGATTTTCTTCAGAGATTCTCCTGGATTTTGTGCATTTGGACTTCACTTTACTTTCTGGATTGTTACAAGAGCTTTACACTGGACTGTCATTCTCCGAGAGTATACATTTAAAGAACTTATCATTGTGACGGTGTTGGTATCAAGGTACTGTGCACATTGTTTATTTTTCTGTGTGATTGTATTAATTTGTTGTTATACCGCTTTTTTACTGTATAATTGTATTGATTTAGTGTATTATAATGTTAGGGTTGTTTTAAGAATAGATTAGAGTTATTTGTTAACAAAAAACACTGATTTCTTTATTCATTCCCCTAAACATTTCACGCTGCCTAGTGTTACAGAATCTGATTTTTTTTTATCTCCGTTACAGAATTTGTTTTCATCACGCATACGTGATCTGTTTATATTAGGTTCTGTAACAATGCATATGATCTGATTGTTTAGAATTTGGTTAAATCTTATATATACTTACAGTGATAATGACAAAATAGATGTTCAAAATCAGGAGTATTTCCAAGGTATTTATATCATATCATTGTTTTAATTATAGTAAAAATCTTATTCCTAAAAATGTACTATAAGACTTTACTTTCATAATTCGCATTAATGTGAACCTGTATAGATTCATGTCATACAAATTTGATAAATACCAAGTAAAGTAATTTTCTGATTTTACACAATTTTGAACCAATCCGAAGTTTATTTATAGACACGTCTTCCACAGATATGCCATAGACATCTAACCTTTGAAAAGTGCCACTATTAAACTTGAAACATTGTCTTTTCATCTCAATTTTTTTTTTTTTTAATTTTTGTGAATTCCTCTGCAGATGGCCTTTTTTGTACTATTACTGTCAATTATATATTCAAATTCCCCAATAAATCATGCAGAGAAACACCGGTAGAACCGACAGCACCGATGTAAACATAAGAAATAATTAGGCCTAATCAGCTTATTCAGCTCACGGAATACTTTTCATATATAATATTATAATGTATAATTTATGTATGATATATATTACTTTATAAACCTATATACATTTATTGACATCACTGAAAGGTAAACTCAGTTCTGAGACTTCAGATTAATAAATTTTCATTTTAAGGTAGAACAATTTATTTCTAAGCAGTAAATATTAAATATTTTTCATAAAATATGCATTTTTTACTTACTATGTAACATCCATTTAGTTATCCAAAATTATGTATGCACATAGGATGCGGATTTTGTAAGAGAAGGACCACATACGTGATAATTAAAGTATTAAGCCATAGTGAATATATGATATATTATGTTATATATGTTATGAAAATTTTATGAAATAAAACATATAATGTGCAAAATAATATTAATATATTTATTTTATGACTATATAGTATAATTATATTTAATATTTTTAATAAAGAAACATTCTTACACACATAAATATATATGAATCTATATATTAATAGCGTAAGGCGATTTTTGTAATTTTCCGTATCTCCTCTGATACCGCCGTACGGATTGCCGTGATTTTTTACATACTGTTACACCTACTCTCATGTGCTGCCATATGTTGTTAAGAGTAGACACTATTTTTTTTGTTCTGTGAGCATGCTCAGTGGGCTCTTCCGCCCAGCAGTTATTTTTTGTAAAGATTTGCCACGCAGTTTTTTGTTTCAAGAAGTTTAGCCAAAAAGAAGTGATTTTAAACCATATTGGAACCCCAGAAGAACCAGGAATGTAAGTTATTAGATTATATTATTTCCCGGCAGTGTGTTATATGTTTGACTAAGGTAGATTTATAGATAAATGGTAGATTTGTGTTATTAATCTCGGCCTTGTAACTTTCTAGTGAGCCTATATACAGGACAGCGTAATACGATGCTGCCCTGGTCTTTGCAGTCTGCACGCTTTATGGCCTGACCCTGTTTTTTTCCCAAGTGAATATATAGGGTAGTGTGCTGATACCAGAGCGTCTCAGATTATGCTGTATTGCATGTTACACTTAGGAATGGATACTGTTTGTGTTTTGTTTTGTTTTTTTTTTGGATCCCATGGAAATCTGTCAGAGATGCAATGATTTGTTAAATACTACTGTAGTTGCTTAAGTTCTATTATATATTTGTGTATTCTAGATTCAGCTTTCAGGTTTGACTAGTATATTCTGTAGAATGGTGTTAATTACACACATCATAGTTGCTAACTTAGCTGACTTGATCCTGCTAAGCCACGGCGATACATTATAGTTAATAGCTCAGCTGACTTAGTCTTACTGAGCCATAGCAATATGTCATTGTTGCCCATACATATACAACTGTAAGTTTATAATACTTTTATGTTATTGCAACATTATAGGGAAAATATATTTAGTTATTATTACCATGTCAGTTATTTAACTGATATTTCATTATTCTTAGTATCCCTATTTGTTTGTTACAGTCAAAACCGTCTGAAGTTAACGTCTGAACGTCTAAATCTCTGTACTGTCAGCATGGACAGAATACCTGGAAATAAACCTATTAGTTACAAACAGACGCGTCAAGATTCCTGGTTTTAGAAGTGACTGGATGTATACCGCAGTCTAACACCTACGGGTGTTACAGTTTTGAATTCCTTAAGACTGTGTATGCATTAAACCAAAGACAGTATGTCAAACCCTAGTGACAAAGAGCTTGATAAACCAGAAGTTGATGAGGAGAGTGGTAAGCCTGTTGACGATAAATCACAGGCAAAACTGCAGCGAAGCAGAGCTAAAGCTGTGATTACGCGGAGCATGGGAACCATAGACATGCTCACAAAGGATACCAAGAATGTACCCCAAGTGAAAGAAAAAATTGAAATGTTCCAGAAACAAGTAATAAGATTCCAGGAAGCACATGAACACTATGCAAGTTTTTTGACAACTGATAAAGATCGAGAGGATGCAGAATACTATAGGGCGGATGTGATTTACCAGGCGGTAGGCTTTGGGGACACGATATACGCCTGGATAGCGGAGATTGAGGATGATGAACCGATCACAGCTGATAATGAGGGTGAGGCCCGGACCATGGTCGAACCCCCCGTGCTGCGACCTAAAGGGTCAACTACCGAAGCTGAGAACGAATCCTTGCAAAGAGAGATTGTGGCTCTGCGTGAACAGCATCAGTTAGAAATAAAAAAGCATCAATTACTTATTGAAAAGGAAAGACAAGCACTTGAGTTAGAAAGAGCAAAATTCCAGTTAGAGATTGAGAGACAGAGAGAGAGGATGCATTTGATTAAGCAGCAGCAGGAACTGCAGGCTGAGCTTCAACAGAATACCAAAACTATAGAAGAAACTATTCACATAGTATGTTGGCCATTGTAGAAAAGTTGCCATACCACCTACAGACCAGATGGCTTAGAGAGAACCACAACATAAAGGTCAGGGAGAGAAGAAATTCACAGTTGCGTGATCTTGTGGATTTCATTGCTTTGGCTGCTGATGAAGCATCTGACCCAGTGTTCGGAAAGGTCCTCTTCAAGGACAATAAAAGGCCACCTAGAACCAAGGGTGAAAAGAGACAAGCCGGTAGTTTTGCAACACAAGCGTCTCTTGCACCAAATGCCAAGTCTGAATATGTGAAACCAAAGAATATTGACCCATGTTTGCACTGTGGGCGTGCCCACTACATAACGCAATGTATGACATTCAAGGCACTACGAGTAAAGGACAGAAGGGCCTTCATTATATCAAAGGGACTTTGCGTTAACTGTTTCAAACCTGGTCACTTCGGTAAAGATTGCCCTAGACCATTTACATGTTCTGTGGATGGCTGTGGTCAGAAACACAGTAAGTTCCTTCACATCCCTACGAGAAGACCGGATCCGGATGAGGGATTAGCACCGGTCCAAACCAGCAACCAAAACACACCACCGAGCCTGCCAGTAACATCAACTGCTCCTAGTCCTGTTCCTGTGATACACCCGAGAAACCAGGTCAGCAATTTTGTGCGATCCCAAGGGGGCAAGGTAGCCCTGCCTATTGTACCTGTGAGAGTCCGGTGTTTAGACTCCAGCCACTGTGTAGACACATATGCTATGCTAGATCCTGGGACAATCTCTACATACTGTACAGAGGCTCTGAGCGAAAGCCTTGGAACAAAGGGAGCTGTTAAGCACTTTGAGCTTACCACCATTGCACAGACTAGAGTCGCGATGGACTGCACTGTTATATCCCTACTGGTCTCAGACCTTCATGATACTATAGTGCCAAGGTGTATCCCAGAGGTAACAGTAAGGCCAACACTAAACATTGACCTTTCAGGCCTATGCAATCAAGTTAACCTGGACTATTGGCCTCATCTTAGAGGTTTGGATGTACCAGAACTTGTTGATGTAGATCAGGTACATCTGCTTATCGGTCAAGATTGCTCCGACCTTTTGCTCCCCGAAGAGGTGAAAAAGGGTAGCCCAGGTGAACCATTTGCAATCCGCACTCCATTGGGTTGGGCCGTAAACGGTCCCGTCGACCCTTTCACTCCGGGCGTAAGGTCCTCTCATTTTGTACAAGCGCAAACAACACTGGAGAAGGACCTGGCAAATCTCTGGGCTCTTGAAGACTCAAACAGTGAAGAGTATGGGATGTCCATCCATGATCGAAAGATTCTGCATATTTGGGACAATTCCATAAATGTCGTGGACGGACACTATTCTATGAACATCCCCTTCAATGCCGAGGAGCCAAAGATGCCTGATAACCGTATCATGGCTGAGCATCGGCTTCAAGCTCTCAGAAAACGTCTCGACAGAGACAGTAGTTTAAAATCGAAGTACACCTCTGAAATCAAGCAACTCCTAGACAAGGACTACGCTAAAAGGGTCCCCTTGAAGGACTTAGATCGTGATGATGGCAAAGTGTGGTATTTGCCACACAACCAAGTGCGTAATCCGAAGAAACCTGACAAGTGTAGGATCGTCTTTGATTGCGCGGCACAGTACAAGGAAACGTCTTTGAATGAAAATGTACACCAAGGGCCTTATCTTACCAATAAACTAGTAGGTGTCCTACTGCGCTTCAGACAAGGTCCTATCGCATTTGCGGCCGACATAGAAGGCATGTTTCACCAAGTCAAAGTGACCTCAAAGGACAGAGGTGTATTGCGTTTCCTTTGGTGGGAGAATGATGATACTACAGGTCAAACTATTGTGCTTAGAATGACTTCCCACTTGTTTGGCGGTGTATGGAGTCCGAGCTGCGCAAATTATGCCCTGAAAAGGGTAGCCTATGACCACAGTGATTTATACCCAGAGTTGACACTCAATACCATATTTAAAAGTTTTTATGTGGACGATTGTCTTAAATCCGTGGACAGCTTGGACACTGCGGTGACACTCGCAAAGGAGGTCACAGAATTACTAGCACAGAGAGGCTTTAATCTGACAAAATGGATTTCAAACTCCCCAAAACTTATGGAGACCATACCTAGGGAGAAATGGGCCAAGGCGTTTGTCAACATGGACATAAGCTTTGAAGAGTTGCTGGCTGAAAGAGTTCTAGGAATGCTATGGCATATCGAAACAGATAGCTTTGGCTTTGATGTACAAGTGGCGGAGAAACCAAAGACTAAGAGAGGGGTACTAAGCGCTCTTAGCACCGTATACGACCCAATGGGGTATGTTTGTCCGTTCGTGTTGAAGGCAAGGTTGCTATTTCAGCAGTTGTGTCGTTTACAAAAAGGTTGGGATGACTCGTTGCCTGTAGACCTAGAGGACCAGTGGGGCCGGTGGTTGGCCGATCTTCCCGCTATACAGAATTTCAGAATTCCTAGATGTGTGAAACCCGCAGGTGTAGCGATCAGAGTTGCACAGCTGCACCACTTTTCTGATGCCTCAGAGCATGGCTATGGGGCAGTTTCATATCTTCGTTTGGTCTGTGGTGATGACATCTGTGTCAATATTGTCATGGCCAAGACCCGTCTTGCACCCCTGAAGGGCTCCACTATACCTCGCCTTGAGCTTGCTGGTGCTGTAGAAGCAGTGAAATTGGACAAACTCATTCACCAGGAGCTAGAAATTACTCTTGAGGATTCTGTCTTTTGGACGGACAGTACTATCGTACTTTGGTATCTGCAGAATGAGGGGAAACGATTTCAGACATATGTCGCCAACAGAGTATCAAAGATATTGGATTACACCAAACCAATACAGTGGAGATATGTACCAACCACACAGAATCCCGGAGATGATGCCTCCCGTGGCATGGCTGCGGAGGAATTAGTCAACAATAAGCTCTGGATTCAAGGGCCAGACTTCCTATTGATGGATGAATTGCATTGGCCAAACCAACCTGCATTTAAATGTGCAGAGCTCATGGAGGTCGCAGAACTGAAAAGAGCCCCGTTGGTATATTCCGTGAGCAGTGAATCAGATCCAGTCAGTTCTCTTTTAAAGTACTACTCCTCATGATTTAAACTAAAGAAAGCAGTAGCATGGATCCTACGCCTTCGACAAATGCTATTGAGAAAAACATCAGACACAGGCCCAATTACGTCTTCAGAGTTACTGAATGCAGAATTAGCCATTATTAGATACATCCAGAAACCCCTCCAAGATGCTGAGTCAAGACCTCTCATAAGCAAGTTGAAGCCTATAAAGTCTGATACAGGAGTCTTGCGAGTAGGAGGCAGGCTTGCACAATCAGATCTGAGTGGCGACACGAAACACCCCCTGATCTTGCCTTATAGACACCATGTATCCCAACTCATCATTGAGGACTGCCATCATCGCACAGGTCATTCTGGTGTTGAACGGGTACTTGCTGAAACACGCCGTCGGTACTGGATACTGAGAGGATGACGGCTAATCAAGGCGGTTCTTTCACGCTGCATTGTGTGCAAGAAATCACGTGGGAAACCTGAAATACAGCAGATGGCGGACCTTCCTACGTCCAGACTAGTGTCGTACGAACCACCATTCACTCGTGTGGGAATAGATTAATTTGGTCCATTCACTGTAAAAAGGGGAAGAACTGAAGTAAAAAGGTATGGCTGCCTATTTACTTGCCTGGCAATTAGAGCCGTCCATATTGAGGTGTCGCACACACTGGACACAGATAGTTTTATCAATGCTTTAGAGAGATTCATATCACGCAGAGGGGAGCCGTATGAAATCCGATCGGATAACGGTACCAATTTTGTTGGGGCAAAGTCAGAGCTCCGTAAAGCCATACGTGAATGGAATCAGGACAAAATACACGAGCATCTCCTGAAAAGAGAAATAAAGTGGATTTTTAATCCTCCAGGAGCCTCCCATATGGGTGGGGTTTGGGAAAGACAGATTCGCTCTGTAAGATCGGTCCTGGCAGGTGTTGTAAAACAGCAAACTATGGACGAGGAAGGTCTTGTGACTTTACTTACTGTAGTAGAAGGAATAATAAACGGTCGACCTATCACAAAGTTGTCTGATGACCCCAGAGATGATCAACCCCTCACGCCAAATCACCTGTTGATACTACGTTCAGGACCTGTTCTACCCCCAGGACAGTTCGACAATAAGGACCGGTATCGTCGACGCTGGAGGCAGGTACAATACCTCGCTGACGTATTCTGGAAGCGATGGATTCGCGAGTACTTACCTGCTTTGCAGGAACGTCAAAAATGGCTGAAACCTAGACCTAACCTCCAAAAGGGTGATTTAGTGATCTTATGCCAGGAGAACACTCCACGAAACCAGTGGTCATTAGGCCTAATTATCGATACTTACCTTGGAACCGATGGACTTGTGCGTTCAGTCAACGTACGCACTGCCTTCGGGACTTACGAACGACCAGTAACCAAGATTTGTTTACTCGAGAGTTCAATGACACAGCAACCATAAATGGACTTAGTTGTGGACCTGTTTGTTATGGCCACTTAAGTGCCACTTCGAACTGTTGGAGTTAATGTACCTTTGATGATTTGTACGTGTAATATATATACCTGAGCCATTATTGAATGTCATGTGTCATACCGTTTAGTATTGTATTAAGTAGTCTATCCCAGGTGTTATTAGTGTATTTAAAATGCATTGTCCCATGAACATGCATTGGGGCCGGGATGTTACACCTGTGAGCCTACTCTCATGTGCTGCCATATGTTGTTTAGAGTAGACACTATTTTTTTGTTCTGTGAGCATGCTCAGTGGGCTCTTCCGCCCAGCAGTTATTTTTTGTAAAGGTTTGCCACGCAGTTTTTTGTTTCAAGAAGTTTAGCCAAAAAGAAGTGATTTTAAACCATATTGGAACCCCAGAAGAACCAGGAATGTAAGTTATTAGCTTATATTATTTCCCGGCAGTGTGTTATATGTTTGACTAAGGTAGATTTATAGATAAATGGTAGATTTGTGTTATTAATCTCGGCCTTGTAACTTTCTAGTGAGCCTATATACAGGACAGCGTAATACGATGCTGCCCTGGTCTTTGCAGTCTGTACGCTTTATGGCCTGACCCTGTTTTTCCCCCAAGTGAATATATAGGGTAGTGTGCTGATACCAGAGCGTCTCAGATTATGCTGTATTGCATGTTACACTTAGGAATGGATACTGTTTGTGCTTTGTTTTGTTTTTTTTTTGATCCCATGGAAATCTGTCAGAGATGCAATGATTTGTTAAATACTACTGTAGTTGCTTAAGTTCTATTATATATTTGTGTATTCTAGATTCAGCTTTCAGGTTTGACTAGTATATTCTGTAGAATGGTGTTAATTACACACATCATAGTTGCTAACTTAGCTGACTTGATCCTGCTAAGCCACGGCGATACATTATAGTTAATAGCTCAGCTGACTTAGTCTTACTGAGCCATAGCAATATGTCATTGTTGCCCAGACATATACAACTGTAAGTTTATAATACTTTTATGTTATTGCAACATTATAGGGAAAATATATTTAGTTATTATTACCATATCAGTTATTTAACTGATATTTCATTATTCTTAGTATCCCTATTTGTTTGTTACAGTCAAAACCGTCTGAAGTTAACGTCTGAACGTCTAAATCTCTGTACTGTCAGCATGGACAGAATACCTGGAAATAAACCTATTAGTTACAAACAGACGCGTCAAGATTCCTGGTTTTAGAAGTGACTGGATGTATACCGCAGTCTAACACCTACGGGTGTTACACATACATATGCTCCGGGATTGTCCGAAGAGATTCCACCCAATTTTATCTGCAATATTTGCGTGTTGCTTGCATAATTATTAATTTTAATATTTGATCCCCCGCGGGCGCCTCTTTTCTTTGTGTCTTCGGGCCTGGTAACACAAAGGCCATAGAGTGTGTGATGGCGGGACAAGGTTTTACTCCGGGGGCCCTATCTGGGGTTTTCTTATATTTTGCGGTGACCTGCCCGATATAATCCTCATCGGCGATCCCTTCTCAAAAGGGGGATCTTTGAAAGAATTGTTTTGCAGGAGCCCTCTTCGTGACCTGATATGCTTGAGTGCACATCTACCGGGTCACAGGAAATCGTAATGGATAGGCTGAAAAAAGGAATGGTTCACAGGCACTTTACATTTCAAAAACCTGTGAGGCCGGGCGATATTTTACCTTTGTTTTGTATGTTTCGATAAAAATATCATATGATCAGGGGGAAAATGGAAATAACAGAATATTTTGCTAAACACGAAAGAAATTCATAACAAAGGAAATCTGATCAAAATGGTATTATTTTATCTTCTTGAAAGATAAAAATCAAAATAATATTTTTTTTATGCGGAGGTGGGGGGGGGGAATGCGGTGCCTGAGAACCATACCTTTTATTTTTGTTTTGGTCTTATACAGTCGCATGCACTTGGTCGCACGAAGTGCAGGGCTTTGCATGCGATTGAGATCATTGACAAATAATTCACCAACACATGTAGGCCTATACTATGTAACAGATGTAAATAAAATGTTAATCAAATTCATGATGTGTACATGTGTGGAGTGGCACCACCAAAGTTGTAAACTCATAATACTGAATTAAGATTTTTTTTACATAGAGACTTTTTTATCATTACTGCAGTTACAAATGTAAAACCCCTGTAAAAATGTATATTTAAAACGTTTGTACTGGTATTTGTTTGTTTTACATGCGTGTGCCATCTGATTTGCAATAACGTTTATGTATTGCTCTTTGTTTTAAAGACTTTTAAATCTTTCATTCAGTATGTATACTTAATGCGTATAAGCCATAGCCATCATTGTTACAAATAAAACTGGTATTTTTGCATTTCCTTCTAAGGTCTATTCCGTGAACGGTTTCTTTGTATGTATATGTAATTGTTGATTAGTTTCCCAAGTCACATGATACATGTGTAGGTGACCATTTGTCAAAGATCCCCACCACATGCATGTTAGACACTGGTTTCGGGTGACCGTGTTCGACAGTACGCTGTTCCCATACATGTTCCGAACGCCGTTCCGAAATATATTTATCCACAACACCATACATATAATAAATCTATATATAAATAGCGTAACGCGATTTGTGTGATATTCCGTATCTCCGGATATTCTGTGGATTTCCGATACCACCGTACGGATTGTTGTATTCGTCCCAAACCGTGCGTAGCACGGGTATTTGCTAGTATTAAGTAATGTTTATATATACACATGGGATTATTTGAAAAGAGTATACTTATATTAACCATTAAGACTTGTGCTGGCATTAAATCATTAAGCATAAACCTGTCTCGACTCTCTTCCGTGCATGGACAGTGCCAAAAGAGGGCCGCTGCGAGAGGTTGTTTAAATTCGCAAATTTACGAGACCCTGCGCCTTTTAATGAGTTTGCGTAAGTGTTGATCACATCCAAAATCAGTCTCTGAGAGATTTGCGAAAGGTTTTTGCTCGCAAATACCCTTGCGAGACCTTTGCTCACATAGGCCCTGGTTAGCTGCGTACCTAACTTACGTAAGTGGGGTTTTCCGCTGGCCTGTAACAGCGATGTAGCGCTGGGCGATAACCGCCCGTGCAGGGCTGACCATGCGGATACCGCCCGGACAGTAACCGTCCCCTTTAGCCTATAAGTAGAGCGTGTTAAATCAGTGTTGCTCCGTCTGTTCTCAGGGTGGTCAGCTCTCGTGTCAGCTTTGGCAGTGATTTGTTCACTCGCCATTAGGATTTTATACTGGAATATTCACATTTACTTTTGGATTACCTAAACTGCATTGAAGTATATAAGTGGATAACTTTACCAACCTACGTATACGCTGATTACTAGTGTTCAGGGTATTGTGCTTTGTGCGTGGGGCTACCTCCATGTCCCTGGCATCCACCAAGTGACTGTTGTTGATGTCGTCAGTGATGCCACCACAAACTGTCGTCGTCGTCAGCAGTGATGCCTCCATATAATACTCCAAAAGGGCAACACTGTCGTCGTCTTTGGCGGGCGCTTCAGGAGAAAGCTACAGTCTTGCTGTCGTCGTCGTCTTTGTTAGTGCTGCCGCCACAACAACAACGACGACAAAAAGACCCGCCACAGATCCCGCCGCCGAAAGTAGTTTTTTGAGGAAGCACTGCCAACGACGACAGTTTGTGGTGGCAGCATTGACGATGACAACGACAGTCAGAGTAACCTCCCTCCCTGTAGCTTCTGCCAATGGCGACGACGACGACAGTGCTGGCCTCTTGGGGTAGTTTGTGGCAGCAGCACTGCCGATGACGACAGTTTGTGGTAGCAGCACTGACCAGGACGACACTCACAGCAAAGCTCCTACCCTGTTGCTTCTGCCAATGACGACAACGACGACAGTGCTGGCCTCTTGGAGTAGTTTGTGGCGGCAGCAATGCCAAAAACGACAGTTTGTGGCGGCAGCACTGCCGATGACGTCAACAGTCTCAGCAAAGCTGCTTCCCTGTTGCTTCTGCCAGTGACGACAACGATGACAGTGCTGGCCTCTTGGAGTAGTTTGTGGCAGGAACACTGCCGACGACGACAGTTTGTGATAGCAGCACTGACGACGACGACAGTCACAGCACAGCTCCTTCCCTGTTGCTTCTGCCAATGACGACGGCGACAGTGCTGGCCTCTTGGAGTAGTTTGTGGCAGTAGCACTGCCGACAGCAAGACTGTAGCTTTCTCCCTGTAGTGCCTGCCAACGACACCGCCAACAACTATGTTGACCGCTTGGAGTAGTTTATGGAGGCATCACGACGACGACAGTCACAGCACAGCTCCTTCCCTGTTGCCTCTGCCAATGACGACGGCGACAGTGCTTGCTTCTTGGATATGTTTGTGGCGGCAGCACTAACGACAGCAAGACTGTAGCTTTCTCCCTGTAGTGCCTGCCAACGACACCGCCAACAACTATGTTGACCGCTTGGAGTAGTTTATGGAGGCATCACTGCCGACGAGGACAGTTGTGGTGGCAGCACTGACGTTGATGACAGTCAGATCGAGTATAGCTCCCTCCCTGTAGCTTCTGCCAATGACAATGACGACGACAGTGCTTGTTACTTGGAGATGTTTGTGGCAGCACTAATGAAGACGATGATGACAGAAAGACCTTAGCTTTTCCCTGTAGTGCCCGCCAAAGACGTGGACGACGACAGTGTTGGCCTCTAGGAGTAGTTTGTGGAGGCAGCACTGCCAACGACGACAGGAAGACCTAAGCTTCTTCTTGCAGCAATACAGACGAAGACCACAACAGAAAGACCTTAGCTTCCTTCCTGTAGCGCCTGCCAGAGATGCCACCGACAGTGTTCGTCTCTTGGAGTAGGATATGGAGGAAGCACTGCCGATTACCATTGTTTGTGGTGGCACCACTGACGATCACAACAAAAGTCAGAGTAAGCTCCCTCCCTGTAGCTCTGCCAATGCCGACGACTACAGATCTTGTTCCTTAGAGATGTTTGTGCTGGCAGCACAAATGATCACGACGGTGACTGACAATGAAAGTGTTGTCCTCTTTGAGTAGTTTGAGGAGGCAGCACTGCCGCCTACGACGACAGCAAGAAAATCATAACACCAATGTGTTATATTCCCAATAGTTGGTATTCACTGAATGGTGTGTATCGCAAACTGTTCCACATTGCCACTGCCATAGTGTTATAACTTATTTATTGTCACACATAGTCGCAGAGGTTGAATATTTATACTGGGGTCTGTGTCGCAGACTGATGCAGCCACAGTACTGATTGTCCATGTCGGCTTCAAGAGTGTAGTTAAGCATCACTCGTCTCAGTGGTCAGATATATATACTGGGGTGTGTGTGACAAACTGACGCACATTGTCATTTCGACATTTTGTAGCTTATTCTTTACCACACATTTTTACTAAGGAAGGAAACCTATATACTGGGGTTGGCATCACACACTGTCCCAGGGACAGTATTGAGTAGTACGTGGCAAGTTCAGAATGTAACTAACCGTTTCACACTGTTGCAGAAGTAAAACTGTCGTAAACTGTCACACATTGTCAAAGAGGTGAGATGTATACTGGGGTGTGTGTATCACCAATATCGCACATTGTTGCTGCAACAATGGTAGCTTGAGAATGTAGCTAACCAACGTATATATTAGCAAACTGTTGCATATTGTTGCTGAGGTAAGATATATACTGGGATGTATGTCCGAAACTGTTCCACATTGTCACTGCGACAATACTGTAGCTTATTAATTGTCACACATTATCGCAGAAGTAGGATATACACTAGGCAATGTGTCACAAAATGTCGCACGTCTCTGAGACGGTATTGTAGCTTATTAATTGTCGCACTGGCACATATTTACTGCGGCAGTATTGTAGCTTATTTATTGTGGCACACTGTCGCAGAGTTAGGATATCTACTGAGGTGTGTACTGTTGCACATTCTCACTGGAACAGTATTGTAGCTTATTAATTGTCACACATTGTCACTGCGACAGTATTGTAACTTATAATTTGTCACACATTGTCACTGCAACATTATTGTAGCTTATTAGTTGTCACACATTGTCACTGCGACAGTATTGTAGCTTATTAATTATAATAAATATGAAACAATTTAACAGTACTCACTTGCAAAGTATTTGAAAGCAGAGCTTTCGTCTAGTCTCTACCAGACTTGTTCACTGAATGGCGTGAACAAGGCCAGGGGAAATCCTTAGTTTGTTGTTGCCCTCTATCTTATTAATTGTCACACATTGTCACTGCGACAGTATTGTAGCTCATTAATTGTCGCACATAGTCACTGCGACAGTATTATAGCTTATTAATTGTCACGTATAGTCACTGTGACAGTATTATAGCTTATTGAATGTTGCATATAGTCCCTACAACAGTATTATAGCTTATTAATTGTCACATATAGTCACTGAGACAGTATTATAGCTTATTAATTGTCGCACTGGCACATATTTACTGCGGCAGTATTGTAGCTTATTTATTGTGGCACGCTGTCGCAGAGTTAGGATATCTTCTGAGGTGTGTACTGTTGCACATTTTCACTGGAACAGTATTGTAGCTTATTTATTGTCACACATTGTCACTGCGACAGTATTGTAGCTTATAATTTGTCACACATTGTCACTGCAACATTATTGTAGCTTATTAGTTGTCACACATTGTCACTGCGACAGTATTGTAGCTTATTGATTATAATAAATATGAAACAATTTAACAGTACTCACTTGCAAAGTATTTGTAAGCAGAGCTTTCGTCTAGTCTCTACCAGACTTGTTCACTGAATGGCGTGAACAAGGCCAGGGGAAATCCTTAGTTTGTTGTTGCCCTCTATCTTATTAATTGTCACACATTGTCACTGCGACAGTATTGTAGCTCATTAATTGTCGCACATAGTCACTGCGACAGTATTATAGCTTATTAATTGTCACGTATAGTCACTGTGACAGTATTATAGCTTATTGAATGTTGCATATAGTCCCTACAACAGTATTTTAGCTTATTAATTGTCTCACATTGTCACTGCGACAGTATTATAGCTTATTAATTGTGGCATGTAGTGACTGCGACAGTATTGTAGCTTATTAATTGTCGCATAAAGTCACTGCGAGAGTATTGTAGCTTATTAATTGACGCACATTGTCACTGTGACAATATAATAGCTTATTAATTGTCGCATATAGTAACAGTGACAGTATTGTAGCTTATTTATTGTCGCACATTGACACTGCGACAGTATTATAGCTTATTAATTGTCACATATAGTCACTGTGACAGTATTATGGCTTATTGAATGTCGCATATAGTCACTGTGACAGTATTATAGCTTATTGAATGTCGCATGCAACAGTATTGTAGCTTATTAATTGTCTCTCATTGTCACTGCGGCAGTATTATAGCTTATTAATTGTGGCATGTAGTGACTGCGACAGTATTGTAGCTTATTACTTGTCCCATAGTCACTGAGACAGTATTATAGCTTATTAATTGTCGCATATAGTCACTATGAATGTATTGTAGCTTATTAATTCTCGCACATTAATTGTCCCACATTATAGCAGAAGTAGGATATTCATTAGGCAATATGTCACAAACTGTCTCACGTGTCACTGAGACAGTATTGTAGCTTTTTAATTGTCGCACTTAGTCACCGCGACAGTATTGTAGCTTATTAATTGTTGCACATTGTCACTGAAACAGTATTGTAGCTTATTAATTGTTGCACATTAATTGTCACTCATTATGGCAAAAGTAGGATATTCACTAGGCAATGTGTCACAAACTGTCTCACATGTCACTGTATTGTAGCTTATTAATTGTTGCACATGGTCACTGCCGCAGTATTGTTGCTTATTAATTGTCGCATATTGTCACTGTGCTGTGACTATCGTCTTCGGCAGTGCTGCCGCCACAAGCATCTCAAAGAAACAAGCACTGTCGTCGTCGTCGTCACTGGTAGAACCAACAGGGAGGGAGCTTTGCTGTGACTGTCGTTGTCGGCAGTGCTGCCACCACAAGCATCTCATAGAAACAAGAACTGTCTTCGTCGGCATCAATGGTGGGCGCTATCGGGAGGAAGCTAAGGTCCTGCTGTCGTCGTCGGCAGTATAAGCAAAGGACAAGCTGAGGTCTTGCTGTCGTTGTCAGCAGTGCTACCTCCACAAACTTTTCTAAGAGGCCAGCACTGTCGTCGTCGGCGTCACTGGCCATGCTACTGGGAGGAAGCTAAGGTCTTACTGTTGTCGTCGTCAGTATTGCCACCAGGAGAAGCTAAGGTCTTACTGTTGTCGTCGTCAGTATTGCCACCAGGAGAAGCTAAGGTCTTGCTGTCGTCATCGGCAGTGCTGCCTCCACAAACTTATCCAAAATGCCAGCACTGTCGTCGTCGGCGTCACTGCCAGAGCTACTCTGAGGAAGCTAAGGTCTTGCTGTTGTTGTCGTCGTCAGTATTGCCGCAAGAAGAAGCTAAGGTCTTGCTGTCGTCGTCGGCAGTGCTGCCTCCACTATGTATCCAAGAGGCCAGCACTGTCGTCGTCGGCGTCACTGGTCATGCTACTGGGAGAAAGCTAAAGTCTTACTGTTGTCGTCGTCAGTTTTGCCACCAGGAGAAGCTAAGGTCTTGCTATCGTCATCGGCAATGCTGCCTCCACAAACTTATCCAAAAGGCCAGCACTTTCGTCGTCTGCGTCACTGCCAGAGCTACTCTGAGGAAGCTAAGCTTTGCTGTCGTTGTCATCGTCAGTATTGCCGCAAGGAGAAGCTAAGGTCTTGCTTTCGTCGTCGGCAGTGCTGCCTCCACAATTTATCCAAGAGGCCAGCACTGTCGTCGTCGGCGTCACTGGCCATGCTACTGGGAGGAAGCTAAGATCTTGCTGTTGTCGTCGTCAGTATTGCCACCAGGAGAAGCTAAGGTCTTGCTATCGTCATCGGCAGTGCTGCCTCCACAAACTTATCCAAAAGGCCAGCACTTTCGTCGTCTGCGTCACTGCCAGAGCCTCTCTGAGGAAGCTAAGGTCTTGCTGTCGTCGTCGTCGTCAGTATTGCCGCAAGGAGAAGCTAAGGTCTTGCTGTCGTCATCGGCAGTGCTGCTTCCACAATTTATCCAAAAGGCCAGCACTGTTGTCGTCCGCGTCACTGGCCATGCTACTGGGAGGGAGCTAAGGTCTTGCTGTTGTCATCGTCGTCAGTATTGCCGCAAGTTAAAGCTAAGGTTTTACTCTCGTCGTCGGCAGTGCTGCCCCCGCAAGCATCTCAAAGAAACAAGCACTGTCGTCGTCGTCATTGGCGGACCAACAGGAAGTGAGCTTTGCTGTGACTGTCATCGTCGGCAGTGCTGCCGCCACAAGCATCTCAAAGAACCAAGCACTGTCGTCGTCGTCGTCATTAGCACCAACAGGGAACGAGTTTTGCTGTGACTGTCGTCGTCGTCAGTGCTGCCATCACAAACTGTTGTTGTTGGCAGTGCTGCCGAATGAACACCATTGTGAGTGTAGGCAGATGCATCTGACAGAATATGCATCCTGGACATTCGGAGAGTCGTGGATGCATCCGGGGAGTGTGTGTTTCAGTTTGTGATCCTCCGTGCCCCTTGCATCCACAGTGATAGAAAAGTTTATGGGGGATCAACACATATATGCTATATAAAAGGTTGGCAGAGACATGGAGGATTCCCCTTTGTGCGTAGCAGAGTGACACCACTCCCCCGGCTTCGCCTGTAACGGATAGAGAAAGCGCCTCACCCTCTACTTTTGCCATCTGTATGTTATCACTGAGTTTTATTAAAACCTTAATTATGTAGGTCTACCGCTGGCTTATTTCATTTGTGAATGCATGTGACTTAGAGTGTAAAGTGGAGATACCTCAACCCGAGCCGTTAGGTCTTCATTAAACTAATCCGCCCCCCCCCCGTGTAACACGTATAAAACCGAATCCAATAATTTAAGAATAAGGTCATGTCGAGAAAATCAATATAGCGTCTTTCGGGGAATATTAAATGGAGCTATTATAGAACGCGGGCTTCGCTTCTATTGAGGAAAATATAAATAAAACTGTCTTTTCTCATTCCCTATTTAACTCCTACTTTCCCTGTAGATGTCCCTACACTCAACTCTTCTAACATTTACAACAACATGTACTAAGCATCAGAAGTCGCCTGAATCAGAAATGGAACCTACGATCTTTAGACTAGGAGCTCTACACGCTACTAAGTGAGCCGTGAAGACGAGATACCAGCAGGAGCGAGTTTCTTCATTTATATCTGCGATTGAAGCTCCATCTATCCCGAAAATGGGAAACCATTTACTATTTGAACAGGAAAATTAAGCTTTAGGTGGGGGCTCCGCCCACAGACCCCCGTTCAGACGGGGAACCCCGGTTCCCCGTTCCCCGGACCCCTCCTCCTTTAATATAATAAACTCCAGTTATGAACAAAATTACGGGAATTCTCAGGAAAATAATATGTATCGGCCTTTTTAAAGAAACAATTTATTATGCGACACCCGTTGTGCACAAGGTACCAGCGGTAGGCTGAAGCCCGGTTTCGATAGTTCTGCCTATTAAGTTGTAACTACGACACGGTCTTGGATTGGCCGAAGGATGAAGGCTCCTGTGGATTATAATCTCATACTTTTGTTTAGCTTGAATGGTCGACAGAACAAATGTAAATATAATAATTCCAATTAATATAATCTTATATAGCGGATAGGACTTACCATAAACTTTTAATTAACGTTATGAGTGAGGTATTTTCAACGAGATCCCTCGCTTTTTACAGATACAGCGCCATTTCGCTGAATGCGGTAAATGTAACACAAATACTGACCCCTATTCAGCCACAAAGGTCGCAACAGTTCCACGTTTATGTGAGAGTGGCTTGTGAGCCAAGGGAAAGGGGATTTGAGTATTCCCTCATTTGATGTCAGTTCGTATCGTCCACCTATGGCAAAGCTGTGGTGACAATATAAAAATAACTTGTTTACATTTCTTTTATAAAAGAGACAAGCATTACTCACATGTTAATAGGTGGCAGCACTGTGTAGCCGTTATAGACTGGCTGAGGGTTGGTAGGTGGCGCTGCTGGTTGAGAAGACGCTGCAGGTTGGCTGTTTGGAGAATAATGATGATGATGTACCTCTGGTGACCTTGACCTTGACGTCTTGTTTCCAAGCTGAAAAAAAATGACATTTTCAAGCAAATCATCGACGTTTCAAGGGCTCGGAAATGATAAAAGTCCCCCAGTTCAAATACGTGAACCTACCCCTCTGAGGGCTTTAATATTTATGTTGGCCACTAAATTCCGTAAAAATAAAACGTGATTCAATGTGCCGATAGGCGTAACACAGTACTAGACTTATTACTTAAGGCCAAAGTAGATAAATTAGAGGAACAATCGAAAAAGAACAATTTTCTATGGCATTAACGAGGCTGATGGAGGTGAAACATAGGGTGATTGTGAAAATAAAGTCAGAAAGATTATTAGAGAAGAAATGAAAATGCCAGATGATGAAATAGAGATAGAGAGAGAGCTCACAGGCTACCATGGAAGATCCCCGGGAAGCCGAAGCGAATAATTTGTAAATTTCGAAAATTTAAACAGAGAGAGGAAGTCTTTGGCCAAGCAAGCAGAGAACTGAAGAAGGTAAACTCGGACATATACGTACAAGAGGATTTCAGCAAGAGACTGGGGCAAGCAAGACGACACCTACGTGTACAGCTAACTGAAGCCATGGACAAGAACATAAACGCAAAACTGAACTAGAATACGGGTAGTCAACAAGCGAATACGTGTATCCGCCAAAATCAGAGAGGGACGGGTGAAGTGAGGCATGGATTGAGTGGCAAGGGAAAATAGAGTGAGGTGTGTTGCATGTTAATAGCCTGGATGTCTGCAGCCTAAATGTGTATGTAGGTTGCGCCACCTACCACAAAATCCAGAAAGTTGTCCAAGTTGTATACATATGCAAAATTTTAGGCAGATAAGTCGAACCATTACTTGTATATGAGTGATTTAATCCCACAGCAGACAAACAGAGGGGCGCTGTGCAAAATGGTGGCAGGTGGCGCCACCAATTTTGTGAATGATTAAGAGCTATGTGAGATCTATACACATGTCAAATTTCAGGAGGATATGTCAAACCAGTCCTGAAATATAAGCATGAATGACTGCAGCGTATACATAAATGTAGGTGAGACCATCTGCCACAAAATTAAGAAAGCCAAGATGTATAAACATGAAAAATTTTAGGCAGATCATTCAAACCACTACTGAGATATGAGTGATTTAAGCCCATGGCAGACAAATAGATGGATGCTGTGCAAATATTTTGTGTATGATTGAGAGCTATGTGAGATCTATACACATGCAAAGTTTCAGGGGGATATGTCAAACCAGTCCTGAGATATAAGCCTGAATGTCTGCAGCGTATACACAAATGTAGGTGGCGCCACCTGCCACAAAATCCAGAAAGCTATCCACGATGTATAAACCTGCAAAATTTTAGGCAGATACGTCAAACCATTGCCAAGATATTAGTGATTTTTTCCCACGGCAAACAAACAGACGAACACTGTGCAAAAATGGTTTCAGGTAGCGCCACCAGTTTTGCGTATGATAAAGAGCTATGTGAGATCTATAAACATGCAATATTTTCGCCCAATCGGTAAGATGGCTCCCCACTTATGAGCTTGGATGTCTGCAGCGTAAATGTGAACGTAGGTGGCGCCACCTGTCATAAAATCAAGAAAGCTGTCAAGGATGTATAAACCTGCAAATTTAAGGTGGATAAGTCAAACCACTGCCGAGATATCAGTGATTTTATTCCACAGCAGACAAACAGAATGCAGGTGGCGCCACCAATTTTGTGAATGATTAAGAGCTATGTGAGATCTATACACATGTAAAATTTCAGGGGGATATGTCAAACCAGTCCTGAAATATAAGCATGAATGTCTGCAGCGTATACATAAATGTAGGTGACGCCATCTGCCACAAAATTGAGAAAGCTATCCAAGATGGATAAACATGAAACATTTTAGGCAGATAATTCAAACCACTACTGAGATATGAGTGATTTTATCTAAAACATGACATAGTATTTATTAAATTGGGTCTCCATTTAATAGAATCATTTAACAAAATGTGAATTATTTCCATGACTTGTCATTAGGGGTCTTTCTGAAGGGTGGATGCAGACGATGGCGTCTATAATACGATAACGTCAAAATTGTTAGCGTTCATTTTCATTCTCACGATATATAAAATATGATCTTAAACATCACATTTGTATTGATAAATGTTTTATTAAATTAGGTCTCAAATCTAAGGGGAAAATATACGATGGCTTCTATGATACAATGGTCTCTAAAAATTTTTTTTTAATGTTTACGGTCATCTTCAATCACACCATTCCCACACTAAAATGAAATATATAAAATATATAAATGCGGTTATATGGCTTGTATTAAGGCGTCTCATTGGTGTATGGGCATGTATATGAAGGCGTCTATATGATCAGCGTCCATTTTCTTGGCGTCCAAATGAACAGCGTCCAGGTGATACAATGGCGTCTATCTGAACAGCGTCCATCTAAGATGATCCCCTATTCCATATGTGATGCCAGGATAGTGAACATATACAAACGACATGTGAAACATGCAAACAAATATTGTGAATACATCTTAATCCATGAAACATATGATAACAAATATTTTGAACAGATCAAAATTGTCCAAAGCTGTATAATTGAACACAGTCCATTTTCCTTCGGCACAATTGTTAAAATTCGTCCTGATGTATGTGCAATGAGAGGATTGATGTGTCTTGTGGTCCTTCACTGGAGGTTGGTGAAGAATCCCATCCATATACACATTGCACATTACAGAATATTTATTCCACACAAACAGGACAAGCCAATTCATGAAAAAAAATCAGTGGGTGCAAATTACAATTATCTGCATTATTTTACAGGCCTGGGTACAAAAGGTAGCTTGGTGCTGTGGCTTTGTCAGTGAGACCTGAACCAGTATCTGATATTTCAATATTAAAAAGGAAACATAGTTTTAGCATGATAGACCTACATATTGGCCATGAATGGTGTCTTCAGGATTCTACTGAGCTTTCTGGCAGTCCAAAAGAGGACTCTAATATTGGATGGCATAGACATTTCCTGTTCTGTTACAGCATGAATTAATTTCAGTTCATGCCAGTCCATGAGCAAGCTGGAGAAAAAAACTTTTCCTTGAATTTGGAGCTGTGAGACCCATGCTTTAGCTACTAGTCTCCAATAGCTGGGGAATGAACCAGCATTAATGATTTTCAGAATAACGCACTCCTCTCCATTTGTAAGTTCAAGGAAAATGTTGGTAGTTTTAGTGGCATATAGCTTCTTGTGTATCTTAAAAAATGCATATATTATCAAAAGTAGTAAAATTGCAAAGGTTAACACATCATTATGAGAAATCTGAAAATGGGGATTGTCAGAATAATTAGCTTGGGTTGAGGTAGGAGCTCTCCATATAAAGACTGGGTTTGTCAGTAAAGGTGCAGCTCTGGCAAGGTTTGCAGACTGCAGCAGCACAATTGCACTTCTTAAGCTGTTTACTCTCAAATACAGAACTGTTACAAGACCTGCCGTTGATAATAACAAGGCAGTAGTTGCAATCATCAAAAAGGTCTGCCAAGACCATAGGGATAGTGTTGGAAGCCATTCACCACTGAAGATTGGATCATTGCTAGTTTGATAAATGACTTCATTTCTTTTTGCTTTAACTTCGATACTTTTCAGACTGAGCATTTCCTTGTGATCATTATTTAGCACTATCTGAAATTCATGTTAATATAGCCTAAACTCTGGAATTGAGATATTCCAGGATTGCATGGCCAGTGTGTCTCCCTGGATTGATTGTAACTGTTTATATTCTAAGAAATTGTGAAGAACCGCTAAGTTAACGGGATGTAGGAAGATATTTTTTGCCATGAACACAATTATTTATTCTAGGTGCTACAAGGAATTTATTTGCCATGATGCTACAGGTGCATGGGTGCCTTGTAAATGCATTGGTTCTTCATGATCATAACAGTTAAGAATTATTTTTGAAATATTTGACAATAAAACTTGACCAGGAGCTACCTCCAATATAAATGATTTTATACCTTTTGGCTTGAAGTAAAAATTACAAAAACGTTTTACATTTTGTGACTCTTGAAACAGTATGGGCAGTGTTTCTTTATAGTGCCATAACATTGTTCATACTCGAAATCGGGTAGTTCTGCAAAATGTGTTTCATGGTGGTTAACTGCAATGTGTTTGACCTTTGGGATCAAATGAGTTGCATGATCTGAACTATTGTGAACTGCCACAGGGAATGTGAAAATTTGGAAGACCTGAAATGATTGTTTTGGTGTTGTTATAGGAACATTTAATGTAATTACAGAAGTTTATAATGTTGTACAGTCATTTGCAGGCTCAACACTTGATAATTCTGATCATTTTCCAGTAATGTTTACCTTGAAATTGAAATCTTATAATTACAGTGAAACCTCATTGTGTTGAAGTCAGAGGGACCCTTAGAAACTTCGACACATCTGAGGTTCAACACAAGTGAGTTTTATTTGGTAATAATTTAACTAGAGTTGTCCGGAATATTGAGACTCTGTAACTTCGACAGAAGCGGGGTATTCGACTTAAGCAGGTTCGACACAACGAGGTTTCACTGTATATACAACAGACACATAATGTAATGTCTACCAAATCATGGATCAAGTATAAAATAAAAACTTGTGACACTTGAGAATTATCAGTCATGTTACATAATTTTTGACAGTTATCAGCAATTATTGAATATGATATAGATGCAGCTGTAACAAAATTTCACTAATATGATAGGATGTTCCACAATAGAAGTTAAAGGTCACAAAAATGCATATAGAATGAGTCAACCTAAGTGATGGGAAGAACCCTTTGCAATAGCGAAACAAAACAAATTTAAAGCATTAAATACTTATAGAAAGTCAGGAAGCCTAGATAATTTGAAGACATATAAAATTCTGAGACAAAAATTCAAAGATATGTGTGCACAGACCAAGATAAAATTTGAACATAATTCCTTACTTTATGATTTTAAAAGTAAAAATGAAATGTGGTGACATATTAACACCTGAAAAGCAACCTGTATAACACCTGATAGGTGTTTAACTATTTCAAAGAATTGTTAAATATTACCAGAAATATAATTCCAGAAGATGTTGTTGAAAAGGCAACTAGTAACATAGAAGGACTTTGATGAGAATATTGAATGTGGGGATCTCAATGGTTACTTGGCTTTACATGCAATCGAGAAAGCTGTAAATCAAATGCCATCAGGTAAATCACCAGGTCCAGATGGTTTATCTATTGATGTAATCAAATCTACTCTTGTATGTTTACTTCCTATGTTAGAAAAATTATAAAATGTTATTATACATACTGATTATTTCCCAGAGAAATGGAGCAGGGCAATTATATACCCTTTATATAAAAGTGGACAGTTGAATGACCCATGCAATTACAGAGGCATATCTTTATTGAATGTTTTGGGATAGTTTTTACTAAGACTTTAAACAACAGGCTATTAAATAATGTGGACGATTTGGGTATACTTTCAGAAGCTCAAGCTGGTTATAGGAAACGGTATTGTACTGTTGATGATGCTTTTGTTCTGTTTGGGTCAATTCAGAAATATCTGATTATGAAAAGAGGTAGATTTTACTGTATTTACCCCAATTATCCAGGTGTTTGACTGCATTCAACATGATGTTTTAGGGTTTGTTTTATTGAAACAGGGTACAAATGGGAGAATATCAAAAGTATTTAGGTTATGTATTCCAAAATGAAATCATGTAACCTTACAGAGAACTGGACTACAGAATATTTTAATTGCAAGATAGGAACAAGACAAGAATGCATGGTAAGTCCATTATTAATTTCCATTTTTATTTTACACGTTTAAATGACACTTATTGAATGTTTTGGGAAAAGTTTTTACGAAGACTTTAAACAACAGCGCTATTAAATAATGTGGACGATTTGGGTATACTTTCAGAAGCTCAAGCTGGTTATAGGAAAAGGTATTGTACTGTTGATAATGCTTTTGTTCTGTTTGGATCAATTCAGAAATATCTGATTATGAAAAGAGGTCGATTTTACTGTATTTACCCCAATTATCCAAGGTGTTTGACTACATTCAACATGATGTTTTAGGGTTTGTTTTATTGAAACAGGGTATAAATGGGAGAATATGAAAAGTAATTAGGTCTATGTATTCCAAAATGAAATCATGTAACCTTACAGAAAATTGGGACTACTGAATATTTAAATTGCAAGGTAGGAAAAAGACAAGAATGCATGGTTAGTCCATTATTGTTTTCCATTTTTATTTAAACGTTTAAATGACACTGGATGCCATGGGATTTATATAAATGAATATCTTCCTAATCTTACGTCATAATCGCAAATGACATAGTAACTTTTTCAGATACACCTGGAAGACTCCAAAGACAAATTTCTCAAGTTAAAATATTTTGTAAGGAATCTGGAATGAAAGTTAAATTGAATTAGACTTAAGTTATGGTATTAAGACATGGTGGCACCACCAGAAAAACAGAAAAATGGTATTTAGAAGATAAAAGTATAGATGAGGTGCCTTACTATAAGTACCTTGGCATTGTTTTTACTAATAGAGCTTCATGGACAAAAACTCAAAAAATGCATGCTAATAAAGTCATAGGTATTATCAAAAATTATAGTAAAAAATGTGAACAAAAAAGTGTTAAACAATTATTCTATCTTTTTGATTCTATGGTTTGTGCCAATTCTTTTGTATGGTAGTGAACTGTGGGATTTTAACAGAGTAAAGATTATTGAGAGAGTTCAATATAAATTTGTAATTATGTTCTTAAAGTAAATAGTAATACACCTAATGCCGCAGCTTTAGGAGAATGTGGGTGTCTCCCTTTGTTTGTGAAGTATTCTGTTTGTTGTTTAAAATATTGGATAAGATTACTATCCATGAATGAAAATAGATACCCAACACAAATGTATAAAATGTTATTTCAGCTTGATTTTTAAAGGAAAAACAGCATGGGTATCCCATGTTGGATCCTTATTATTTCAAACTGGTTTCGGTAACATTTGGATGGCCCAAACAGTTAGAGATCAGAAATATTTCTTAACTGCATTAAACAAAGATTGACTGATATGACACTACAAGATAGGCATAGTGATGTATGCAAATGTAATTAATTATATGCATATAGGGTTTTTAAGTCAATGTTAACATGAGAAAAATATTTGATATGTGTTCCAAATATAGGCTTTAGAGCTGCATTAGCCAAGTTTAGATGCACAAATCACCAACTGGCCACTGAGGTTGGTCACAAGCAAGGAATAGACAGAGAGGACAGGATTTTTAAACATTGTTAAAAATATGGATATAATATTATAGAGGATGAGTCACATTTTTTGTTAGAATGCCCGTTGTATGCTGATATATGTAAAAATATTTGTCAAAAGATTTGCACGAACCAAATGAACAAAACTTTTCCATGTTACTAGATATGGATAACTCCTATAAAATTTTTAATTTAGCAGCTCATGTTTTTCATTGTTTCAACAACAGAACAACATTTATAGATACTTGATTTTTATCTAATTTAAGTAAGACTAATGTTTAAAGCATAATGGATTATGATTGGATATTTTCATTTTTATTTGTTTAGTCTTTTTACGTATCTAATTATTTGTACAATTCATTTTTTTCCAGTATTTTCACTTAAGTTTGATATGTACTGTCATAATTCAACTTGTATTGTCAATGACTTTTATGATATTGTTGTATTGTAGATTTTTGCGGATGAAATCAACTTATACACATGAAAGCCATTATATATAAATAGATCTTCATGATTTGTGCACACTAGTTGTAGGTAATCAGATTGAAAGTAAGTTCTATGTTTACAGGAACCATCAGTTTTATTTATTTATTTTTCCTATTCATTTACCGTACTTTAAGACTTAATGTTTATTTATTTGTATTTAATTGACATTGTTTCCAGTCGTGACCTTTCCATTTTATTTATTATTTAAGACTTATGAATTGTATTGGATTGCAGAAACTTAGGGCCTGTGGCTTCTTTTCCAGAATAAAACTTTCTTTCTTTCTAGATCCAGGCTTTGTAACATGCAGAGTGAAGTCATGTATTTGGGTAATCCAGGCCAACTTTGAAGAACGAAGACCTGATAAGCGGTAATTATAACTTTATAATATAATTTTTATTTTTTAATAATACTTTTTATCAATGGGTGCTGTGTAGTCAGATGGTTTTATTATGAAACTCTCACTGAATGGCCATCGGACTTAACATATGGGAGGGCTTAATAATATTAAGACCGATTAAACCTGGATATCATTAGTCAACAGGAAGCGCGCAATAGGCGATGACTGAATGAACCACGTCGGTCTGAATTAAATTTCTGTTGGAAAAAAAACAACCACTGCTAAATCACTTGAAAAAACCTCAGTTCAGCGAGGCAGTGAAATGTGGCGTAGACCGTCCCAAATCCACCAGGGTTTCCCAATCAATGAATTGCGTCAGTCAGAGACCTGAAAATTTGTTACACAGTTTTACACGAGGAAGAAGTACCTGTCCTGTCCGTTGTGATGAAGGGAGAGCAAGTTTGATAATTCTGCCAGCGGGACAAATTAAGTCTCCACCACTGCATCGACTGGGCAAGTCTACCACGAACCTAAGTGAATGTATTCCCGCAGTGCTAATGCATCTTCTAACATTTCCACAACCACCGACGCATGTACAAAGAGGTGGTCCGGCAGATTGTCGCGATATCGTCACCTGAAGTCTTCCTCGCCTGAATACACCTCGGCTCTGATTGTTCTGGAGGGTGTCTAACGCAGTATGACCCCAGAGAATTCAAGGCTTGGTCTGATATACAATGGCACACAGGAATGAAGATTCAAGAACAAAGGGGAAGATTCAAGAGCTAGCAGCGATTCGGTTGTTCTAGAGGATTCACAAAAGAAGCGTTACATACAAAAGGCCATCTGCTTGGTCAGTTATGAAGATGTGCCGAAAGCATTTTGCTCCGGGCGGCAAAGTGATATTCAGCCAAGTGTTAGACTGGTTTCAGAGACAGAAGATGCACCAAAGTTTGAAAAGGATCAATGACATGAAAACCTTCTTGTCAGCAAGACAAGGGTGGCCCAAAGGAATGGGCGATGTCGCCGGTCAAATTAAAAAAGAAGAAGGCATCTACAAAGAGCAGAGTGATGTGCAATGGATATGATGAAAGAAACCACAAGGCTGGTGTTTACCGATTCACCAACTCAATTGGTCGTTCAAGTTTGAAGAAACAGCATTTACAAGTCACCAACGAAGCATCAAGCTATCCTAAATGTGTATTTAAGTCCATATTGGTCGTTATGGATTATATCTAACACGTTCCGTTACGTTCGGACAGAGTGGTCATCACTTCATATTTTGACCTTGAAACAGGTTCAAGAGACAGTTTTTGCTCCAGAGAGCTCAGGGATAGCTCAGGCAAGCCGAAACTACATTCTGCTTTTCCGGACTACAATTTGATGACCTTGCCGGTCTTTTTTTTTTTTTTTGTAAACAACAATTGAGCTTTAGACGTAAATTGTTCACGTGTTAATTGAAGGTTATCACGTTATCATATAGAAGAGGTCGGGTATGATGTCAAAGCATGCACTTGAAGATTTGTTAAATTGGGGGTATTTATTCATAAAGCGGAGGAATGTTTAGTCATTGATTAGGGAATAAGCTCAACAAAGTGTGACTCCTGGGATAATTAGTCTTGTTCTAATAACAGAACGCTCTTAAGAGGGGAAGTCTTACGGGGTGACATAAAAGCGGATCGAACTGTCACGCTAGAGAAGCTTGCTTTTCTAGCGAAGCAGTTGGTTCGCCGGATTTGTGCGCCACAAACATGGGTACGAATCCCCGATCGGCCCAGCATTTTCCCCTGAGCAATTTGTCTTCGTAACATAACTCGTACATCTTTAGTTCGTCTGGTAACCGTAATATTCTCCTTGGAATATACTGTAACCGTTCCTTTCTAAAACATTGGCATACCAACATATAGTGAAATTCATCACCTAAGTCCAATTAGTTACATAATGGACACGATCTTTCTCTATAGGACAGCCTTTGAAATCGTCTTTCCCTGACTGGCAATTTATGCTCACCTGATCTATATTTTGACATGGACCTGCGAACCCTAGGTGATATCAAGGTTAAATAAGGGTTCACAAAATGTTTTGTCTTTAAACAAAGAATATCTGAACACCGACAGACTTGAAACGCTTTCATGCCACTGTTGCTGGCATTGGTCTTGCAACCTGAGTTTCAAACTGTGATATAACCATGTCGGGTTGATATCTCTCTTGTCTGTCCACAAAGTTTGCATACCATTTACAAAGAGTAAATCCCTAAGTGGGGATATCCACGTTGATTATATTATTGCCAAACTTTTAGATAGAGAAGACTTCGATATAGGACAAAGGAGTTTTTGTAGCTTTTCCAGAGGTTATATTAGCCCGGAATCTAAGCAACCTTGCCTTTGCCTCTACACAAATGGTACCTATACGAACTTCCCCATAAACAAATGCGGTCGGCATTGAGTTAGAAACGCCTATTAACATTTTCAAGAACTTCAAGTGAATTCTTTTAATAATTATGAAATCCTCAACTTCTCAAACCTTGCAACCATTTAAGAGTACAGGTAATATAGTGGTATCAAACAGATGCAGTCTAACCTCTACTGGCAACTCTAATACATTTGCGTATCTCATCTTGGCGTACATGCAGGGTTGCGGTAGCCTTTTCAGAATTAAGTTTCATAGCTTTATTAAATCTACCGTTATAACAGAACAAAACACCGAGGTACAGAAACTTATCTACGACATCAATATAGTCTGAACCTATCTTGAACTGTGGTATTTCTCTAATCTTGCCTCTCGAAAATACAATCACTTTACGTTTTTGAGAATTCACAATACACACTACCTAAAGCAGGAATCATTATTAAGCCGAACACTGTGCGAAAAAAGGGCAAAAACAAATCAAATGTACAAGGTAAGGCTAATAGTAGTGACCTGCAGGTATCGGTAGTGCTGTGTTAAGTGTATATGACAGAGAATAAACCATGATCTAGATTTAATGAAGGGATGTTTACGTTAACAGAGAGAAAAAGGTTGATTTAATGAAGGGATGTTGACGATGACAGAGAATAAACCGTATGCTTGATTTAATGAAGGGATGTTGACGGTGACAGAGAAAAAAAACCATGAGCTTGATTTATGAAGGGATGTTGACGATGACAGAGAATAAACCATGAGCTTGATTTAATGAAGGGATGTTTACGTTAACAGAGTGAAAACGGTTGATTTAATGAAGGGATGTTGACGATGATAGAGAATAAACCGTATGCTTGAATTAATGAAGGGATGTTGACGGTGACAGAGAAAAAACCATGAGCTTGATTTATGAAGGGATGTTGACGATGATAGAGAATAAACCATGATCTAGATTTAATGAAGGGATGTTTACGTTAACAGAGAGAAAAAGGTTGATTTAATGAAGGGATGTTGACGATGACAGAGAATAAACCGTATGCTTGATTTAATGAAGGGATGTTGACGGTGACAGAGAAAAAACCATGAGCTTGATTTATGAAGGGATGTTGACGATGACAGAGAATAAACCATGAGCTTGATTTAATGAAGGGATGTTGACGATGAGAGAGAATAAACCATGAGTTTGATTTAATGAAGGGATGTTGACATTGACAGAGAATAAATCATAATCTCGATTTAATGAAGGGATGTTGACGATGAGAGAGAATGAACCATGAACTTGATTAATGCAGGGATATTGATGATGACAGAGAATAAACCATAAGCTTGATTTAACGAAGGGATGTTGACGTTGACAGAGAATAAACCATGAGTTTGGTTTAATGAAGGGATGTTGACATTGACCGAGAATAAATCATAAACTCGATTTAATGAAGGGATGTTGACAATGAGAGAGAATGAACCATGAACTTGATTTAATGCAGGGATATTGATGATGACAGAGAATAAACCATAAGCTTGATTTAACGAAGGGATGTTCACGAGATGCTAATAATAAGAAGATCCTGCACAGAACCTCTCTACGACTGGTATCGTCCTGTGTGTTAGGTCTTTGCGTGGTGCAGCTTATCCTTTGACCGTCTCAATCAATGGTCTTGCCCAATCGCAATCAACAAATTCGACTATACGACCAGTGTAAAATTATTTAAAAAATACAGGTAGCGCCACCAGTCTTCAGGAAATGATGAATCACTCCATAATCAATATGCAAGGAAAGAATCATGGCAATCAATGCATTAGTTATTCAGATACTTGAGCTTTTTTTTTTATCAAACTTATAATTATTCTGGGCTACTTTAGATCAACATAGCTCGGAACATATAGGTAAAAGTGACCTTATTTCAAGTTTCCATTGAGATTTTTATGGGCCTCCATGGGTGTAATGTGAGAGAATTCGAGACCCAGCGGATACAATTTGTGCGCCATCTGACTGACTAGGTGCTCAGTCTTTAGCAAAATATGGGTCACCATGACCTAATTTCAGGTTTCCAAGGAGATTGGCCAATGACCTCCCTGATTACACAGTGCATTAGTTATTCAGATACTGGGGCTTTTGTATCATTTTTAGTTCAGCTGACTATAAGTCATCTCAGCTATAGTCGTGGTCCATTGTCCGTCCGTCCGTCCGTCTGTCTGTCTAACTGTCCGTGTGTCCGTCCGTTAGACTGGCATGTTTTGAAACCATTAGACCTATGAATCCAAAATTCGGCATACCGTTAGATGTCACCAAAATCTCCTACCATACCGAAATTTGGTCAATATGACTTCGTTCCTTCGAGATATTAAGGAAAATCCTCAAATTTCCATTAAAAACCTATTATCACACATCAGGACTGCCTAATATCAAAACCTCTTATCTGTTTTTCTTAATTTTTACCAGAAGTAATCTCCTATATATTTCCTATATACTTGCCAGAAATTAAATCCGTAAAGTATAATTTCTTTAAGTTATGGGCCCGAACACAGTGGACTTTGTAAAAAATCAGGAAAATATTTACTCACTTAACATGAAAAATTTTGAAACTAGAGACTATTTTCCCAAGTATATAACTTTGTTTAATTAAGATTCAATTGTTTGCCCAAAATTAGATCTGAATGTTGTCAATTTTTCAGTTATTAGCATAAAAATAAGATCATTACCTTAAATTTTGCCCAACTTTGACCATGGCACGTTTTGTTCCTGTAAGTACTATTGATTTAATTTCCACAGCATGTAAACATTAGTATTTAATTTGTTTAAATCTGAAATTTGAAAATAAAAGCTTGAAAATTAGGCAAGTTATTTTTTTTAAGGTTCTATTGTAGTCATTTGCTTTGTCCATATGCAGGTCCCACTCCAGGTCACTGGAAGTCAGCTATGCCAGGGTTTCTCATTTGTTACAGTCACTGGGGTAGATACCCTGCTGTGACAGGTGTACAGTTATTCTCATATTACCACCCAATCCCGCAAGTGTTTTCAGTTGGACGCCGCCGCCGCTGCCGCCGCATAGATTTCCAGAGAACTCCTCCGTAACCACTGGGCAGATTTTCTTTTTTTAAATTCGGAATTATGATCGGGTGACATGTGAACTGCTGCGCCCTCATTTTTGGTTGACCTCTGACCTTTCCTCTCTGCCCAGCGTCCATTTGTGCGTCTATTTCCAAACATAAACCCACATCTCGGGAACCGTGTGACCGATTCGGCCAAAATTTTGCATGTGTATAGATCTCACATAGCTCTTTATTATTCGCAAAACTGGTGGCGCCACCTGGAACCATTTTTGCACAGCGTCCATCTGTTCATCTGCCTTGGGATAAAATCACCTTTATCTCGGCAGTGGTTTGACTTATCCACCTGAAATTTTGCAGGTTTATACACCTGGACAGCTTTCTTGATTTTATGACCTATATCACCTATATTCACGTTTAAGCTGCAGACATCCAAGCTCATATCTCGAGAATCATTTGACCGATTGGGCCAAAATGTTGCATGTGTATAGATCTCATATAGCTCTTTATCATACGCAAAACTAGTGGCGCCACCTGCAACCATTTTTGCACAGCGTCCGTCTGTTTGTCTGCCGTGGGATAAAATCACTCATATCTCGTCTGTGGTTTGACATATCTGCCTAAAATTTTGCAGGTTTATACATCTTGGATAGCTTTCTTGAATTTGTGGCAGGTGGCGCCACCTATATTTATGTTTACGCTGCAGACATCCAGGCTTATATCTCAGGACTGGTTTGCTGTATCCTCCTGAAATTTTGCATGTATGTAGATCTCATATAGCTCTTTGTCCTTCACAAAACTGGTGGCGCCAACTGCAACCATTTTCGCACCGCGTCCGTCTGTTTGTATGCCGTGGGCTAAAATCACTTATCTGCCTACAATTTTGCATATGTATACAACTTGGACAGCTTTCTGGATTTTGTGGTAGTTGGCGTAACCTACATACACATTTCGGCTGTAGACATCCATGCTAATATGCAACACACCTCGCTCTATTTTCCCTTGCCACTCAATCCATGCCTCACTTCACCCATCCCATTCTGATTTCGGCGGATACACGTAGTCGCTTGCCGACTACCCGTATTCTAGTTGTTATTGTTTTCACTGTATCTCCTTAATTGTAATGCTGTTTCCACTCCAATATACAAAAACTTTCCTTTAAAAAGTAATTCAAGGTGTAATCCAGAAGAAGCAATGTTGTGTTAATGTAGTAATTTTAGAGCATCAATTTTCTTTTAAATGATTTTTTAACAAATATAATTAAACCTATCAGTGTGCTTAAATTTATAAAATATGAAGCAAAATATGGAAAAATAAAGGCACAATTTAAAATTGTGAAATCTGAATAAAGTATTATTTTTAGATATTTATTGTTTTGCAAATTTATTTTTGTGGTAAAAAATAAATAAACATCTGTATGCATGATGTGGTAATGTCTGACAAGATTGAGATTTATGATGATGCAGTTTAGAATTATGAATCAACTTTTATATTCAGATATATATGTTATATTTGAAATGTATAGAAATATGAACTTATAATAAAAAAAATTTATGTGATAAAAAAATGAGGATCTAATACAAACATTTGTTCAAATTTTTATGTGCCTTAGCAGAATTTGAGATCAGGCTTTGTTTGCACTGTATGTATATGCAGAAGTGTTGCTAATCCCCCCCCCCCTCCCCCCCGTCTGCTGCTAATTGATTCCTGTGCACTGGGACATTAGATTTTATTGCAAATGTGTAAAATTTATTTAATTAGATCTTAATGAAACATATTCTTGTCTTAGGAGAATAGAACATAAAGTGATAAGCTCTGTCCATCATCTCTCCATTATCATTAAATATATATTAATTAAGAAATTTTTCCAATAAGAACTCTTGAAATAACTTTCATATGCAGTATGTGCTTGGAATTAAGCTTTTTAAGGCTGAAATTTGAAAGCAAATTATATATTCAGTTGTGTATTACTGGAGATGTTAAAACTTTAAAAAAAAATGATATTATAAATAAATTAAGAAATAATTGAAACTTCATATATTATCAGCTTTGATTGTCTACCAGTCTGTCTTTCCTTTTTAAAGTATTAAGTAATTATGAATGAACTTTTTTTCATATAAGCATTGTTGAATTAAGTGAAAATCCTATGTATATACACTATAATGATACAGATATGTTGTAACTCCCACCATTCCACACACACCCTACCACCACCAAGTCCTTTCATCTGTGGACATTAGTTATATTTCAACTATATACATTTCATAAAATAAAAAATATATACATTTAATAATATATATTATAAAAAAAAGATTCAACTAAACAAATGTGTAAACTACTTAAATGTCAACAGTTAATCAAAAAGCCAACTAATGATCATGCTGGTAATAGTACAGATCATTTGTTCACAAACTGCTCACATGCTTCAGTTTCAACATTAGGAAACACATGGTCAGGTCACAAAATATTATTTGCAACAGTTTCTTGCTCGTCAATACAAACCAATAATATAAACCAACCATGGCCTATATTTCCTCTTCCTCTTGCACTTTATCTCCATTTGATATTATTTTAGATTCTTACCTTCAAGGTCAACTTCAGCTGAGCACAGTGACCCATGGGTCCCTTGTTTTAATTATTCTGGGTGGTATTTTCGAGCACCTTAACTCGGAGGCTATCGTTCACAGTGACCGAATATCAGGTTTTCAAGGAGATTCTGTGGACCTCTCTTTTACGGGTTTTCAGTTAGAATTTTCTAGGTCTAGCGGTAACGATTTGTGCCCTATTAACGGACGGACAGACGGACGACGGACAAAGAGTGATCGCTATATATAGCTAAGATGACGTTTAGTCAGCTGAGCTAAAAAATTAAGACGCAGAAATTGTTTTGAGGGATTCAAAATTTAGCTTCCATCGCATGATGGACTGACTTACGTTAAGCATGTCCGGAGTGATGGGGAGGGATAGAGTTGATTGGGTATTTTTCGGTAGTGACGTCAGCATCATTTGTTGCATCACCATCTGGTGCATCTGGGCATTCTGCATCATCATCATCTCCATCATGTCTGAAAACCACCATGAATACGTCTGTAAAATGACCACTCAAAGTATGTCTTAAACACCATTATTAAGGTCATTGACGAAACGTCTTGTTAACATAATGTCTGAAATGACATCGATAAAAGTCTGATGTCGAGACAACCTCCCCCCTTTTGCTCCCCATCACAATATTCAATAAGCATGTCAATTATGCAACAAGAATTTGCTCAAAGTATGCCTCGGTGGTACAAAAGGACCACACCAAGAGCAAATAAAGCAGTTAAAAACTGACTATATGATCTATAGCTCAAAGATAAATTGGGGGGGAGGGGGTTATGGCATTCAGACATTGATCAGTAAAGAGAACAGAGAAATGACACTTTTTAAAATACTTTGATTGTAACAGCAAATGACAAGATTGGACTAAAATTCTTTATCATGGATTAAACAGCACAGGCAATTTAAACTTAAAAAGCAGCGACTCCCATAAAAAAGTCCATATAGTTGTCTATCAATAAGCAGCGACTCCCATAAAAAAGTCCATATAGTTGTCTATCAATAATCCAGCTTTTCTATGTTTATTTGATTGTATGGTTACATCTGTGTTATCAAAATGGAAATGGTGCAAGTATATTCTAAACATTAACTCTGTACAATACAGATATAAATGCAAACTGATATATACGGAAAACGCCTATATTATATGCATCTTAATTAAGATGGGAATGGTAAAAAACCTTGGTTACTCACAGAAGCTCAAAATATGCAATGCAGGTTTTTTTTTGTATATGTGAGGATGATGCAAGAAGCTGGAGAATATATCACTAGGTAAAAATATTTATAACATTAGATATTAAATCTACATAATAAATCGAACATCTTTTAACCCGAAAAAAACCAGCACAGTTTTTGATTTCTTTGTGAAATCAAAAATCGCTATACGGATATCTTAGAATCTAAGCTAGCGTTAATTGACTGTGTTAATCAAGAAACGTGTCCTATTGCTGATATAAATAACTTTAATTGTATCCGCCAAAACGAAGTTTTGCGGATACTATGTTTTGGACCGGGTTCCGCCGCCGCCGCAGTCGTTTCCGGAGAACTCCTCTGAGACTACTGGACTGATTTTTCCGAAACTTACACCAATTATCAGGTCACATGTGAACTGGTGAATAACCAATTGGCGTTGACCTCTGACCTTTCCTCTCTGCCCAGCGTCCATTTGTGCGTCTGTTTCCACACATTAGCCCACATATCTCGGAGACCGTTTGACCGATCAGGAAAAAAGTTTTGTACAAATGTAGCCCTTGGATAGCTTTATAACATACACAAAAATGGTGGCACCACCTGAAACCATGTTTGCACAGTGCCCATCTATTCGTCTGCCTTGGGTTAAAATCACTCATATCTCCGCACTGGTTTGACTATTTCACCTGAAATTTGGCATGCGTATACATCCTGGATAGCTTTATTTATTTCAAGACAGGTGGCGCTACCTACATTCACATTCACGCTGCAGACATCCATGCTTATATCTCCGGACTGGTTTGACGTATCTTCCTGAAAATTTCCATATGTATAGATCTCACATATATCTCTTTATCATACGCAAAACTGGTGGCGCCACCTGCAACCATTTTTGCACAGCGTCCGTCTGTTTGTCTGCCGTGGGCTAAAATCACTCATATCTCAGTAGCTGTTTGACTTATCTGCCTAAAAGTTTGCGTGTTTATACATCTTGGCTAGCTCTCTCGATTTTTTTTTGCAGGTGGCGCCACCTACATACATATTTCGGCTGCAGACATCCATGCTAATATGCAACACACTTCACTCTATTTCCACTTGCCACTCAATCCATGCCTCACTTCACCCGTTCCGTATTCTAGTTTAATAAGTATTATGAGTCTATTAGTAAGATTATGTATGGTACTAGTATGGGAGGTGTTATCAAGAAAAAAAAAGTAAATTTCAAACTAAACCTTTCTGGAAAAACAGTTAAAGAGAACTGTACAAAGAAATGCGTGTTTTATGCGAAAATCATGGATATTGAACGGACATTGCCATGACACTGCTGATGTTGACTTTCGTAGGTATAAAGAGGCCAAACGGCTATTTAGAAACAAGTTGCGAAAGCTTAAGCTGATATATATGCAATAAAAGTCTGTGATGAAATAGAAAAACTGGCAGACAAGAATGATGCTACTTTTTGGTCCTTCATGAAACACAGGTCCGTCAGCCGTCTGAATTGTTATATAATGGATTTATTTTACGTGACCGGCAGGAAATCCTACATGCATGGAAAGAACACATATCTAAATTACAGCTAAGAGTTTTAAGACAATCATTTAAGAAAGGCAGAAAAGTCATTAAAGTCTAAAAAAACGAACTACAGGAACTGGCAGGATATCAGAACGTCTTGCTGACCGCTTGAATAACACAGACTAGCTGCTTGCATGAGTTGCCAGTGGGCTACTTGGACATATTTTGATGCTTTATATATATAAATAAGTGATTCCTTACGCTGTGTTTCAATGTATCCGCAAAAAACGTATCCGCAAAAGACGTACGTACGTTAATCCATAGTGCGCAGTCCGCAAAAACTGTTTCCATAAGTACGTACGTTTTTCTTGCGGATACCCTTTCACGAGCCTCTTTTGAAACTGCAAGGACGACAGGCAGGAAGAAGGTCAACGTGTCTCATCTCACCTGGCGCCGTAGCCCATAAGAATGAACTCCTCAGTTGCTTTTTTTTCAGTGACTGACGCATTGTGGAGTCCATAGATTGCACCTGCAGTTAACTGTGATTATAACACTCCATACACAACTGTGAGATTTAACATATATCCATTGATTAATGTTCAGTACATCTATGTGTATTGTATATTTGACGACTAGAAAACATTACTGTTCTTTTCTCAGCCCTTTTTTGCACCAAGGAAGTTAAAATATGAACATAATAGTACACAGGCCTAAAGCCTTATACAGGACTGCCACGAAATGCAAGATGTCTACCGGGGCTGTTAATGCTTCAATTCTCTCTGGATAAATCAGTTGTTGATGTTAGAGGTGCTTCATGCTTTCCAGAATGGTTATTCTTTATTACAGTCCTTTCGACATACAACATAATGTGAAATTGGTATGTTAAAACCATAGGAAATATTTTTATTTAATTTTCTTTCAAAGAGTAACAGATCGTATCGTGCTATAACCTCAGTTAGCCCTTTGGGGGCCGGTGACGCAACAGAAACCTGAAACCTGTTGCGTCGACGTCGGCGGCTACTGGCGCCGGGGCACTGTTGGGAAATGTAGGCATTTTTGCCATCCGCAAAACGGATGAATCGCTCACCGATCCGTTTCGATACTGTCCGTTTTTGCGGATGCGCATGCGGAGCTCGTTAAAACGTACATATGGAAACAGTTCATCTTAAAAAGAGAGATCTGATTTTTTGCGTATGAGACTTACGAGATTTACGGATGAATGGAAACACAGCTTAAATTGACATGCTCTGAGTGTTGCTCAGTCAGCGTTTGTAGCTGAGATTGATACAATGTTGTGTGTGACTCGGCCAACAAGATGTTGTTCATCATCACAGGCTGAGTGATTTATTCTTTGCCAGAATAAAATCAATAAAAAAGAACGTCACCTTTTGACTGCTTAATGCAATGACACCTGCCACTCCCAACTACATATCTTTCAAATGTATGTGGTGCCCTGACTCACTCGGTTATAAATATTTAGATACACAACCTATTGAGAGGATACGGCCAGCTAAATACATATGACTTACAGAAATACGCTGGTGCTGACAAATTTAAAGTTTTTCCTTGATTAGTATTGCTTAAGTCCACTGTATTTTCTTATGTACTTGGACGATAAGATTTAATATAAGGATTTTTATATACAATGCATCTGATATTCATGGTGAATTCAGTCCTTAAAGCTTCAAATCAGTTGCGAGAGCAATCATATTTCTACATAGCTTTCATTCATGGAGCCACTGGTATTATATACATTTGTTAGAATTTTGGCAACTCAAAACTCTTCTTCCACAACAAACCTTAAAAAAACCTGGATAAATGTTGTCTTTGTCAGTGTGAGAAAAAGGAGAAGCTCAAGGGCCCAGAAGATTGATCATTTCTGACAATAGATACCCCTATATCATAAGGTAAATCAACTTCCTATTTGTTAGATCCAAAAAGACTTAATGATGGTTATGGAATTGAAAGCCCTTTGCAGAAGAAAAAAGCAAACTACCATGATTCTTGCCGCCTCATGTTAAATAATACGAAACTGGAGCCTGCCCAGAAAAGAGCATCCGTAGATGACTGATTTGTGGAAACTATGGTCAAATTCACACGAACTTCTGTGAAGACGAAAGTGCCCTTGGAGACAGATTAAAATTAAAGCCAGCTATTCATCAAGCCTTTCTGCAGAACTCATGTGATTTGTGGCTTACTTTCCGTACAGATTAATAAACTGTAAAGTTCATAAATAACGCCTCTAGCTCTGTGACGGATGAAGGCCTACGGGCTTATTTATCTATATATCTACAATGAAAAAAATGTACATAATTGGGACAGTTCATAGTCTTTAAAATAAATAAACCAAAGGTCTCCTTTTCTAAAATTATTGTATTTTTATATTATCTAAATGTTTTATTGATACCTTCACTCAACGTGTATGAGTGAACAGAGTATATAACTTATTTGCTTATGGTCATTGTTTTCGGTCGATCCTCTGTGTGTTGTATGTATGCTATCTTTAGAATATCTGAAGAATAGTTTCATAGTTTTGATAAGAACTTCCATATATATATATATATATATATATATATATATATATATATATATATATAAGTTGGGAGAGCGCACATCTCAGGAACTGCGTCCCGTTATTTCGTTTTATCTAAATTGTGATGGTATATCGTTTTGGTTAAAATAGACTAAACGTCCTATCAACGGCCAAAATTATACAACACGTCATCATACGATCATCATCTATGTACAGCTTAATTAAACGTGACATGGCGTGATGTCACTGAGAATGACGTTAAAGGCATACTGGTATGCTGTTTCGTAAAAATCATCAGCTTTATTTATTTTTAACACCATATTCCAGGGAAGGCTTTATCAGAATAAAAGTATGTTTACGAAAGGGTGCTATTATACATAGAGAATTACAATAAAATACAATGTCATAGTGGTCCAATAAAATGACTTCAAACAGTCAGAGGATAAGAGAAAACGCAGCGATGCCAGCTCAGCTAAAGTCAAGGTACAAATATAAGGTAGAGTAATGTAGTCAACAGTAAGCAGCAAAGTTGATAATTATATAAGATGCAGTTTCATTAAAAAACAAAGTACCATAGTTTGATAAATAGGTAGAACTGTACTGTATATGAGTACGTATAAACGTCTAAATAAATATGCGCTTAAAAACGGTTATGGAAAAAATGAGATGACTCTTTCAGTATTATTTAACTATACAAACACAAAATGAAAACAAAATTATGGTATTATATGCAAGATAATAAGAGCGCCCTAGCCTTTTATAGCTCTTTAGAGTGTTGGCATTTTTAAAGCTTAACCGTAGGCTGTTACTTCCATAAAACACTATACCTGCATAAAAGGGTGAGGTTTTTTTAATTTCTGAAGATTAATATAGGAGTGTTGATGAACAAGTGCGATACTAATGAACATCACTGGCGAGAGTACAATTCTTAATAAGTTAAGAAGGGACGAGTCCATTGATACATTTATATACAGGGGTGGATCCAGGATTTAGGAAAAGAAGGGGTCCAACCCAGGAGGACAAATGACAAAACCTAAAAAAAAAAGATCCCCAGGTCCGGAAAAGGGGGCTGCAGGCCGAAAAAATTGATCTGAAACCCTAATCCCGTATCACTGTATCACTGTATCCCGGCTTATACTGCTCTCAGATTATCGACGTTCAACACCTGTGTCAGGTATGTACATGTGGATCTCAAAATCAGTAAATACCTAGCGAAATCAAAATAATCTTTTTAAACGTCGCGTCACGTTGACGCGCACGGTGCCTGAGTAACCAGCCTTTTTATCCTTGTATTTTTTTATATATTCTTGTAACATTTTAAGACTCCAGACAAGAAAAGAAACTGAGATAGATCTCTTTCTATCTTCAAATTGTTACCTGCAGATGAAAGTGTCCTGTAATGAGACGATGTAGACATGACTGATATTTTCATGCTTTTTAAATTGCTTTCATAATAAAATTTTCTTTACAGATATTTAGTGCATGGAAATTTTTTTTCCGTATTACATGCTTATTACAGGCTAATCATACATTCCCTGAAACCCCATTGGTAAGCCAAGTATTGACCATTTAATCGTTTGATTTTACATACATTCACTAAAAACCCTGAATAAATCTTATTATAAAATTACCCTCTTATGATAGGAAATACGCGTATTTCCTAGAAATTTTAGTAAATACGTGAAGTCCCTGAGTTAATTAGGAACTTCTACTGATTACACATATTCACTGTTACATATATATATAAGGGATATATGTAAGGGATGCATGTATACGCGAAGATTTACGGATACAATTTTATTTATGTATTTTATATGTAATTGCATGCATGTTTATGTGTGTGTATATGTATGTGTTTATGTCAATATATGTGGAATGTAAATGTTTACGTATTCGTATGTATTCATGTGTAGGTGTATATGTTTACATTTAATTATATCGTATTTTTGTAAGTTACATAAAAATATATTTTGCTACAAACTGTCGAAAAAGGGTAGTCTGCTGAAAATACCGAAAATGACGTCGTGTAAATAATGTTCTCAGCCGACGTAATGAATCCACAGTAATGTACATACAAACCATGATAAACAAAAAGGATGATTTCAAACAAATATTACAGTCAATATATATTTTCATGCATAGATAGAGTGACAACTTTACCTCTAAATATCCATAATTCCCAAGATTTAATACAAGTTGACAAGTTGCCCCCAAAAACGTAAACAGATGTCGTCTGTGAGTGTATTCGTCTGATCACGTTACTCTTGCTCTATTCAGTCTCTATGTACGTTTTATATGTCAAATAGATTTCAATTGTGTAATTAACAGTCAATTTTTGTGAACAGAGTGTGTCCTTTACCGATTTTTCCCCTGTTAGACTACTTAATGTAAGGACAATCAGATGGGAACATCTCCTCCCCGTGAGTAACAGACCTTAATATCAAGACGAACGCGGGACAAACATGGGACAATGTTGGGCATATCATCCAATTTCATGAATCATAATAATCATGTATGAACTTTTATTTTATTTAAATTTTGACATGTTATGTGACACTTTTCATATTCATTCACACATCATAGCGTGCTTTTTTTTTATCTATATACACATTATTCATGTCATGTGACCACTTTTAAATTAACGTTACATCATGATATCCCTTATTTTTTTTTACCTTTAAACCTGACACGTTATTTTTAAACCAAGTGACCACATCTTTTACCACTATAAATATTGAAAAAATAATGTGGGACCACATTTTATTTGACAAGCCATATAAGTTTGTTTAATAATATAACATTACAAATATTTTTGTCAATTTTTATTGTAAAAAATGTGGTCACACAATATATAACCACATTTCATACTATATATATATATATATATATATATATATATATATATATATATATATAATACTAACTTAATTGGCTGGTCAAAAAAATGTGGTCACAACTTATTTTTTTTAATATTTATTGGTAAAAATGTGGTCACACCATATGTGACCAGATATTATAATATTATATATAATACAAATTTATATGGCTAGTCAACTAAAATTTGGTCACACCTTATTTTTCTTAATATTTATTGGTAATAAATGTGGTCACACCATATGTGACCAGATATTGTATATAATATTATATATATATATATATATATATATATATATATATATATATATATAATTCAAACTTAAATGGCTGGTCAAAGAAAATGTGGTCACACCTTATTTTTCTTAATATTTAAAAAATGTGGTCACACCATATGTGACCAGATTTTATAATGCGATATTTTTTAAAATACACAAACTTATATGGCTGATCAAATAAAATGTGGTCACACCTTATTTTTGTCAATATTTATTGGTAAAAAATGTGGTCACACCATATGTGACGGCATTCTTTAATATTATATATATATATATATATATATATATATATAAATATATATAACAAGCTTAATTGGCTGTTCAAATGAAAGGTGGTCACGCCTGATTTTTTATTGGTAAAAAAATGTCTTTTTGTTTGAATAAAAATAGGATTTAATATCCATGCAATTAATTATAAAGATATTGGAGGTTTTGTATCAAACTTTTGATTATTATTGGGGGCACTTGCAAGTTTTATAGCTCGGGGGATATAGGTCGCAGTGACCCAATTTCAGGTATCCAAGGAGATTTTAATGGACCTTCCTATAGGTGTTTAGTTACAGGCTTCTAGGTTAAGCGGTTATGATTTGTTCCCTGCTGACGAACGGCCAGATGCCCGGACGGCCGGACGGACGACGGACAAAGCGCCATACCTATACCTCAGATGACTTACAGTCAGCTCAGCTAAAAATGTGGTTACACCATGTGTGACCAGATTTTATAATGCGATATTTTTTTATAATACACAAACTTATATGGCTGATCAAATAAAATGTGGTCACACCTTATTTTTGTCAATATTTATTGGTAAAAAATGTGGTCACACCATATGTGACGGCATCTTTAATATTATATATATATATACTAGCTGATAGACCCGGTATACCGGGCTTATTGCCGGGGTTGGGGAGATTTATTAACTGAGATGTGAAATGTTGGCTCACTTTTTTAATCCAAATGTTAACAGAAAATATAGGTTTTCAGTGGGAAACTGTCTCCATAAGATATGTAGAAACATTTTGGCACGACTGCAGAATAACTCACGCACCTCTCTCAGGCAAAACATTTCTGTGAACAGAAAACGTTTCTATGTACAGCTGCTTGTATCTTAATTTTGCCACTTACTTTTAAATTACATGAATCCTTAACATCATACCGTCCGTCCGTATAAACTCATAATCTGGTGGAGACAGTGCGTGAGTGATCCTGCAGTCGCTTCTATATTTTTAACATTCATTCTGTGGTTCTGTCCTCTTGGCAAGAAATTTATACCCCGGTAAGTTTACCTGACCTGGCCAGTGATGGTGTTGACATTGCGAACCGGAATGAGACGCGGGAGCATTCAGGTTTTCGATGATATTTGACTGGATTCTACCGGTGGACGTATAAAGATTAGGTTGATGTGAGGAACACATGAAAGATTTATTGAATGTACGTTGCAAGGAAACTGTTCCTGAAGAAAGAAACAGAAATATGCATACCTCGTAAGTAGCAGAAGCGGACCCAACGGCATTCCATGCAGAGGGTCCGTATTCATTTTCAACCGCCGCAATGTTTTTTTTTTTTCATCGTATCAGGCAAATTTTAAGGCCTGAAACCCCAGAAACCACTCCACCCCACCCCACCCCACCCACGCATGTTCCTGAAATTGGGACCTTGAATTAGGTTTTGTCATTAATCCTCCTGGGTTGAACTCTCCATTTCATAAAGCGAGAAACATGTGTTTTTCTCTTTTACTGACCTCGCACGTGGGTCAAATCCCTCATTGAAAGCAAGCGCTATTCATATGAACAATAGTCCTTAGTGTTAGGGGTTAAGTGACCACGATGCACGCATTCCGGTGATTGCCGAAGGCAGTTCGGCTGTGCTCGGTAAAAAAATGAAAAAATCACTCAAAATTATATGTATATTTAAAATTATTTATTTTCATATCGCCTATGTCACTGCGGGAATAATAACCTTTAAAATGATGTATGGCACAATATTGTACACAGCGCGGTTTTAGAGAACATTGCGCACAAACGTGAACTGAATTCCTTTTATAAGTATTATAGATAACAAACTTAATTGGCTGTTCAAATGAAAGGTGGTCACACCTGATTTTTTATTGGTAAAAAAATGTCTTTTTGTTTGAAAAAAATAGGATTTAATATTCATGCAATTAATTATAAAGATATTGGAGGTTTTGTATCAAACTTTTGATTATTCTGGGGGGCACTTGCAAGTTTTATAGCTCGGGGGATATAGGTCGCAGTGACCCAATTTCAGGTATCCAAGGAGATTTTTATGGACCTTCCTATAGGTGTTTAGTTACAGGCTTCTAGGTTAAGCGGTTATGATTTGTTCCCTGCTGACGAACGGCCAGATGCCCGGACGGACGACGGACAAAGCGCCATACCTATACCTCAGATGACTTACAGTCAGCTCAGCTAAAAATGTGGTTACACCATATGTGACCAGATTTTATAATGCGATATTTTTTTATAATAAACAACCTTATATGGCTGATCAAATAAAATGTGGTCACACCTTATTTTTGTCAATATTTATTGGTAAAAAATGTGGTCACACCATATGTGACGGCATTCTTTAATAGTATATATATATATATATATAACAAACCTAATTGGCTGTTCAAATGAAAGGTGGTCACACCTTATTTTTCTTAATATTTATTGGTAAAAAATGTGGCCACACCATATGTGACCAGATATTATAATATTATATATAATACAAACTTATATGGCTAGTCAACTAAAATTTGGTCACACCTTATTTTTCTTAATATTTATTGGTAAAAAATGTGGTCACACCCTATGTGACCAGATATTATAATATTATATATAATACAAATTTATATGGCTGATCAAATAAAATGTGGTCACACCTTATTTTTCTTAATATTTATTGGTAATAAATGTGGTCACACCATATGTGACCAGATATTATATATAATATTATATATATGTGGTCACATATGGTGTGACTATAGTTGTGAGCCATATATATATATATATATATATATATATATATATATATATATATATATATATATAAAACAAACTTAATTGGCTGGTCAAATAAAAGGTGGTCACACCTGAATGTTTATTGAGAAAAAAAATTGTCTTTTTGTTTGAAAAAAATAGGATTTAATATAGAAAAAAATCAGGGATATCATAATGTAAGAATATATTTAAATGTGGTCAAACCACATTTTTTTACTATTTCTAACTAATAAACGTGGTCACATCAAATATCAATATTAATAAATGAGATCACACCTTAATAATGTCATTTATTATAACTAAAAAATGTTGACACATTTTTTATAATTGTATAATAAACAGTGGCGGATCAAGAAATTCGAGAACAGGGGGAGGGGGGGCGCTAATATTTGGTTGTTGGCTGATAGGTATGATAAAAATCTCATCTTAAAATTTTGTGTAGTAAATTTAATATATATATATATATATATATATATATATATATAAATATATATATATATATATATATATATATATAATTAGACAAATTTATTTTTTTTATTTCATCTATTTTCATCATGTATCCCTTAAAATTAATTAATTAATTATAGGTATATGGGGGTATTGGGAAATTTTGGGAAATTCTTTAAATGTGCAATGTAAAAAGGACATTTTGAGGCACCTGTCACATAAAGTATGAGGATTTTCTGTCGGAGGTTGGGTTATATTAACGTGTGGCCGGCTTTCATATTCATATTTCTTCAAAATAAGAATATTAACTTAAAAGTAGAATGTTGATGGCAATGGGGAATATGCACATCTATGTTTATAACTTGCAAAATATTATCATCTTTCAAAAGTAATTCTCGTGGTAAAATATTTGTTAAAATGTTCAAGTCGTATATCAAAATTTTTACCGGCTTCTCCTTAGGCTAACGGGAAGGCCGTGCCTAACTCACAGGCGAATGCAATTTGGGCGGTTCCTTAGAGTTATGACCCATCAGAGTGTAATAAAAGAAATAATTGGATGCTAACTTATAATATGGACTCAATCACAAAGCTGTTCATTAATATCCTAAAATTATGAATTGGAAAGTAATAAAATGTGGATAATTTATTAATCTTATTTCTAAGGAATTTAAAAGAAATGTGTGAAATGAAAATTAATTAAGAATAAATGGGAAAGAAATAGATAAAATAAGAGATGTTTAAGCTCAACCAGGGGGCGCGCGCCGCGGGCGCCCCCTCTGGATCCGCCACAGATATAGTAACTGTGCATTATAGCGGTTTTTTTGTAATGCTATATAAGACAGTTTATATACTGAAAACGTAGGGGAGTCGAATCACCCAATTATGACCCCCCAACGAGGAGTCGGAGGGTGGAAATGGCTATGGTTGTCATAACACAGCACTAAACTGCCCCAGGCGAGTGCATGCGGACCCTCCGTGAAGTGTCGGGCATTTAGCAGCTCCCAGGCAGCGCGGCAGCCAGCTTGGACAAGAGCGTTCGCTGACCACGCGTAAGCCGGGCCGGATACGGGATACCACGCGGAATGCATGGGCCGGAACGAGGTCACGGGTGCCTGCACGTGCACCGAGTGTTGCGCTCTATTTAAAACGTGCCATGTGCATGTGTACAAGTCTCGGGTGTACACAACATTTACAACATGCGTGTTTACAACATTTCTGCCCAGAGTGTACTGACACTAGCAGAGTCGGTGTAACATTATCTTATTCACGCGATAGTATATAAGTATGGATCGTTTTGCAGTCTTCACAACAATCATCGTCGTCGTCCCTGCCCAAGAGATTGCAGTGCATCGTATACAAAGTACTGTCGAGGGATAGCCAGTCAAGTCCGCGGGTGATTAGGTGAATTGTATAAATTGCTGTTTCTGAAAAGTGAATAAATTTTTAAGAACAGGCACCAATTTTAATACTTTAGCTGTGTCAAAATTGCTAAACAATGAACCACATAGTGTATGTCTTCTGAGTGACAGTGAAGATCGGTAAGCTGAATTTTGTATAGTAGGAGGGCCTATGTATTATGATATATATGTATATAAACTATACTATAGATGGCTAATTTTGAAAATGGCTACAACAGGTTCTGTTAACTTCAAATAATGTAACCAAATGCCCGAAAATACACCTATTAGTAAAGCTAAATGTATGTTCATTAAAAAACTACATGTATCAAAATTTGGTGAAATGTGAGTCTTTACAGTGTGATTGTAACATAATACAGTAGGTTCAGTACACACAAATATAAATATAATGTGTAAGGTTTAATTTTCATATATAATAATTACATTCCCAATGGTCATGGTCATCTGTGTAGTAAAAGTATTTTTCAAATATTTTTTAGAGTCTATTCCTGGGCCAATGAGCATGGAGAAAGAGAATACAGCTATAGCTGACATTGGGGAATCGCCCAACCTGCTAGGTAACTATTAATTAATTTTGCTGAGCATGTTGTGTGATATATATATATATATATATATATATATATATATATATATATATATATATAGAACATTTAAGGATATGACAAGTATATAAACAAATAAACTTAATGTAAATTCAATGAAGACCTAATATTTCATATGTGGTAAAAGTCTGGTATAGTACTAATATAATTGTCATCCTGGCTTATTGCTCTAAGTTGCTAGTAGTCCTACATAAATCGAAAATTGCAATTATGTGCCCAACACATGGATTTATTTCAAGCCACTGATTGATGAATGACTTTGGTTTTCTACTAGACCTAAACACAGCATAACAAATTTGTAATATTATATATGTGTGTGTGTTCGAACATGTTTATACAAGTTTTCAATACATCCTTTTACTCCTTAAGCTACCCTACACCTGACAACTAATACACAGAAGTACCTCAGGCCCTGTTGAGCCATGTGGATGGATTGGTTGCAAATGAACATATGGTAAGTGACTCTATAACAATGAATCCCATTTATAAATACATGTATAATGAACATTTTCTGATAACATTTCACATGGCACTGTTTTTTGCTTAAGTTTTAATTTTGGAAAATTGAAGGCACACATTTTTGGAAACTCCTTAATCTCAAGAACTAACTGTCCAATATGAATATTATATAAAGTAAACCTCAAATGTAGCATCTAAAATAAAAACTATCAGGATGACATATTCAGTCATATAAGCTGTTCAATGAACACAAAATCCTGCACACGGCTCTTTCATATAAAATGTGTTTTTCACGGAATTATACATTTTGTTTTGCATTCTCAGACATTCTGACTCGGGAGAAAACATCTTCGTTACAGATTTGTAACCCCGAGTAGGAGGGACCAGGGCAAGTCTGTTGTTCAAGTACAGAAGCAGAAAATGAAGAGAGAGCTATATGCTCGTCACGCGGGTAGCCGTTAACCAAACCTTGGAGTGGTAAACTACTTGCTAGAGAGGAAGCCGAGGTGGACGACGATATAATAAAGCTACACATTTACTCTATGTTAACACTGAAACACACTCAGACAGAACCCTGTCTACATTGTAAGGAATAATCAGTCGTAAAACTCTAGCAGACAAATACACGCAACACAAGTTACACGACCACTTGGTTTTAATAAATATACGTTCTACTTGAAAATGTCTGTTATTGTTATTATTATCATATATATATATATATATATATATAGAGAGAGAGAGAGAGAGAGAATATGGATGAACTTGACAGGTCCATGACAACCCATAGGTTGTCACAGCAAATATTTGACAACCCTTTTGACAACCCTAGAGGGTTATCAAATTGATATTTTGACAACCTGGGTTTTGTTATAGGTACATCCATTTGACAACCCTAAAGTTGTCGATATGACTATGTTTTATATATATATATATATATATATGTATATATATATAATGTTATAAATCTAACCTAAAGAAGAGACATTAATTTATATAAAAAGGGGTATATTGTGAATGTTCAGTTTGTATGGGAATAAAACAAAGTTGTAACTGGGATATATCTACTTTTTTGTTATCGTCCACCATAACGTTATTCTGTACGTTGCCGACGTCGGGTTGTAAAAGTCGCATTTTATACCGTATTTCTTTTAATTGTCTCTTCAATATATAAACAGAATGGTCTTCTAATGATTATTAACAATAAATATGATGAATTTATATTAATATTTCATTTATAACAGAATTATAAAATACCTTTTCAGGGAGGTAAAGCTGTATGTAAAATGAATGGCAGCCATGTTGTTATACGCGCAACTGAACCAAGGGTGGTTCTTAATATGCTATTTTACTAAGTAAATTTGCGGAATTTGCTTTATATCAATATATAATATCATTAAGTATGTAATTTATGTGTTACGTACCTAAATATGTTTCAAACTAATAAATATCCATAAATTAAGTCCAATATTCCCGTTTATGTAGTTAAATGGTTACATCCTATGACATATATATTTTCAGCCAATAGAAACACCTGTTTTATAAATGCCATGGTCATACGTCATCATCATGTATATGCAATCTATTTCCATTCTTGTTTTATATATGTATTTACGTTTTTATTTTACCAAACATATATATAATTGCAAATAAACGCATATGAGCAAATATGTATTCAACTTTCAATATGTTATTACTCCTTATTTTGTAAAAAAAAAAAAAAAAAAATATTATGATTGGCTTATCCTTACAAACATTGACATCCCATAATATCAACAGCGATGTCAGGATTGTTTTGAGGTAGAACCGGACATCATAGTGGATTTATAATACAAAAAATATATACTCAGTGTAATGAAGTAACGCTTTTTTATAAGATAATATTAAAAATCAGCCAAATATTCCCTAAATTTACCTTGTAAATGAGGCATGAGACATGTTGACATGTGTTTGAATGCTCTAGTTTACCTGACGACGTACACAACGTCATGAACAACGTTATGGTGGACTACACCATTTTCTTTTACATTTTCGATTTTTAATGTGTATTTATTAAGAACATTTTTATAGATTGAGACAATAAATAACCCTTATTTATGCTTATTTATACATCTGTTCATTATAATGACTATATAATGTCTTAAAAATTATTGTAAATATGCTGTTTAATGATCCTTTAAAAAAAACCGCTAAAATGCACAATTAACCATAACATTGTATATTGAATGTAATTTTTTATTAGACATCATCATTTTGTTAAACATAGTTTTATGTATATTACGTATGACTTTGCTTATTAGAACGTCTTTGACTATTTTCGGCAAACTATTTTTTTTCGACAGTTTGTAGCTGAATATATATATATATATATATATATATATATATATATATATATATATATATATATAAATATTTATATTTATATATATACAAGTAACATACAAATATATGATATCATTAGATGCGCCGGGTCGTCAACTTTATCATGCAAAACAAAATTCAGTGAAATGTGGTCACACCTTTTGTGAAAGAGAGAAGAAATAAGGGTCCGTTATTTTGCACGATTACCCCATTCTTATTTTTCATCCATTGCCATCCATAAGGACAACTATTTGGAATATTTGAAATGTTACCAGATGTTCTATTGAAGAATTCACAGGAGAATGTAAAATTATTTTGTATTTCAGTCTCGACTGTCTGATCTAAATATAAAGTTTACATGGAAGTACATACACATGTATACACATACCAATTTAAATCAGGGTATATTTTAACATGCAGACTCCCAATTGTGCAGTAGTAAATGGAAATGTGCAATTATAATTCTGATTTTTTTAGCTTAAAATATAATGTTTGTTCAGATCACAGACTTAAATAAACATGCACATGAATAAATAATTGAACTTTATCAATCATTCATATCAACGCTATATAGATTATTATTAATAGTATTCATTTATAATATTTATATCATGAAAATAATATCAACGAAAATACATCAGAGTATTAACTGTACTTAAGAATGTAGAAATATAATCTCATAGAAAATTATAGACCTTCTTATTTTCAACATGGTAAAACGTCTTCTGTTGTGATCATTTGATACGGTTTCAGGATTTATTGATGAGGTTACAAAAACTCACAAATTGATATCGACTGAAACACCTCTGCTTTTTAGTTGTGTCCTTCAAGGCTTCATATTATGCTGCCCTGTCAGCGCTTATTTTGTTTGTGCAGTTCTTAAGCTTTTTCCTAAAATATACTTAAATATATATATGTCACAGGCGAAATAAGAATCCAGGCGGATTTAAAATCCGCCTAGGCCAGATTGAAATTTTGATTCGCCTAGGCGAGATTAAAATCCTGTTATGATCATATGTAGGATTTCAATCTCGCCTAGGCGGATTTAAAATCTGCCTAGGCGAGACTGAAATTTTGAATTCGCCTCGGCTATATTAAAATCCTAGCTATTAATCTGCTTGATTCAATTATTTGGTTTAATCATGCTGATTATTTCATTATAATGTATATCTTCAAAAGTATAATCTTAATATTTAATGATAACATTATAAAATTAGTGACTAAAACAAGTTACTTGAGCTTAAAATAAATTCGGATTTATTACACTCACGATTTTACTGGGGTTGTCCTTTTATTTTTAACATATTTAATAGCAATTTAATTTTAGCAGACTGACAAAACAACACGAAATATGTTAATGTACACATCTGCAAAACTGGAAGTCTACCTAATATTTTAATTTTTTTCCACCGTGTTCTACAGCACATTTCACACAAAATGTTGATAAATATATATATATATATATATATATGTCACAGTGTAGATGGGAATCCAGTTGAGTTCGAAACTTAACTATTTGAGATGGGAATCCCCATCTTAACGGTTGAGATGGGGATAGTCACTACTGAGATTGGAATATTCCAATGTACACTTGTTCACATTTGGATATCCAGAAGTCAACCAGTTCATTTTGGGATAAACTGAAATACACTAGTTTACATGAGAATATTTTAGTTTAGATGTTACCAAGAGAAACAGTTTGTTTTAAAATATCCTGAAATACACCAGTCTACTTAAGAATATCTCAACCTCATTGTTAAGATATATTTTTTCCCTATTTCTTTTAAGTGAACACAAGAACATTGAGCCTCAGAACATTGAGTAGCTGCAAAAAATTACAGATATTATTGTATAAATAAATGAGGGAATTAAACAGACTAGGAGTGTATATTCTGAGAGTAACTAACAAGAACACATGTATAAAAAGATACTCTTTTATTATATTTAACATTTACCAATTCCATAACTACATGGTAATCACAGTCTAAAATATGCAGTATGCACCATTTATAATAAACAATATAAATAACTAAAATATTCAAATACCTGTATCTTCCTTGCCCCTTTCAGCTAATAAAAAGCCAAAATTTAATGTTATTTGCCAAGGCAAAAAATAAATGCTGAAACCTGAAAAAATCCGACTGAGAATATACCTGTGTTTTTTTTTTTAAATTTCACCCACCTGTCAGAAAAAAACTTCATCACTTCTTTAAAGCATTCTTTAGCATCAGTGATTATAAAAATCCATTTATTTTTTATGTTCATTAAGATATAGTGTTCTTAATAAACTGATCTTTCAAAATCCAAAGTTTCTGTAAAACTTACACTTAAAACAAAGCAAAATCAAAATTTCCATCTTGTTGGCTAGGGCAGATCTTAAATTCCTAAAATGGTCCTATTCATTAAGATGTTAACTTCAGATATACAATTCTCAACAGATAAATCTCTCCACGCCAAATGTGAGAATAAACTGCAATTATTATGAAACAATCAGCATGATTAAACCAAAGAATTGAATGACGCAGATTAAAAGCTAGGATTTTAATCTGGCCTAGGCAAAATCAGAATTTCAATCTCGCCTAGGCAGATTTAAAATCAGCCTAGGCGAGATTGAAATCCTACATATAATCATAGCAGGATTTTAATCTGGCCTAGGCGGAATCATAATTTCAATCTCGCCTAGGCAAATTTAAAATCCGCCTAGGCGAGATGGAAATTTTAATCTTGCCTAGTCGAAATCAAAATTTCAATCTCGCCTAGGCGGATTTTAAATCCGCCTAGATTCTAATTTCGCCTGTGACATATATATTATAATCAAGGTATATAAGATATGAGCCTAAACATGATTTGACCATGTATCATTGCCTGTCATATATAATCTGTGGCGTGTAACATATTGATGCTAGGTTTTTTGATGCTAGGTTTTTCTCACCTCCTTTCCAGTTTTTGTTACTGGTATCCACATGAACCGGAAGTAGGGACGGCAGAGTACCAGCGGCAAGCGGACGCACCTGGTGTTCCACCACGTGATGTGACGGCCCTGTTGTTGTAAAGAAAATTATGTATAAAGTTTATATACCACAACGACATGGTAGACAACTGATACAGGATGCCAGAAAATGAACTAAGTAATTAAAACACTACATGACTAAGTTGATTCTAGATACAGAAATTGGAAGGTCTGATTAGGTAAACTGTCAGTTAGCAAAGTTATATATATATATATATATATATATATATATATATATATATATATATATATATATATATATTTGTATACAATCAGTCGATCAGTTTTAGGTCCAAACAAACACAAACACACTTGAACACAGTTACACGTCAAAAGGCCGGTTGTATGGCAAAAGCCAATCAACCCCCCGACCCCGACCCCCCCCCCCCCCCCGACCCCACCCCACCCCCTATCTGCCAACACATACCACAGTCACCTACAGAGTATAACTCACAATAAACTGCATAAATGTAGGCCTACCAGTGTCCAAGCCACTCAAGTACAGGTCCAAGTCGGAGTTTTTTTTTAAGGAAGTGCTTATTTCCACTCCCCCAGGGAGTTACCAATCCCTTAGATGTTAGATGGAACAGATAAGAGTTTGTTAGAATAGATATTCATTTGCAGCAGTTCTATAGGATAACACTGACAGACTGTCATTGATGAACTTTATATAAAAATAAAACATGAGTGTTAATAATTGTTTTTGGGCTTACCTTTGAGATGCATATCTATCTAATCAGTATAGTGACAATGGTCTTAAAGCACCCCATTTTACAATTATAGTTTTAATTTTTCTTTAAATCTAAGTTCTAGTCATTTTTGCCTATTTTGACACCACAGTAACATCACTGAAAATGTTTAAGATGAAATCAGTGGTATGGTAAATTACTGAAAAAACCTACCACGGTACAGGTGCCTGTCCAGTTTAACTGTCTGGGCTTTACCTTGTATTCTGAGCCGTAGAAAAAATATAAATCTGTATGTTTTTAAATTTTTTTAGTCACACATAATTGTAATATAATTGTCAGGGGTAACTTTTTTAAACTTTGATGTTAAATGCATTGAAATAAAAATCAATTTCAATATAAAAACTTAAATGTTTAAAGAACTTATTTCTAGAAATGTGTAACTGTCTCATGTCCGGGCTGTTCCTATCGTGTCTATAGAAGTACTTTAGAGAGGATTTTGTAAAAGAAAAGCAATTATTAAACTACATTTATCACTGGAAAGAATAAACACCCAAGTTTTGGTCACTTAAACTGCCAAAATACTCAAGACTTTACCAGCTTTTATCACAAGGGGGAGTGGAAATAAGCATTCCTTATTTCCACTCCCGGGAAGTGGAAATAAGGCCTGCCTTTTTTTTAACCCGAGTCCAAGTCAGATTCAGAGTCCAAAGCATCTTTATTTAAAGCACCCTGATTTCAGATTATCATGTGTATTTCATGAAATGACTGAAACTGAAGTGTCTTAATTTCCCAAAATTGCCTGACCACAAATCAGGCAATCTGTGTAAAAGGTAATGGCATTATGGGATACCAGTTAGCCTTCACGGTCAGCCTCCATGTTTGTGTTAGTTAAGCATACATTATTGATCCCATTTGGCAGCAGTTACCAGTCAGGAGCTACCAGCTACAAGGAAACCCTACACAAATATATTAGCTGACTGTGGGATCCCCTGGGAACCAGTCATTGCAAATTGATACAAAAGATAACATATTAGTATCAACGTAAAGGTTAGGTTCTTATTAACAACATGAATCCAAGTGGACAATGATCCGCCCATCGGGACACGTCTGGCGTCCTGATGAACTTGTATCCTCTGATGATAAAAATGAAAATATTCAACACTTACAATGATGGCCCAGCTTGAATTTATTTGATCTTACTTACTTTCCGATAATAGTCCGAGTGGACAGTGGTCAGCCTATGGCCACTAGCGGTCGCTGGGCTTTTTGTGGACTAGAAAAATGTATCAGCTGGGCAATGGGTAAGATACCGTCTATAATACGGGGTCTCAGGTAACTATCAGCTGCGAGTAGCGGTAGAAAGTTTCCATGTCTGTGAAAGTTCAACAGGTCTTTGGTCCCAAGCTTAACATAATTCATATTTATAATTTTCAATTACATTTTAAAATATTTTAATGTGATGAAATATAAGAATCTTACACAAGTAATCCTTTACACATTTTAATGTTTCAAAATGGCATAAAGACATATTAAGACTCGAGTTTTTTTGTGTAGCATTAAATGCATGTGTCCTGCAAGCTGTGTGGTTTTTTTTCAACTGTAAATTGTAATAGGTTTATCTGATAAATGATAAAGCAGGTGTTTTTAGTTATTATATAAATTATTTCAATTTGTCATCTCTTGCATTTTAAACTAGATTGATTTTCTAATTGAAATAAAATTTCAGAAATAAAATATTAAGATATAACTCGCAAACTGGTGTAAACTGTGTAGTATTTCATTCACAATTCTAAAACTATATACAGGCGATGCCTTACCATGCATAACACTGGTGCACTCAATCGATCAGGAATATTCTGCAAGTTTCATAGAATTTTCGATTCTTTAAAAGTCATAGAATTTTAGTTTTAGCTATCTGACGGTATATTTCACCGATTTTAGAAATATTAATTACTTTTACATTTTGATTAATCAAATGTATCCTTTCATATAAATCGTAGGATAATCACCATTTTTCTTATTTCATAATTAAATTGTTCCAGGCCATAGTTTATTACACTGTACAAAGTGTACTGGTAATTGGCAAGTTTTAAAATGCTTATCAAATTTTGTTTAGTCTGATTTGAAAATGGAAATTTTAAATTTTTTTAAAGTTTTTGTTTTAGTTAATAAATTAAACGTGTATTATTATACTTCAGCTCAACTTCCTTAGTTATTTTATAATGTAAAGGGTTCCATACATTCCACGTAGGTTTATTTATATGCATGGCATAGCCACATAGTTTATATACTGATACTTTTACACATATGTGACCATTAAATACTCCTGCATCTTTCATGTGGTCCATAAAAGTGCAAAGTCAACACTAAATGTGTAAGTTTTAAGAAATTTCAAAGAGTGATATACAAAAAAAATAACTGATGTCTCATTTCCATGATTAATTCTATATGCTAAGGTTTTAAGCAATTATTCTCAGAATCAATTTCAGCTTGGCGCCGTGACCCACAGGAGGATGTGATATAACTAAATTTGTAGTAGTTTTTCAGGTTAAACAAATAAATAGAGTATCACTGAATATTTGCATCAACATGCTTGGTGAATCTTTGCTGACAATTATGAAATTGTATTACCTTCTGTGGTGATCATTCCTTTTTTTTAATCCAGTTAATACGTGTAATGACCGCCATAATTTCAGTCATTAATGTAGGAATTGACAGATTGACTGTAATACACACACACATACACACACGTATATATTGGGGACGGAAAGCCCTTTAAACTGCCCGGGCTCTTCCTTCTCCCTAACATACACAGTTGAAAAGTTCGCAAAGACATTAGTGTCCGTAGTCCATGAGCCAGAAGCCCAAAATAGAGGTGGTTGGCAAAACAAGACCTATATATTCTGAAAGCTCTGTTTCTCTACTTTCCAGAAATGTATAATAGCACTGTGTAATGGCAGCTTTCTTTTTTGAATTCGCTAATTAGACAGATTCTTCTCTCTATATTTTCTTTTAAAAAAATTGACAACTACATGCTTTTGTTATAAAATCATAGCCCTAAAAAGGCTAAATGGTTGAATATTCAGGAATTTATAGGTTACTGTATGAGAGAAAAGTGTCTGATTTTCAGAATATAGCTTATTTACAGATTCTACCATGAAAAAATTGTTATCATCAACTTTACTAAAGTGTCATCTATAATTTGGGAAAATAACTATCTGTGGCCTACGTATTTGGACAATGGTTTGAAGATGGATATGACCTCTCTAAAGCTAACCAGAAAATATAGGCTTGGTCCTCACCAATGTGTGGGATAACTCCACCAGGTCGCGCCTTCCAAGATGGCTGCCATAACTTTGGATTTCCCTCATGACATAAAATTCTTTGACCTAATCTGGCATGTATATGTCAAAATATAGTTTCTTGGGGATGGTGAATTCATTAAATTAGCTTAAAATAGCCAAACATGAAGATTTAAAGAGACATGCAGTTTTTAATCACAAGCTTGTTAGTCCTCAACAACTTAACTCCATATACCGCAAAGTTGTATATATATATATATATATATATATATATATATATATATATATATATATATATATATATATATATATATACCTTTCAACTTGTAGAGGCACATATTACATGCATCTAGGCAGCGATTAAGTCAAGTCAGTCAAGTACTATATTTCGATTATCTTTTTTCATACAAATTATCTTTAACAGTTATCATTCATCAAAATGGTACCCAGTTTCACCAGTAGCTACATCATTGTCATTTATTTTATGTTAAACAAAATATGTTTTTTACACATCTGAAGCATCTTTAAAGTGGAGATCTTCATCCATTTACTGTCTTCATATTCAATCTTCTGCACCATCAGCTGGTGTTGCGTGTGTGAAGGGACCATTTTGTTTAACAGTCCAGCAGTCCAATGATGGTGAAGAGCAACTTTAGTATACATGTATATGATCAAATGAACTGCGAAACGGTCTCTGCGAAACCACCAGTTAAATCATATTTAAAAAAATGGTACATTTGGTGTCTGTTTTCCGAACCTTTACTCTAAGAGACTCCAAATCTGACTTTTTGTTTTGTCTTATCCAAATACACACAACTGACTGTGAACTGAGATGCAGAGTATGTCTGGATACCAGTAGGGAAGAACAAAATGTCCAACCAGGAACGGTCCTCTTAACTGTTCACTGCACTTTCATGGCTCAGCAGATAATGGTGCATTATGATCACGTGAACTAGTCAATATGAATAGAGGAGCAATATGCAGCAAACGCATTTGCCATTCAAGTGCAAACAGAGAATGGTGTCTGCTTCGGTCTGTATTCTGGCATTATATTATATTTTTGTAGTTTCCCCATGAAATGATCAAAACAGATGTATTTGTCCTACCATGTTCTGTAGACTCTTGAACATGTCATTGAACATTATCTTGTATGGGTATGTTTGCTGTTTTGTTTATATATGCTCCTGTTCCCCTATCATGTTTATTGTCTTTGATGTGTATCTTAATGTCATATGGACGAATGACTATAACTTTTGTGCAAGCTTTTGGGCGATGTGCACAAATGTGTCCAAGCAGCTTCATATTTAAATCCAGCGACGGATTCTTTGTCTTTGGATGTCTGTAACTGTTCCAAACTACAGTGAGCAAAGTCCTCGAGATATTTCTCACGTCAGTCAAAGCAATGTATTCATTTACTCTCTCCAAGTCAATTATAGTTGCCTGCCTCCTTTGGTTTTTAACTTTTCCTGATTATCAAAGTTAAGTTGACTGTCAAAAAAAACCCATTAATCTGCAATACAATAATCTATCATTTAACTAAGATTAAATTTTCTTTATGTCCCTCTGCAATGTCGCTACCATAGCTTTGTTCACCAGACTTTGGACAATTAAAGTAACTTAAACTCCTCCCTTGAGTGTCTATGTGCCACAGCGTTAATTGGCTTTGCATTTGAATCACTTTCACCATTAAAATGAATGTTCTGAAGCCTCCAACAAATTTGTCAGAAGCTAGCTTTCCAAACTACAGTGAGCAAAGCCTAATATGATAAAATCAAAAAGGTTACAGGCTGCTTTGTTGATGCAGTTATTTGGGGGAACTTTGCAGAGATGTTTGGTCTCTTCTGTACATGTCATCTAAAGCTGCAACCATGGATATGGTCAATGATCCAAATGAAATGGAATAAGGCACTATACAATTATCAGGAGAGAATGAATTCAATTGCAGTAAATATTTGCAATACAGGTAACATATTTATGAAATTCATGGAAATATTTTCACCATAAAAACAGTATATCAGTGTCAGGAATAAAAGAGTATATAAAAAAGATAAAACTCTGACACCTGGATTCTCAATCACATTGTATTGGGTACATGTAAGGTAATATGACACCAAAAGTTGATGTTAAATTACCTTTTCTGTCAAAAATACCTTCTATGATATATTGTCACGTGATGGAACCTTAAGAGTGACATTATGTGCAAGCTGGCATACCGAGGCAGACAGCATTGTATTGTATGGTCTGTGGATACAGAATAAAATCTGAGGGTCTAAAATTTCATGGTTTTGACATGGAGCACTTTTCCTTGGGTAAAAACTTTTGGGGATTAATGTTTCCTATGTTGTTCATGGCGTAGCTTACTGACTTTGCTGAAGACAAGCACTATAGATAATAACTTGTGATTGTTCTATCTGTATATGTCTCCACTAAAATAGATGTAATACTTGAACTATCTACTGCAAATGCTTTGACAGCAAAGACAAATATAGGTCTGTTGTTTCTCTGCTTATATTCGCTGGTTTGGATACAGCTACAGCATTCTTTGACCATAAAAAATTTAAAGAAAGAGCAAAATTAAGAGGTCCATTCTTTGTTAGAATTTTTGGTTGGCCTATGGGTACTTCGAATCCAGTATTCCAACACAATGTGGACGCCTAATTTTGTTAAAAAACGATTGTGTTTACAGAAAACGAGGATTTTTTTATGACGTTGATTAACCTCTACAACTTGAGAATGGATGTCTTGTTGATTGACAGCAGGTTATCCAATTAGATACACTAAACCTGCCTTGAGAGTCTGAGGCCTACTGCCCAGGATGGTCAGGTCACTCAAACAAAACAAGATAATGATGATGCAGAAGCTGGTTCAGACACTGATTCTTTTAAAACGATGAAGATTTCAACTTCATGAAGGTATTGGAAAAGAAAAGTGGAATATTGTCAAACTTCTTACTAATATCTTCTATTTGATATGATGAGAATGTGACATGATAAAGTAAAATTGGCCAACTCATTCAGCCTTCAGGGCACCTGGTAGTTTTATATTGATGATGGTTAGAAAGTTATGTATATGATATTTAAAATGTATAATTTGAGCACCAAAATACTCTCATTCTGGTTATATTTAATTGGACTTGATCACTGATAAGAAAATAGTAGAAAAGTTAATGAGCACTTAAACTGAATTTTGTGTGGAGCTGAAGCAACGCGTCTGCCCTGCTATAATGTTGGTACATGTTATGCATAGATATCACTGCAAAAGCCTTTTCTTTAAACTTGTCTATCTCTTTATCCATGACTATTTTAATGTTTTTATGAATTTCTAACTCACGACACATGTTTTACCCACTGAATGTTAATTTTACGGGCTATATTTAATTTATATTTTGGCGGCCATATTGGAAAGAGCCCCTGTTAGAGTTATTCCGGACACTTACGTTATAAGTTGTTTCTATTCAAACTTATACCAGTTAGGGGTATGGGGATGGCTCGGATCTCTTGTCACAACCGTCTAACTTGAAAATCGAAATTCATCACAATCCAAGAAAACCGTCTTCTTTCTACATTGAACATACGCATTCTCACCAGTTGTTACTTATTTCTTGAAGTCTGGATCATAAAAAAATTACTTGTATATGATTTGCCTTGAAAAAACTCCAATCCAACTTGTTTCAATGGCCGGTATCTGCTGTTTTATGTCTACACTATTGGTGGATTTAGAAGCTTCAGTGCATCGTGGTTGAAAGGAATGCTATACCAACAATCCCTAAACGGAGTTGTATTCTTGTTTGGGTTATCTTGCCCAGTGTGCTGCCAGGCTCACCCCTTTTTTTCAAAGTTACCTTCTAAAGATATTATATCCGCCTCAAACCTTTGTCCGAATGCGTTGGTCACGGATTCCCTGAAGTTTTTCTCAGATTCCTCAAATAGGAAGTGTTTATTGCTCTATTATAAATTTTGAAAAAGTTTTGGCAGGGTTGGTATAATATACATAGCGAAAGTGTTTGCCTGCATCCAAGTTGAGGTTCATAACATAAACTAAGGCAACCTTCAGCAGTTTACGCATCAGATAAACTGTTCTCAGCTTCGTAACAGGATTTTCAGATTAGATCATAATTACTAAACAAATCTACTTTACATAAAAAATGATATCTGACTTCCCTCTACACAATCATGCAAAGAAAGATTCCATTTTTACATACACTGATAGATATGTGAAGAATTCCTGAAATCAAGGAAAGGAGCACAAAACTTGCTTCAAATGAACATGATTAAATGGTGAAATAATATTTAAGGTACAGGTTTTCCAAATTTCAGTTGTAAACATCAACTTTGATAAAAAAAAATAACGAACAACAAGGTGCATTAAAACATTTTCAACTATATATAGTCACTAGCACTTCATATTGTAAGACTTTAGAAACATTGTTTTTCTTGATTAGTTACCCATGTTTACTCATTTGTCACTGCTATCATACAACATCAAAAACACATAATATTAGGCTGCTCATGATAACATTAAACTTTTGCCACTCCAGGTGGTACCAGTGACCCCCTCGGGCTCAAGGACTCTTTGGCGTAAACGCTTGTTCTAGAATATTTTAACTTCACATCTAGGGAGGTCCATGAAAAATCACCTTGGAAACCAGAAATCTGTTTCCCATAACCTCTGAGCTATAGGGCTCCGAAGTATCCCCCCCCCCCCCCCGAATAAATGGAAAATTTGATACAAAAGCTCAAGCATCTGAACAACTAATGCATTGATCACTATGATTCTTTGCAGGGATGTTGATCATTGGGTGTTTCATCAGTTTCTGCAGGCGCCACCTGTATTTTTCGATTTTTTGCGAATTTTTTTTTCTTTGTTTTTGAGACCTTTACAGATGCAGTCATCTGTTAACAGGGCACAAATCGTGACGACTGAATCGTTTATCTTGACATGCAGGGAGGCCCATGAAAAGTCTCCTTTGAAACCTAAAATTAGGTTTCTGTTACCCAAATATTTTGAGCTATGGGCTCGAAAGTACCCCCAGAATGTTTAAGAATTTGATACCAAAGCTCCAGTATCTGAATAACTAAAACATTGATTACCATAACTTTTTGCATGCATATTGATCATGGAGTGTTTCATTAGTTTCTGCAGACTGGTGGCGCCACCTGGATTTTCCCAATTTTTACGATTTTTTTTCTCTATTTTTAGACCTTAAAAGCAGCAGTCATCTGTTAACCAGGCAGAAATAACCACTTGACCTAGAATCTTCCTACTTCACGTCCAGGGAGGTCCCTGAAAAATCTCTCTGGAAACCTGAAATTAGGTCTTTGTCACCCGGCCATATCCTTTCAAGCTAAGCTTAAGTTGAATGGGGATACCACCTACAAAATTTGGCATTCAGATGATAAAATTCGTTTTGTGAATGTCTTATTAGTCAGCTTAGCGTCATCACCCATGGGTCACTTTTTTGTTGAGCTATTTTTCATGTTGGGTTTCCGTAACTTTTTTTTTCTGTTGAGCTATTTATAATGTTGGTTTTCCGTCACTTTTTTCGGTTGGGCTATTTATCGTGTAAGGTTTCCGTCACTTCTTTTCCGTTGAGCTATTTATCTTGTTGGGTTTCCGTCACGTTTCGACACTGAACACATTTGATGGACATATCGGAGGCAAAGTCATACATAGGGAAATAAAAAGACACAGATGATATATGTTTACGTTCATATACGTTTACAGGCCTGCTTTTTTTCATATACGTTTACAGGCCTGCCTTTTTTGTTGGGGTGGTGTTAACATTAACTTACCAGAGAGTTCCGGTTGGGACAGTGGTCTGTAGAATGGAGAGTTCGAGCGGTACCGCCTCATGCCATGTGACTGCGGACGATATTCTTTCTGTTTCTCTTGTTCCTGCAAAGAAAAAGAAAAAGAAAATGGTCTCGGGCCTAATGCGAACCTGTGCATTGGGATAAACATTAGGTGAAATGCTTCCCTGATATCATGCTTGACCATTACTTTATTATTTTTCAAATACATGTGTGACATATACATGTATAAAGCAAATAATACGAAATTTGAAGCTGCGTACAAGCAGTAGCTGTAACACTCCTGAGATACTGGCATGGATGTACACAACGCAAAAAATGCTTGTGATTGAAGGTGCGCCACAGGTCTTGTGTACGAGAAGCTGCACGAGATGTAAAGACGCGCAAAATTCCATGCATATATGTCAAACCATTCCTGAATTACTGCCATGGATGTACACAGCACAAAATTATTCAGGTGGCGCCACCACTCTTCTGTATGAGAAAGTCAACGTAGATGTATGGACACGCAAAAATTCAGGCAGATAAGTCAAACCACTCATGAGCTATGTGCACAGATGCAAGCAACTAGCGCCACATGTCTTGTATACGACAAAACTATCCGAGATGTATGGATATGCAAGATTTCAGGTTGATATGTCAAATCACTCCAGAAAAATAAACAGGGACATACACTGTGCAAATATTATTGCAGGTGGCTCTACCATTGTAGTATCTGAAGAAACTATTCGAAATGTATACATATGAACAATTTCAGGCTGATATAATCCATAATCTATCCTGAGAATGCAGCAATACCCATTGTAGGTGGCAAATCAGTCTTGTGTACGAGAATGCCAAAAAAGATGCATGAACACAAATTTTCGGGGCGATACATCAAACTACTCTTGAGTTAGGTGCACTGGGCTTACCAGGACAGTTGCCCATCAAATCAAGCGGAGGTAATTTGCTACTGCACTGACTGAACTCTTTGCCTGTTGCCAAATCTGATACAATTGGCAGTCTGCCAAAGCTATAAATGGATACAGACTGAAATTAAGGCTGTTGACCAATCTGAAATAGTTTGCAGTCTGCCAAGCTATTAATAGGTACAGACAAAAGCTTGGCCTGTTGCAAAATCTTTTTATACAGACTTAAATACTTTTGGTACAATGCTTATATACACAGACCCCACAGTCCGTTTATACAATGAATCCACTAGCTTTATTTACCAAAGTATCTCACAGTCCTTTCATTCTTAAAGGTCCACTATTTCAGCCAAAAATCATTTGAGTAAACGTGAACAAAGGCCACCTATGAATCATTTTTGTGCAATGTTACAGAATTTGAGACAACAGTTTTACAAATGTTGCAGAAGACGAATGTTGCAGCCCTTAGTTTAGTTTAGTATATCTTAGTTTGATATAAACTTTCGTGGCCATATGACTGAAAGAAGCAAAATTACGCGGGTTTTTATTTTTGCGTGTAAAAAAAGGTCGATACAGGCTGCGCCACAGAAACCTCAATTTGAAATATGATTCATGTGACCAACATTTGCATAAAACTTGGTGAGTTCAAATTCCTATAACTCGGTCAAAATTCATCGAACCCGAACCATTTGAACAAACTTAAGAGAGCCTGTATTTTGAATAATTTCTATAAAATATTAAAAATTTTGGCAAAATGATTTCAGAGAAGCATTTAAGGTTTTCTAACTTTTTTCCCGTAACATGTAAGTCGGTGCACATAAAGCTCAATCCCACAACATATGACTTGTGACTGATTTTTGCATAAAATTTGATGATACTAGCTCCTGCTGTTCCTGAGATATTATAGGTTAATGTACTGATGACCGATGCCCCCGTACAAAAAAGGTCTATGCAGGTGGTGACACCAGCACCTCAATTTCAAATATGATTCATGTGTACAGGTCTTGACTGATGTGATCGCATTTCAATTATACATGTGACATGTGACAAATCGAACAGATCGTTGAGCATTTAACAACAGACATGAATTCATACCTGATGCAGTAACAATAAACCAGGCACCCATGCAGTAACCCGAATAACCGCCATATCAAACCTGCAAAGCGACACCATAAAATCACATGTACAATTGAAATGCGGTCACTTCAGTCAAGACCTGAACCTGAAGAGTGGGAACATCTCCAACACTTTCAAACTAACTGAACATCATCATGAGTACGTCGAGTATTCTTACAATATATCATGTATTAGATGTGCTAATAATACTGAAACTTGATTACCTGTAGCCTGTCGAGTAGCTGCTGTCTCCGCTGTACAGCTTCTTGTAGCCGTCTGGCCTGGTTCAGCACGCTGTGACCCGCTGTGACAAAGACATGCTGTTAGTTCAATGAAAATTTACACTTACATTGATCCAGTGCTCAAGATCTTTTATTTCAAACATTCAATGAGACGTTCTTCCATGAAATCAATGAAGTGTTACACTTGAGTAGACTTAATCAGAGAGTCAATGAGAAGGTGCACTTACAACAACAACGTTATCCAGTGGAGTCCACTACAGGCTTGAATTGTTAAAACTCAATCTAAAATACAATACGGCCCGGAATGAGACAGAAATGGAAAACTGACATGGACCGTTCTATGCGCAAAGTCATATATACCATAGTGAACAAAATGACCTCAGTTATCAAGCTGAATCAACATGTAAAAACTGCCTGGAAAAAGGCCATGACGTAATCAAAGAAGTGTAAGGTCTGTTTTCAAACTGGAGATCCATCGGGTAACCCAGAATTTTACCTTGCGGCCCAAAATCTGCCCAATTTGACTAACGCCGAGGATCACGTACGGCAGTTCTTGTAGAAGTAAAAGTGCCAGAAATCGGGTAAATCGTTCATTAGATTCTCGATGGGATTAACTGGTACATTCACATCCTCCACACAGGATTTATCTAGGAATGTCAAGGATAAACCCTTGCAGATATTCATTCGCTCAGATCGCTTTTACGACAAACTCGAGCTATTTCTCCGGGAACTGTAAATTACAAAAATTAAGTATTTGTTGAAAATGTTAAGCATCGGTAACATACAATCCGGGTATTTGCTTTATTTTACCAATTATGTTTAAATGCGAGGAGAGAGTAATGCTGAATTCAAAGCTTGCTGGCCAACTTTGTCCTAGCACATTGCTGAGCCCACTTATCTTGACGTCCCATTAAGTCCCGCCGGGAGAATGATCTGGTTGGACACGGCTTATGCCCGTGATAGTAAACCCTCCGTTAATCTCACTTCTGATATCACGTGATTTTTCTATGCACCCGCATCGAACTTAAAACCATGTGCTTTTCAAACAAGCTACATTGACAGTGGATGAAGAAAGATTGTCCGTCTTAGATTCCATATTACTAGCGTAAGTGCAGGCAGTTTATTATATTTTAGTTCTGTGAACGGTAATAACATGTTTGATGTTGTGGTAGACTTGATTTAACAACACAATGTGGGAGGCGCAGCATGAGAAGCTGGCACAGTCATTCGTGCAAAAGATGCAAGATGGCGATGGGTCAGTAGGGACCTTAGACGCGGCGATTTTCAGCTGAAGATTTTTTTTCTGAAATGATTCCTCACAGGTTTTCTACAATGCCATAAAGGTGTACAAAAGGTTTTTAATATATTAAAAAGGTTTCTAAAAGATGCAGCACATCCCACTTTGTGTTGTTAAATCAAGTCTATAACATCGAACATGCTACTTAACATTCAGATAACTAAAACTGCCTGCACTTACGCTATAGTAATATCGGATCTGAGACGGTGAATCTTCCTTCGTCCAGTGTCAATGTAACTTGCTTCAAAAAAGTTTTAATCGATAAATATGTTTCTGAAATTATTCCAAAAGGGAATCTAAGAACCTTTGAAGGTGAAAAATGTTTTTGATAAATTAAAAAGGTTTCTCAATGATTTTTAACAATACTATAAGTGTTTTTAGAGGGTTTACTAAAACTTGTCAAATGTTTTTTTAAAGATTTAAAAGATTTAATAGGTAAAAGGTTTTAAGATAAAAAAAAACTTGAGGTTTCTTTAAGGGTTTCGCTATTTAAACACACTGAAAACCCTTTTTTACCCACCTTTAAAAACACTTACCTATTAGAGTGAATATGAGGAGGCAATACGTTTTCAGTTTTGACTTTGGCCTCAGCAAAAAAACAAAGACCATGTATGTACATACACTTTAACACAATATCGCCCAGTTAAAATCAAGCAAGCGTGTATTCCCCCCCCCCCCCCCCCCCCCCAATGGAGAGGTGAAGAATGCTCGACTTCAAATTCAATATTTAATTATTTATGTCCACAAGCAAGATGCCCAAGGCTAAAGTAGCTGAAACATTCAATATGAACGGCAGAAGTCATTGCTGAGAAATCATTTGGACAGAAATGTAAATGTCTGTAACCACACTCTAGAACAAGGAGATCTTTTTAGAACCTCTAAGACTGCATAGGGTTCATGTATCTAGCCCTTACAGTTACAATTTGTGCCCTGTAACGGCCGGACGGCTGGCCGGATGGACAGACGGAAGGACGACGGACAAAGACCCATCGCTATAGCACAACATGACTAAAAGTCAGCTGAGCTACAAATCACTGAAACTGCACTGACAATAGGATTTCTAAGGTGGCTAAGTGGCAGACATAATGGATTTCTGACAAGTGTGACATTTGATATCACACATCCTCCAATAAGAGACCAGACTTGTAGCAAATTCTCCAAAGGATGTTACAGTAATGAATGTCCAAAACAATTCAAAAGGCATTTTCAGGCCCTCATATTAGATTTATAGATATGCAAATGTAAAAAGTGTAAGTCCAATATTTTTTATTATCACTGTGCTTTTAAATGGGATCAGCAAGGTAGGTCAACTGCAAAACATGAAAGAAAAGAAATGCAGAAAGCATGACTAAAAGTCTTGTAATAAAAAAAAGCCATCCTAGCCAGGTACACATCCACATATTATGAGAACAAACATTTGCTTTTATATCTGGTGATTTATATAAAAATATTCAGATATCTAGGAAACTAAGTTTATTGCTATGATTCCATAAAATAAACTGCAAAATGTTCCCATCATCTTATAAATCAGAAGCTAAACCTCTATCTCTATACTCTCACAGTCTTAATGCCTGGCTGAAGCATTCCGGCAACAGTGTTTTATTGTTAGGCAGTAACGAGGTATTTATCACTCAGCCTTATCACTTAACAGGCTGATACAAAAGAGAGTCATATATCACCAGCATCACTCACAATTACAGCCACACAGTGAGATGTACCATAACCAATGGTTATATATACAAGAAAAATAGAGATGGTCTACAAAATAAGTTATTGTGAACATCCCTGACCTATGACCTTGGCCTTTTGCCCACATATCAACTGGATTCTTCCTAAATGATGGGTAACTACTAACCACTTACATCTGTCCGGGTGTAATTACTTTGCAACCAATGAGTGAATAACTTAGACCTGCAACCTTTAACCTCCTGACCATCTGACCTCAAAATCAATTAGTTATTTATTCATGCAAAAAGACCTATAAATATGTAGTTTGAATCACATTCAGTGATGCATAGATGTGGCATATGTGAAAGACTGAAGGTTTGGGTTGAACAGTTTCACTTGAAATATGTTCACAAGCATTTAGAACAATATTGTGACCTTGACCTTTGACCTTTTGAACTCAACATCAATAGACTTCTTCCCCTATTGGTAGGTAAGCCATATATGACAGATGGAAAGTATAGATTGTAAAGTTTGCCTGAAAATGACTCCACGCAAGAAGAGGGTGCTGTGAACTTGACCTTTGACCTCAAAATCAACAGGTCTTTTCCCCAGTTGGCAGAGAAGCGATATCAGTGCTAAAACGTTTGGAATGAAAGGTCTAGCTTGAAATGTGTCCACAACCTTTTCAAAGAAGTGGATCCTGTGACCCTGACCTTTGACCTTGTGACCTCAACATCTATAGGATTCTTCTCCTACTTAGTAGGTGAGCTATATGTGAAAGATTAAAGAATTGGGATGAAAGGTTTGGCTTAAAATGCATCCACAGGCTTTTCAAAGAAGTTGGTTCTGTGACCTTGACCTTTGACCTTGTGACCTCAAAATAATTATGGCTCTTCCCCTGTTGGTAGGTGAGCTGTATGTGAAAGATGGAAGGTTTGGGATGAAAATTTTGGCTAAAAGAATTATTTCTGGGGGGTGCAAACACACCCCATTACTTCGAGAATATAGGTCGCAGTGACCTAATTTCAGGTTTTCAAGGAGATCTTTTGAGAACCTCTAAGACTGCATAGCATTCATGGCCCTAGCCCCTACGGTTACGATTTGTGCCCTGCTAACGGACGGACGGACGGCCGGACGGACAGACGGAAGGACGATGGTCAAAGACCCATCGCTATAGCCCAGCATGACTGAAAGTCAGCTTAGCTAAAAAACGGTTCTTGATGGTTCTTGTCAGAACTCACATGGTTCTATCTAGAACCATGGTTCTTCCTAAAACCCGTTTTCCTGGTTTCAGGTTCCTCATAGCACAACTGAGGTTCTTGGTATTGCTGAGGTTCCAGATGGAACCCGGATGGTGACCGGTTGTCCAGTTAATTGGGATGAGCTTGCGCGGCTAATTTGAAGGCCAACGGTCGAGCCAGTTGATGTTTTAGTCGTCCTACATTTGAAGACTAATAACAATTAAAGACTGATAATATTTCATGAGGTAAGTCATTCATGGATATGTTTATATATATATATTCATTTGAAGAATGGTGAGGATATAGATATCACGATATATGTTAACGGCCCTGACGTTATAACTGCCCAAAACAAACTTCAGACTGGCCTTTCCCAAGTAGTTAATTGGATGCGTAATAATAAGCTTTCAATAAATGCCGATAAATCAGCTTCGATGTTTATACACTCCAAACAACGTAGGTTTGACGATAACCTATCAATTAGTGTAGGTAATTGTATTATAGTGAGTGTTGATGATGTTCGCCATTTGGGCATTGAAATTGACCGCCTTTTCCATGGAAGAATCAGAAAAAAGTAGTAATAAACAAATTATGCTCGAAGATAGGACTACTGGATCGAATAGCAAATTTTCCCTTAAAAATACTTAAATACATATTATCGCGCGTTCATTCAACCAAATATTGACTATGGCCTTACTGTTTGGGGAAATTGTGCTCGTACATTGCGTCTTCCAATTCAGAGGCTTCAGGGCCGAGCAGCCAGGATTACCTCGAGCATTTTTTAATCACTCGCACAGCAGCTTGGCAATTATCCATGACAATGAATGGATGAACATAAAGCAACGATACATGTATCTTTTATCGATATTGACATACAAATGTATCAATGGACTCGCCCCTTCTTATCTTAATAAGAATTTTACTTTTACTGATGTTCATCAGTATAACACCCGTTTATCAGTAACTTCCCCATGTTAATCTTCCGAAACTTCACACAGAAATCCTAAAAACCTCATCTTTTTACGCAGGCAGTAGCCTTCCGACAAAACTGAAAAATGCCAACAATCTGAAGGGCTTTAACAGGCTAGCGCGCACATATTTCCTTGCATATAATACCAAGGTAGAATAATTACCTTTCATTTTCTACTTGTATAGCTAAATAATACTAATATTTGAGCGTCATCTAATTTTTCAGTACTGTACTTATGCGCATCTTATGTAGACTTTTATATATACATTTCATTTATATTGTACACAACTGTGCTTAATTTGTATTTTAACTTCGTTTTATGTATTTAGCAACTCTGTTGCATACTTTTCATAACGAAACTCGACTACATATATTTGTACTTCAACTTTGGCTGTGTTTACGTCACCGCGTTTTCGCTTAAAATTCTGTGATTGTATGATGTAATTTAAGTTTATGGGCTTATTGAATATTGTATTTTATTGTGATGTATCTATGTATTACAGGGCCCTTATGTAAACATAATTTTATTCTGATAAAGGCTACCCTGAGAGATATTGTAATAAATAATTAAATGAATAAATAAACATCCCCCAAAAAATATTGTATTTTACATCCCTCCGTACCAAAGTAGCCAACAACAAGACATGCTTAGCAGTGTATTCCACATGCTCCCCTCATTGTAATACACCACACGCACTGTGTAAACAAGCACGGGGCTAGAGACCAAGCCAGCAGTGGTTAGGCAGCAGTAAAGCCACAGTCATGTAAACAAGCTGATGTAGTGTCCTGTGCACCCATGCATGTAGTACTTAGATGTCCAGGATGTATAAACCTGCAAAATTTTGGCCCAATCGGTAAAACGGTTCCCGAGATATGAGCTTGGATGTCTGCAGGGTAAACCTGAATGTAGGTGGCGCCACCTGTCATAAAATCGAGAAAGCTGTCCAGGATGTATATACCTGCAAAATTTCAGGTGGAAAAGTCAAACCACTGCTGAGATATGAGTGATTTTATCCCAAGGCAAATGAAAAGATGGATGCTGTACATATATGGTTGCAGGTGGCGCCACCAGTTTTGCCTATGATGAAGAGCTATGTGAGATCTATACACATGCAAAATTTCGGCCCAATCGGTCAAACAATTCCTGAGATATGAGCTAGGATGTCTGCAGAGTAAATGTGAATGTAAGTGGCGCCACCTGTCATAAAATCGAGAAAGCTGTCCAGGATGTTTAAACCTGCAAAATTTCAGGTGGAAAAGTCAAACCACTGCTGAGATATGAGTGATTTTATCGATAGAGACAGATAAACAGATGGACGCTGTGCATTAATGGTTGCAGGTGGCGCAACCAGTTTTGCCTATGATGAAGAGCTATGTGAGATCTATATACATGCAGAATATTGGCCTAATTGGTCAAACGGTTCTCGAGATATGAGCTTGGATGTCTGCAGAGTAAACATGAATGTAGGTGGCGCCATCTGTCATAAAATTGAGAGAGCTGTCCAGGATATATAAACCTGCAAAATTTCAGGTGGAAAAGTCAAACCACTGCTGAAATAAAGAGTGGTTTTATCCCAAGGCAGATGAACAGATGGACGCTGTGCAAAAATGGTTGCAGGTGGCGCCACAATTTTTAGTGTATGTTATAAAGCTATCAAAGGGCTACATTTGTGCAAAATTTTTAGCCTGATCGGTCAAACGGTTCCCGAGATATGTGGGTTTATGTGTGAAAACAGACGCACAAATGGACGCTGGGCAGCAAGGAAAGGTCAGAGGTCAACAAAAAATGAGGGAGCAGCAGTTCACATGTGACCTGATGATAAACCCGATTCGCTTAAAATGCAAACCAAGTTTTTTTTTTCTTAAAGATATAGTTCCAATAATCTGGGAATTCTGCAACTAAACAATTGTGTCTAGACGTCTAGACGCTGTGTCTAGACGTCTAGACACATTGTCTAGACACCCACCAGAGCCAGGTCAGTTGCCATGGTGATGTCTGGACCCCACCTGTTTGTACTGAGTGACCTCTTGACTTGGCTGCTAAAACTCAGCATGTGGTCAAATCTGTTTTCAAACACAGAAAGCCTTTTTCAATTGGCTACAATGCTTTTTTAAAGCTGTATTTACCCAATCTATTCTTATAAAACTGGCAGAACCCCTACCATAGAATAATTCTTGTAAAGTTTAAACCAATCAGCTTAACAGTTTCATCATAAATCAGGGTAAAAGCTAGAAGAGTTTAAAATTACATTTTCGCTAGTAAAAAACACATCAATGTAGGTGGCGCCACCAATACTTCAATTTCAGATATGACATATGTGACAAACATTGGTATAAAATTTGGTGATTATAGCTCTAGCCGTTTCTGGGATTTTAATTTTAGTGTGCTTTTTTGGACAGATGACTAAGTTCAACCTCCTGTAACTCGGCCAAAAATCTCCAAACTGGAACAATTCGAACAAACTTGAGAGAGATTGTTCAAGGGACCATTTCTGTGAAATATTGGACAATTTGGCTGGACAGTTTCGGAGAAGAAGATTTTTAAAGCTTTTTTAGCTTTTTCCCTATAAAATCTAAGAAAATGCAGTTAGAAAAAAAAAATTAACCAAATCCGATTGAGTTTTTCAGGTGACTTATTGGTTCCCCAACCCCAATTTATTATGGTGTCAAATTTATCCAAATGAACACATCAAATAATCGTGATTACATCATGCAAATGAAAAACATGCATATAGTAAAATATTGTAACTGAACTGATATGAGGAAAATGTGGTTTATATAATGCCCAAAATGCATGGGCTGCACCGTGTGAGCATCACGGCATATATGACAGCATGACTGACAAATCGATGTACTTGTAGCTCTGAGGCTGTAGAATGTAAAAAGTCTTTTCCTTATAAGGTGAGTCCATTTGCATATTTATAAATTTACTGTTATTATTTTAAATATATATGTTTGGAGCACTGCTGCTAGGCAACATCAACTGTATCCCCGGTGCTGTAGCTGTCCTGAATGTACTGGTGTATGTACGAGGCAGAACATGTCCCTTTCCTGCAACAAATGAAGACAAAGCAGCAGTATCTATTCCACACAAGTTGAATCAAGATACATACCAATAATGAACATCTGTGATATTAAAATCATCATGACAATATAAGAATACTTATCCCTTGACTAAACTGGACAAGTTATGCTGATTTGGTTAATTTAACCGTTATTATATAAGAGGTGAAACAAATATCATATTCCGCTCACTATAATACATTAATAGGGCTTGTATGTACCTTTGTGGATGCGACCGTGCCTAAAACCCAATTAACCTCTAAGTATAAATGTTTTCATAATTAATTGTCATACTGGGTTATTGGTAATGTTATAGTTATAGGCAGAAAGTAAATACCCTTAACCTTAAACTGTATCAACTGATAGCATATCAATTTAGCAGAGAGAACAACAGAACATTTATGAAGAATTATCAATAAAAGATCATACTATTTGTATAAGTTTATATGATGAGAGAGAGAACCAACTTGTAACAGGAATATATTGTTATTATTCCTTTATTAACATGTCTGTTTTAATAGGTTAAATTGCTTAATTTATTGTTTAAATCCAGTCATTTACAATGTGTACCACTAGGAATAGACATGAGCTGTTAATTTTAATTGTCATATGTTGTTTTAATTATTTAACTGTGTACAGGGTAGTTAATATCTTCCACAAATATTACAATAAGTTTCCTGTTTCGTAAATGCCATCTTCAACACACTTCACATTCAGCAAACATACATAATTCTCAGCCAGATTTAACTGATCTGGGATTACTGGACTTATCTGTTTTTGCTGACACTCGAAAAGTGCACACAGCTGTACTGCACCTGATAAATATTTTGATACCGGATTACTTTCGCAACAGGGACAGGACATATGGCCAGTGTTTTCTGTGGTTTAGCGGTGTTATGAGATATAATCTACACAGACGCTGATTTAATGATGGGATAATCAGTGTCGAGATTCACAATGGGCTGTGACCGTTGTGTTTTACGTAATCTGATACCAGTATGTTCTCTTGGCAAATCTGCCTACACTGGCGATTTGTATTATCTCATTGTGGCTGTACATATGACTAGGCATTTGAAAGATTCTCTCATCATATCTATTTACCGACTTTAAAAATACACGTACCTCTTTCAGTTGCCACAGCAGTAATACTGGAATTATGTAATTCCCAGGTGAGCCGGGCATGGGTTTTGTGCAATCATTTAACAGATAACTGCAACTATAAGTTGCTTTGTTTCTTTTATTTTGGTTAATGAAAGGTTAATTGTAACCTGATACTTTAATGTTTGTACCCAAATAATTTATATTCATTGATCTAAAAGGCATATATACATACTAAAAGAATTTAAGGGTTGCTCTGATGTCAAATCATCATATTAGTTGAGATCAACCCTGGATGATGTTTTATTTATTTGTTAACTTGTGTGAATAACCAGGCGTCAATTTTTCTACTTTTTTATCCTATTTTTTAAAGAAATGCACCATCGGTTAATAACGTTAATTTATCCCTGAGGTAACTGACTTAAAAATGGCCCTATTCTAGGCCGGTTTATAGAGAGTTACCATAGACGTACCAAGAGACATAAACAAATGTGTCGGTACACCCCACATTACAGTATCAGTTAGTAAGGCACATGTATATGCTGCTTTCATGGGACTAATTAAAAAAAAACAAACCGGGCCTGCACATGCAACTAGTAAGAGATTCTTATATATCAATTTGAACTAAATTTCATCGTTTTTTGGTATATTTGTTTCTGATTTTTTCCCTCTTTATACATATTCCTTTTTTCCCAACACTTTTGACTACCAGATCTGTTACTACTTCTAGTGTCATCAATAATATAAACAGTTAGAGTATAGTGCTTGCTTTTTATTTGTTTATAAGTTTATTTTCAACTTGCAAAATTACTAGTTTTATTTGTTCTAACATCTAATACTTTTATTAATTTATAAATTATGACTTTTAGCATTTAACTAACTGCTGTCTTACTTTCTTTTTTTTTTATTTTACATTATGCCTGTTACAAAGCCTCATAAATCTAATTAATATATACAACAATTACACTTTTATATTGACTATATTTCAAGCTATCTGTAACATTGAAATGCTGGAATGGTTGTCATATGGATTAATGGTTTCATATATTTATAAAACAAAATTTTTTTCTGTTTGTCATCCTTTATGTACAACCTTAAACCAATAGCATTTTTATCAAAATATCCCTTTTAATGTAAAATGGTTGAAATAGAAATTTTGGAAGCTTCACTCTAGCTTTATATACACTTATTTATATAACAACCATAAAATCTTCAAATTTACATAAGCTTAGTAGACTGCTGTATCCTATACATTTAGACCCTGCTGCCTTCCTCTGTACTATTAATGGATACACTCAAAGTAAAATAATCATTTGTTCAGATTTCTACATTTCGTGTACATCAAAATACTGCGGGCACATACCTTTGCCAATAAGTACAATACTTTAGTTCTTTTTCTCACAACTAAGGCCTACCTCCGGGCCACTCATTCAATACAACAGTTTCAAATGTATTTTTCCAGTCTCTTGGACACGGCATAGAAAAAAAGACGGAGCGTTGCTGGTTACTCACTTCACCTTTGCTTAACATCCCTGTCCCCTTCATTAGCCTAGCCCCACGTTACTCATATTATATAAATATATATATATATATATATATATATATATATATATATGTGTGTGTGTGTGTAAATATAATACCTATCTGGTCACCTCAAAACTGGCGCCACAATTCTGAAAGACAGCCTAACGCGAGGTTCCACAATTTTTCCTCACTCAAATAATTCAGACTCATTGCTAATTGTATTTATAGCCTATAAGCAATCTTATGAGGCACAGACATATCTCCGTAGCTACTTTTAATTTTCGCTTCGGTGGACTTTGGCCACTCGGTCTTACCTCTCATGCTTAGGCAATTCACTGGGGAAAAAACACACACACAGGCCAATCTATCATGCCATTTACGGCCAATTCAACATTTCCAGCCTCATAGGGCCATTTCTGATATGTACTTTCGTATATTGTACTCTTTGACACTTTACATGCACAAACACAAAATTCACATACCTTATTATGTGCAGGAATCTGTAACTTCTGGATCGGGTGTTCTTCATTCATCTTCGCTCTTCAAAATTTGATCTGCCTATCTACTTTGCTCATGTAGGACTGTGAAACTACTTTGCTCATGTAGGACTGTGAATTTAAAATTAAAAAAAAAAAACAAGGCCTACAGGCCTAATGCGAACCTGTGCAATGAGATTACACCAGGTATGTTGTTTCAATGCTGGACCATTACTTTTCAAGAACATGTGTAACATGTATATGAACAATGCAAGTACTAAACACTTAGAACAAGAAACAAACAAACATCACTGCTGAAAATCTAGCATGGGTGCACACAACACAAAAACTAGAATACGGGTAGTCAACAAGTGACTACTTGTATCCGCCAAAATCAGAGTGGAACGGGTGAAGTGAGGCATGGATTGAGTGGCAAGGGGAAATAGAGTGAGGTGTGTTGCATAATAGCCTGGATGTCTGCAGCCGAAATGTGTATGTAGGTTGCGCCACCTACCACAAAATCCAGAAAGCTGTCCAAGATGTATAAACATGCAAAGTTTTAGGCAGACAAGTGAAACCACTACTGAGATATGAGTGATTTTAGCCCACGGCCGACAAAAAGACGGACGCTGTGCAAAAATGTTGGCAGGTGGCGCCATCACTTTTGTGTATGATTAAGAATTATGAGATCTATACACATGCAAAATTTCAGGGGGATATGTCAAACCAGTCCTGAAATAAAAGCCTGAATGTCTGCAGCGTATACATAAATGAAGATGGCGCCACCTGCCACAAAATTGAGAAAGCTATCGAAGATGTATAAACATGCAAAATTTTAGGCAGATAAGTCAAACCACTACTGAGATATGAGTGATTTTAGCCGACGGCAGACAAACATCGGACACTGTGCAAAAATTGTGGCAGGTGGCGCCACCAATTTTGTGTATGATTAAGAGCTATGTGAAATCTATACACATGCAAAATTTCAGGGGGATATGTCAAACCAGTCCTGAGATATAATCCTGAATGTTTTCAGCGTATGCATAAACGTACCCCACCTGTCACAAAATCGAGAACCTATCCAAGATGTATAAACCTGCAAAATTTTAGGCAGATATGTCAAACCACTGCCGAGATATGAGTGATTTTATCCCACGGCAAACAAACAGACGGACACTGTGCAAAAATGATTGCAGGTGGCGCCACCAGTTTTGCTTATGATAAAGAGCTATGTGAGATCTATAAACATGCAAAATATTTGCCCAATCGGTCAAACGGTTCCCGAGATATGAGCTTGGATGTCTGCAGCTTAAACGTGATGTAGGTGGCGCCACCTTTCATAAAATCAAGAAAGCTGTCCAGGATGTATACACCTGCAAAATTTCAGGTCGATAAGTCCAACCAATGCAGAGACAGGAGTGTTTTTATCCCAAGGCAGATGAACAGATGGACGCTGTGCAAAAATCTAAAAAAAAAATGCAGTTAGAAACAAGTGACCCAGGGGTCATGACGCTCAGCTGACCAGGAAGACATTGACAAAAGTAATTTTATCATCTGAATGTCAAATTTGAATGAAATACTTTTTCCAAAATTGACCTTTTGTATAAAATCATCCAATATTCATTGGAGCTCTGTAGCATGAAGGATATGGGTAACAGACACCTATTTTCAAGGTTTACAAGATGACTTTTCAGGGGTCTCCCAGCATGTCAAAAAATAAAATTCTAGGTCCAGTTATTATGATTTGTGCCCTGTTAACAGATGACCAAATATTTATTCTGGGGGGTATTTCAAAGCCGCATAGGATGAAGGATATGGGTAACAGAGATGTAATTTCAGGTGCACAAGGAGACTTTTCAGGGGCCTCCCAGCATATCAAGAAAGGAGATTCTAGATCAAGTCATTATAATTTGTGCTCTGTTAACAGATGACCAAATCTTTACTCTGGGGAGTACTTCGGAGCCCCAGAGCATGAAGGATATGGGTAACAGAGACCTAATTTCAGGTTTCCAAGATGTTTCATGGACCTCCCTGCATGTTAAGAAAGAAGATTCTAGGTCAAGTCATTATGATTTGTGGCCTGTTAACAGATGACCAAATGTTTAAAGGTCTCAAAAATCAAGAAAAAAATTCTTAAAAAATCAAAATACAGGTGGCACCACCAGTCTACAGAAACTGATGAAACAAGCCATTATCAATACAAATGTAGACAATCATGGTGATCAATGCATTAGTTATTGTATCAATTTTTGCATTATTCTGGGAGGAACTTCCGAGCCTCATAGCTGAAAGGATATCAGTAACAGAGACCTTGTATCAGGTTTCCATATAGACTTTTTATGACCGTCCTTGCATGTCATGACAGAAGATTCTAGGTCCAGTTGATATGATTTGTGCCCTGTTAACAGATGACCAAATCTTAAAAGGTTTCAAAAATAGAGAAAAAAAACTTTAAAAAATCGAAAAAATACAGGTCGCGCCACCAGAATGCAGAAACTGATGAAACATTTCATGATCAATATCCATGCAAAGACTCATGGTGATCAATATAATAATTGTTCAGATACTTGAGCTTTTGTATCAAATTTTCCATTATTCTGGGGGGTACTTCGGAACCCCATAGCTCAGAGGTTATGGGTAACAGAGACGTAATTTCAAGTTTTTAAGGAGACTTTTCATGGGCCTCTCAGCATGTCAAGATAGAAGATTCTAGGTCCAGTTGTTACGATTTGTGCCATGTTAACAGATGACCGCATCTTATGAGGTCTCAAAAATAGAGAAAAAAATTCGTAAAAATAAAAAAAATACAGGTGGCGCCACCATACTGCAGAAACTGATGACACATTCCATGATCAATATCCATGCAAAGAATCATGGTGATCACTGCAATAGTTGTTTAGATACTTGAGGTTTTGTATCAAATTTAGCATTATTCTGGGGGGTACTTTGGAGCCCCATAGCTCAAAGGTTATGGGTAACAGAGACCTAATTTCAGGTTTCCAAAGAGACTTTTTATGGGCCTCCCTGCATGTCAAGAGAGAAGATTCTAGGTGTAGTCGTTACGATTTGTGCCCTGTTAACAGATGGCAACATCTTCAAAGGTCTCGAAAAAAGTGAAAAAAATTCGTAAAAATTTGAAAAAAATAGAGGTGGCGCACCCTCTCTGCAGAACCTGATGGAACAGCTCATGATCAATATGTATGCCAAAAATTATAACCATCAGTGTTGTAGTTATTGAGATACTGCAGTTTTTGTATAAAATTTTCCATTATTCTGGGGGGGTATTTTGGAGCCATACAGCCTAAAGAATATGGGTAACAGAGACCTAATTTCAGGTTTCCATGGAGAATTTTCATGGGTCTCCCTGTGTGTCAAGAATAAAGATTCTAGGTCCAGTTTTTATGATTTGTGCCCTGTTAACAGATGTTCATATCTTTAAAGGTCTCAAAAATAGATAAAACATTCGTAAAAAAAAACCCGAACAAATACAGGTTGTGCCACCAGTCTGCAGGAACTGATGGAACACCTTGTGGCGCCACCTGTATTGTTCGATTTTTTACGATTTTTTTCCTCTATTTTTGAGACCTTTAAGGATGCTGTCATCTGTTAACGTGGCACAAATCATAACGAATGGACCTAGAATCTTCATTCTCGACACACTGAGAGACCTATGAAAAGTCTCCATGGAAACCAAAATTAGGTCTCTGTTACCCATATTCTTCGAGCTATGGAGCCCTAAAGTACCCCCAAGAAAAGTAAAAAATTTCATACAAAAACTTCAATATCTCATTAACTACTTGACTGATGGTTTACATTTTGAAAGGTCTCAAAAAAAGAGAAAAAAATTCGTAAAAAATTGAACGATACAGGTGGCGCCACCAGTCTGCAGGAACTGATGGAACATCTCACAATCAATATGTATGCCAAAAATCATGACCATCAGTCAAGTAGTTAATGAGATATTGAAGTTTTTGTATGAAATTTTTTACTTTTCTGGGGGGTAGTTTGGGGCCCCATAGCTGGAAGGATATGGGTAACAGAGACCTAATTTCTGGTTTCCATGGAGACTTTTCATAGGTCTCTCAGTGTGTCGAGAATGAAGATTCTAAGTCCAGTCGTTACGATTTGTGCCTTGTTAACAGATGTTCACATTTTTAAAGGTCTCAAAAATAGAGAAAAAAATTCGTAAAAAATTGAACGATACAGGTGGCGCCACCAGTCTTCAGGAACTGATGGAACCTCTCATGATCAATATGTATGCCGAAAATCATGACCATCAGTCAAGTAGTTAATGAGATATTGAAGTTTTTGTATGAAATTTTTTACTTTTCTGGGGGGTAGTTTGGGGCCCCATAGCTGGAAGGATATGGGTAACAGAGACCTAATTTCTGGTTTCCATGGAGACTTTTCATAGGTCTCTCAGTGTGTCGAGAATGAAGATTCTAAGTCCAGTCGTTACGATTTGTGCCTTGTTAACAGATGTTCACATTTTTAAAGGTCTCAAAAATAGAGAAAAAAATTCGTAAAAAATCGAAAAATACAGGTGACGCCACCAGTCTTCAGGAACTGATGGAACCTCTCATGATCAATATGTATGCCAAAAATCATGACCATCAGTCAAGTAGTTAATGAGATATTGAAGTTTTTGTATGAAATTTTGGACTTTTCTGGGGGGTACTTTGGGGCCCCATAGCTCGAAGGATATGGGTAACAGAGACCTAATTTCTGGTTTCCATGGAGACTTTTTATAGGTCTCTCAGTGTGTCGAGAATGAAGATTCTAAGTCCAGTCATTACGATTTGTGCCTTGTTAACAGATGTTCACATTTTTAAAGGTCTCAAAAATAGAGAAAAAAATTCGTAAAAAATTGAACGATACAGGTGGCGCCACCAGTCTTCAGGAACTGATGGAACCTCTCATGATCAATATGTATGCCGAAAATCATGACCATCAGTCAAGTAGTTAATGAGATATTGAAGTTTTTGTATGAAATTTTTTACTTTTCTGGGGGGTACTTCGGAGCCCCATAGCTCAGAGGTTATGAGTAACAGAGACCTAATTTCAGGTTTCCAAGGAGATTTTTCATGGTACTCCCTGGATGTCAAGTTAGAAGATTCCAGGTCCAGTGGTTACGATTTGTGCCTGGTTAACGGATAGAGAGACGGACAGACAGACAGACGGACGACGGACAAAGAGTGATCGCTATAGCTCAGATGACTTTCAGTCAGCTGAGCTAAAAAATAAACAAATGATGACTGATGACTGATTATTTGCAAAAACATTGGTGGTGCTAGCTCCTGCCATTTTTTAGACAGGTATGGTTAACTAGAGACAACGCACGACGCACTGACGCACGATGGACGATGCAGCAACATTGCATAAGCTCACAGGTTCGCTAAAAATCCGACACTTTTTTAGATGACAAATCTTTTTTCAAACAGCTGAAAGATATAGTTCCAATAATCTGGGAATTCTGTGCTAGACACATTGTCTAGACACCCGCCAGAGCCAAGTCAGTTGCCATGGTGATGTCTGGACCCCACCTGGTTGTACTGTGGGACCTCTTGACTTGGCTGCTGAAACTCAGCATGTTGTCAAATGTTTTAAAACACAGAAGCCTTTTTCAATTGGCTACAATGCTTTGTTAAAGCTGTATTTACCCAATCTATTCTCATAAAACTGGCAGAACCCCTACCATAGAATAATTCTTGTAAAGTTTAAACCAATCAGCTTAACAGTTTCATCATAAATCAGTGTATAAGCTAGTAGAGTTTAAAATTAAATTTTCGCTTGTAAAAAAAGATCAATGTAGGTGGGGCCAGCAATACCTTAATTTCAGATGTGACATATATGACAAACATTGGTATAAAATTTGGTGATTATAGCTCTAGCCGTTTCTGAGATTTTAATTTTAGTGTTTTTTTTTGGACAGATGACTAAGTTCAACCTCCTGTAACTCGGTCAAAAATTTCCAAACTGGAACCATTCGAACTAACTTGAGAGAGATTGTTCAAGGGATCATTTCTGTGAAATATTTGACAATTTGGCTGGACAGTTTCGGAGAAGAAGATTTTTAAAACTTTTTTAGCCTATCCCTATAAAATCTAAGCAAATGCAGTTAGAAAAAAAAAATAAACAAAATCCGAATGAGTTTTTCAGATGACTAATTATTTGCAAAAATAATTGGTGATGCTAGCTGCTACCGTTTTTGAGATAGCTATGAATAACATAGAAAAGCATGCTTCACTAGCGAGACAGTTCGGTCCGCTTTTATGTCACTCCGTAACACACCCTCTCTTAAGAGCGTTCTATTATAAGAACAAGACTATCCCAGGAGTCACACCATCGGTGAACTAGGTGGCGGTAATTTCCTAATTACTTCAAACCACCATTCCCCGGGCCACAAAGTTTGCCATCACAATGGGCGAGCCCCCATTTGTCACGAAGACAATTTTTTTCAGGGGAAAATATCGGGCCGTTCCAATATTCGAACCCATGTCGGTGGCGCACATATCCGGCGTTCAAACCGCTTCGCTAGAAAAAGCAAGTTCGGTCCGCTTTTATGTCACCCCGTAACACACCCCATCTTAAGAGCGTTCTGCTATCAGAACAAGATTAACTATCCCAGGAGTGTCACTTTTGGTGAGCTAGGTGCCGGTAATTACTCAATTACTTCAAACTTCCATTCCCAGGGCCACAAAGTTTGCCGTCACGTTGGACGAGCCCCCATTTGTTACGAAGACAAATTGCTGAGGGGAAAATTCTGGGCCGATCCGGGATTCGAACCCATGTCGGTGGCGCACGTGTCCGGCGTTCCAACCGCTTCGCCAGAAAAGCAAGCTTCACTAGAGAGACACTTCGGTCCGCTGCGGACAAACCCCGTAACAGTGTGTACTGATTTAAAATTTTGAGACGGAAAATGTTATATATCAAGAATCAGTAAAGAGGTAAATATGTTGATTTCGAGCAAGTATATTGTTTATAAACGGTTGGATATATTTGATTATAAATTTTACTCTTTTATGGGTTTGAAAGTGTACCAAATGCATCCATTTCAACCACATATTTTCGCAATTTTCCACACCTACCCCCCCCCCCAAACCTGACAATTTTACCAGCGTACGGCCGTGGGATAATCATCTATCTAATATAATTAGTCTCTAACTGCCTGCACGAGAATTTTCATTCACTTCAGCTAAACGTCGGCCATATCAGTGTTAATATGCATTGTGAAAACATGATTTTGAGCACCCAGAGAGTCAGACGGTGCACAAATTATATCAATTTGGCCTTCTGATGTGACATTCAGGGAGGTCCTAGGTAAATGTCCTTGAAAATATGAAATTAGATCACTGTGACCTATATTCTATGAGTTATAAATCAAAAACATTATTTGAGCACCCTGGAAGTCCGATGTGCACAAACTTAATCCGTTAGCCTTAGAATCTTCTAATGTAATATCCATGGAAGTCTTGGGCAAATTTTTTTGGAAACCTGAAATTAGGTCTTGATGACCTATAATATGCGAGCGACTGTCAAAAACATTATTTTTAACAACCAGACAGTCAGCCAGGACACAAATTGTAACCCTTAGGCCTAGAATGTTAAACACAATATCCAATGAGGTTCTGGCCAAATCTCCTTTGAAACCTGAAAGTAGGTCATGGTGACCTATATCCTGCAAGCAACTGGTTGAATATATATATATAATAGGTATAGCATCTACACAGTCAGACACCAAACTTTACTGTTGGACCTAGAGCCTTCTGATATGCCAACCAGGGAGGTCCTTGGCAAGTCTCCTTTGTATCCTGAAATTAGGTCACTGTGACCTATATTCTCTGAGTTTTTATCAGAAAACCTAATTTTGAGTACCCAAAAAGTCAGACAGGTCACAAATCTTAACAAGTGGCTTTAAAAATGTCTTTCTGGATACAAAGGGAGGTCTTTGTAATGTCCCCATTTAAATCCAAAATAAGGTCACTGTGACCTATATTCTGAGAACTGTGTGAAACAACATGATTGGAGTTCCCTATAAGTCAGATGGACACAAGTCAAAGCAGTAAAACGTAGAGACTTCTAATTTAGCATCTGGGTAGTTCCCAGTAAAATCTTTTTGCTGTTATTTTGAGCACCCTGATAGTCATTTTACCCATTGTTCAAGGTTCCTTAACAATCTTTTTAACAGTTCATAGCATCAATTATGAATACATATACATGCACCACCTGTGTTCATGTCGAATTCAGCTGAGCGTCATGAAACGTCATAAAATATGGATTTCCAGTTGGATACTTTCTCAATCAAATATATAATAAGTATTTCTACATTATTTTGTGGCGCGCTGCTCGTGGCAAGGAATTCATACATCGGTATGTTTACCTTTTGATGACGGTCAGTGATGATGTTTACATCTGTGAAAGAGAATGGGACGTGGGGGCATTCAGATTTTCCAAAGATCTTTGACTGGTTACATATACATGTATTATTATTGTTAGACGAATAAAAGATATATTGATGTAAGACAGCCCGATTTAATAGAACTCAAAATAATTAAGCCCTGTCATATATGACATGTTCTTATAATATTGAGTCCGATTAAATCAGGCTATAAGAAATGAGTGCCAAGGGATCGAGAGTCACATATTTCTCACATTTACTGACCATGCAAGTTGGTCAGTGATTGGGTCAAATGTCAGGCCTAACATGCTTTAACCCGTCACTGACACCAGGGGTTATTTACATGTACGGTGGCATATTTAACGCGGTTTCTGAGAACATTGAGGACAAAAGTGGAACAACTTTCTTTTTTAAGTGTTAGATACGTACTTTGTTCATGATTAAAATTTGATTTCCATTAATGTCACGATAGTTGGATAAAATTTACTCAAAGAGTAATAATAATAATAACAACAACAATAATAATAATATTATTATTTAGAATATGAACATTTTGAATTATGAGCATTTCTTCTGTACTGCCAAACCTCTGATAACCATATTAATATGCTGCCAACACCATATACAAAACACCTATTTATTCCATAACCAGTCCCTACCACTGCCGCCAATAAACAACCCCCCCCCCTTAACTCTCTATACATATATCTCTCTCTCTCTCGTCAGTGACTGGGTCAAATGTCAGGCCAAACATGCTTAAATCCTCCACTGTCACCGGGGATAATTTATATGCACGGTGTCATACTTAGCACGGTTTCAGATAACACTGAGGACAAAAGTGGAACAACTTTCTTTCATAAGTATTAGACACGTACTTTGTTTGTTTGTACAATTTGATTTCCAATAATGTCACGAAAGTTGGATAAAATTTATCCAAAGAGTACTAATATTAATAATAACAAAACAGTTCTTCTGAAATGCCAAATTTCCGATGACCATAGTAATGTGCTGCCAACACCATATACAAAACACCTATTTATTCCATAACCAGTCCCTATCACTGTTGCCAATAAACAACAACCCCCTCTCTCTCTCTCCACTGGTACCCAGATTAGATGTTTTCCTTGGGGATTCATGATGTCTATCCCTGTTAACAGCGTGGAGCAGGACTTGTATCTTTAGTTATGATACAAAAAGGGGGTTAAAGATAACGAGATAGCACTTTTAAATTCTCATATAAATGTTTTGTATAATCAGCTAAAAAGGGGGCATCATCTGCTTCATTTTGGTATAATATATATATATATATATATATATATATATATATATATATATATATATATATATATATATTACATGTTACAAGGATACAGAAATAATCAGCTCAACATTGCCAACTTTAGAGCATTCTGAACAAAAACGGCCGCACATTTTAGCTGGACATCAGCTGATTTCATCGTATGACCCACGGAACAAATTGCGCAATATTTTGATGCCGCTGTATGGATCCATAGGCTGGTCCTTCTACCACAGTAAATACATGTACTAAAGATCTCGCGGCATGGGTAACATTGCTGCCCGTGGTCACTCGCTCATTTAAAGCAAGCAGGCTCCCTGACGGCGCCTCTGTCCGAGATTTTGATAGTCTATTACACAGACACACTGTGGCGCACCTCAACCCCAGTGTCTCTTGATGAGCTAGACCTGCGTAGGACCCTATAATTTTGTCTGTTTCTGATTTTACATAAATATACCCCAAGTAAAAGCAACCCCTATTCTGTTACTCTGTTGACCCTATGTCCAGCTGCCCTGTTGCTGCTATGACCAGTTCCAGTAATTTACAATTATCACTACAGGTGGTATCTGTGTGCTCAATTAAAGGAGGATTCTCATATGGTCCTTTTCCCTTAGTGAAAGTGGGCCCCCCTGGAGAAAGAAAGTAAACTATTTGCAGCCAACTAGAGGAGCCAATTAATACATGAATTATTAAATGATCGGTAAACATTAATCAACGTAATTAAAAAATTTAAAAAAATATTCCTCGACCTGTTACAGGTCTATTAATGAGCCTGTGGAAGAATCTAAGATCTGGATGAATCCCAGAGACTCTGGGATTGTTACATCACTGTTCACAAGTTTTATAACTAATCAAGTTACTTGGAGCCAATTTGTAGCTTAATGATTCATGAATAGTCATACAACGCATCAACTTGATCACATCACTCACCTCATCAAATATGGAACAAATTGACAATGGGACCGTTTCTATTACTGCAGACAATTACTCCCCTATAACCCCCTTACCCGGTGCCTGGCAACCAAGGACAATACGAAGAACTCGGCAGGCTTAGCAAACTACGGCTTTTATATCTAAATACATTTAATCAGCTCAAATCATGACTTTGAACATGACACCGACACACCTGATATTCACTGATGAAATATAAGAACATGAATAAAATAATACAACGGCACGATTCAAAATATCGGCCATGCCAATGATTCACAAACCACTTTGTAACAATCTTCATGTTGCATCAATGGATAAAAAAATATAAGAATTAGAATATTTAACAATTCATTCCCCAACCTGACGTTTCTGTACGCCTACTGAGCTCCTGTGATTTATATCATATAATTTTCTGAAACATTTTAAAGGACCCCGAGAGAAAGCAAATGTACACACAATAAGCTTAGTTTTATTTTTCTTTGTGCAGAATTTTGTAACTGTTTAATCCATATATTGTATCCTTAATGAGAGAATAAATTTTAATAATACGTGAAAAAATTAAAAGATGACGCATCTGAAACGATAATTAAAAACTTTAAAATAAATAATTATATATTATGCATTCTTTCTTGTATGTTATGGCTTTATACAAGAATCCTATATATATTTTGCTCACCGTTGTCATCTGTCTCGTGGTTGAGCTTGTCCTTTTCGTTCTCCAGTCTCTGAAACAGAATTGTCCAGCATTATTCACAGGATTCTTCACCCCTTCCTGTACACCTGCCTCTCGCGATTATCAAATACTTATAAACAACTGATGTTTTAACGTCAGCCAAAATAACGGAGAAAATGACAATGTTATAGCGTCACCGGTAACGTCACCGCCAGTGACATGTGCAGTGTTGCTGTTCGGAGTTGTGACTGAATACATAATGGGTGGCTATGTAAATACCATGTGCATAGCGCGAGGCTATTAGGCAGTAGATAAACTTAGTTGACACTCGACCTTTATGTGAAGGAGATTAGTTTCTATGGACGGCATGGAAAGACTGGAATGGAGAACACTTCTAGACTGGTACCCTGCTCTATTATGGCACCGCTGCTCTTGGCCAATCATAGAGACAGGCGTACAACGCCATCTTTTGGACTCCCGGTAGACTGGTTCAAACTCCAGAATTTGTTATATATGATAAAAATAAGCATTTCGTTTGCTCAGAGAAGTTACCAAAAGTTGGCTGTACATTAAGTGTGACATTAATGATTAGATTAATAGATAATAATAATTAATCACTGCTACGTACAGTGGAATATCAAAGATTCAGTATACCGTATTATCTATATATCCATCATTCAATTTTTGTGAAACAACTCATTTTTCAATATTAAAAAAAAATAGAAATAACTAAAGAAAGTTATTTTATATGAAAAGTTTACGGATAATAAACCAGGATCGCGTGAACGTCCATGACAACCGGTATGAGCGTGTCTACTGGGGTTGGAACCAGTCTACAGGTAAGTCAGGAGTTGCAACTGGGAGTTCTTAGGATGGCGTTGTACGCCTGTCTCTATGCTTGGCTGAGGGCCATAATAGAGCAGGGTACCAGTCTAGAACACTTCTTGATTGTTTTACTTTAGATTGTGCAGTCAGGTTGAACTTGATGACCTGAGCGCCTGTCCTTTCCAGCTGGTAACATATACCAGCATTTATCGCCTCGGATTAACGCGGATACTAGTTTGGATATTTCCATTCAGCATGGCATACTCCGACAGCAGTTATCAGCCACGTTCGCCGGGACCCGTTGATTGCAGATATTCCGATTTATTACATTCTCTATTTTGCTCTGATCGATAGGATAAGGACCCCTATCCATCAATCCCGTATTATGGCAAAGGGGGAGACTAGGAACCCTCAGGGCATTGAAATGTTCCATTGTTACGAGGTTTAGGTAGCATGTATGCGGGGAGACGGAAGAGGTGGGTAAGGTGTATATAGGCAGTGGTCGGGGGGGGGGGGAGCTTAAATGATTCCATGAAAATGATAATACTTGTCATTAACATACCACTAGAAAAATCTTCGTCGTGGATGAAAATAACATTCCACCCATATGACGTGTGTATGTGTGTGTGTGATGCTTGTCCATCCATTTATCTCATGCTATACATAGCGATAAACGCTGGTATGTGAGATCAGCTAACACTATATAGAACAATAATGGACCAACAATGATTATGAGTCAAATTAACAGATGAGAAATCAGTGATATCGACGTTATCCAGAGAACATAAAGACCGCTGAAGTGACTTCTGCCAAATTATGTTTTGTTAGTAGGATTTTAAAAAAAAACTATATACAGAAAGTATACATGTACGAAGGAGGGAATTGTATTGAGGTAGTGCCACTATTATGTGTACTGCTTCAATCCACAATGGGCGCAGATCCAGAACACAATCCACAAGGGTGCCCACAGCCAGAACACAATCCACAAGGGTACCCACAGCCAGAACACAATCCACATGGGTACCCACAGCCAGAACACAATCCACATGGGTACCCACAGTCAGGACACAATCCACCAGCCCTTGCCTGGGCTTTATTATTTTAAGAATTCTAAAATGCTTAGAATAAAACGTGATTCTAGGTACCGATAGGCGTAACTCAGTGACGGCTCTTATCACTAAAGCCCTGTAAAGTCCGTATGGTAAATCTCTGATATTTGCATATTAGGGCGTCACAAGGCTCTGTGAGGACCTGACGATTCCCCCGTATTTGCATATCAAGCCGTCATGCTCGCCTCATGTGAATGGCATCGTTGCCATGAGAAATACAGCTCGAACCGCTAAGTAACATTCGCACTGAAATCATGCATTCAGGTAGTCCATACATGAACCTTCGTGTCCTATGATATATCTCTGTTGTACGAACATACGAACATTAAGGTCCATGGGCCTAGTACGAGTGCATTGTTGAAACTATCGCAACGATTTTTAATGATAGGTCCAGTAACCTCTACCCAGATGACAGGATCAGCAAGAAGAATTTGTGTAATAACTGTGAACAGACGACTCACACTGTCAACCCACGCCAATGACTGTGAACAGACGACTCACACTGTCAGTCCAAAAAATGACTGTGAACAGACAACTCACACTGTCAATCCACATAAATAACTGTGAGCAGACGACTCACACTGTCAACCCACGTCAATGACTGTTAACAGACGAATCACATTGTCAATCCAAAAAAAATGACTGTGAACAGACGACTTACACTGTCAACCTACGCCAATGACTGTGAACAGACGACTCACACTGTCAATCCAAACAAAAGGACTGTGAACAGATGACTCACACTGTCACTCCACATCAATGACTGTGAACAGACGAATCCCACTGTCAGTCCACACAAATGACTGTGAATAGACGACCCACACTGTCAATAAAAAAAAATGACTTTGAACAGACGACATACTCTGTCAATCTTCAAAAATGACTGTGAACAGACGCCTCACACTGTCAATCCAAAAAAAATGACTGTGAACAGACGACTCACACTATCAATCCACATCAATGACTGTGAACAGACGAATTACACTGTTAATCCACAAAAATGACTGTGAACAGACGACTCACTCTGTCAATCTACAAAAAAAAATCAGGTATTCAGGTAGTCCATACATGGACCTTCGTGTCCTATGATATATTTCTGTTGTACGAACATTAAGGTCCATGGGCCAAGTACGAGTGCATTGTTGAAACTATGGCAACGATTTTTAACGACAGGTCCAGTAACCTCTGCCCAGACGACAGGATCACCAAGAATAATTTGTGTTATCCCGTGTATTGATACCCAAAGCCATTGCAAAGTTGCCAACACACGAATCGTCTTGATCGTTTCAGCCAGCGGGTACATTTATTACATTTTGTCTGCGTTATTAGCGTGTACACCTGAATATCTCACGCTGACTGGCTGAGCCAGAGTTTGTTACATTTTGTTTAAACATGCCCACTTTAAACAGCAAATGTCTGATAAATGGTAACACTTTAGGCTGAGGGTTATGGTGTTGAAAGTCTTGCCAATCTCTACATAGACGAGGGCCTAAATATATTAAGACTGATTAAATAGGAATATTAGTAGCCAACTGGAAGCCCGCAATAGGTGATGAATTAATGATCCATGTTGGTTTTGAAAAAAAATCTTTGAAAGAAAATCAATTACTGCTGGCATCACTGGAAAATACCTTATTCATTTGATAACATTTTTGTCCAACCTAAGTCATTCGTTCCTGGGAATATATTGTAGAAGAAATTGCAAGGGAACCTGGTATGAAAGGAATTTACGGAAACCTTGTGCCGTGTGCAGGTTTATATATTTATATATCACTAGTAATCACATAGCTTGTTCAGTTATGTTTAGAGCATCGGTCGAGAATGTAAGTGCCATACGTTAAGATGGACACGGACGTATCGACTGGGACGAGAGAGCGATAACGGCCATTGAAGTGCAGGGTGTATTGGGTGTTGTCGTCACTGCGTCAGGTCATTATACTAGAGTAGCACTAGGACAGCAGCTGAAGTGTTTGTCATTTTGACGACTTTTACACACCTGCAGTGGTTACATCAGACACCTGCTGGTGATATATAACAATGTTTACCCAAATATCAACTACATTGACATAACTGAGTGCAAAACAAGCAATTATGAACTAAACGTTAATGCTTCATGGATTAATGGTTCAGGCTTTTAAAATGGCAATTTGACAAATCTTCATGTAAAGAACACGCTAGTATTTTACAGGGACCTCAAAATCTTGTGCATGCTGGATGACGCTGGAAAGTAAGAAAATCCGAAACTCATTTCAAAATTGAACTCGGTAACTATGGATGGACAACTCCCGCTGTTAACCCACACCAATGAGTGTGAACAGACGACTCACACTGTCAATCCACATCAGTGAATGTGAACAGACGACTCACACTGTCAACCCACGCCAATGACTGTGAAAAGACGACTCATACTGTCAATAAAAAAAAATGACTGTGAACAGACGACTCACACTGTCAATCCACATGAATAACTGTGAACAGACGACTCACACTGTCAACCCACGCCAATGACTGTGAACAGACGACACACACTGTCAATAAAAAAAAAGACTGTGAACAGACGACTCACACTGTCAATCATGACTGTGAACAGACGACTCACACTGTCAATCCACATCAGTGACTGTGAACAGAAGACTCACACTGTCAACCCACGCCAATGACTGTAAACAGACGACTCGCACTGTCAATAAAAAAATGACTGTGAACAGACGACTCACACTGTCAATCCACATCAATGACTGTGAACAGAAGACTCACACTATCAACCAATGCCAATGACTGCGAACAGACGACTCACACTGTCAATAAAAAAAAATGACTGGGAACAGAAGACTCACACTGTCAATCCACGCCAATGACTGTAAACAGACGACTCACACTGTCAATCCACATCAATGACTGTGAACAGACGACTCACACTGTCAACCCACCCCAATGACTGTGAACAGACGACTCACACTGTAAATCCAAAAAAAATGACTGTGAACAGACGACTGACACTGTCAACCCACGCCAATGACTGTGAACAGACGACTCACACTGTCAATAAAAAAATCACTGTAAACAGACGACTCACACTGTCAATAGAAAAAAATGACTGTGAACAGACGAGTCACACTGTCAATCCACATCAATGACTGTGAACAGAAGACTCACACTATCAACCCATGCCAATGAATTTGAACAGACGACTCACACTGTCAATCCAAAAAAATTACTGCGAACAGACGACTAACACTGTCAATCCACATCAATGACTGTGAACAGACGACTCACACTGTCAGTCAACAAAAATGACTGTGAATAGACGACCCACACTGTCAATTAAAAAAAAGATGACTGTGAACAGACGACTCACACTGTCAATCCACATCAATGAGTGTGAACAGACGACTCACACTGTCAATCCACAAAAATTACTGTGAACAGACAACTCACACTGTCAATCTAAAAAAATTGACTGTGAACAGACAACTCACACTGTCCATCCATATCAATGACTGTGAACAGACTACTCAAATTCTCCATTTGCTCATACGAATGGCAGAGCATCACTCGTTATTTTGTGGCCGATGGACAATAAATGCAGCTTGAAGAATAGAAATCTGAATTCCAAAGATTGTGTGTGAGGGAGTGGGGGGGGGGGGGGGGGGGGGGTGAACAGACGACTCACACTGTCCACCCACGCCAATGACTGTGAACAGACGACTCACATTGTCAACTCACGCCAATGACTGTAAAAAGACGACTCACACTGTCAATCCAAAAATAATGACTGTGAACAAACGACTCACACTATCAATCCACATCAATAACTGTGAACAGAAGACTCACACTATCAACAAGTGCCAATGACTGTGAAAAGACGACTCACACTGTCAATCCCAAAAAAATGACTGTGAACAGAAGACTCACACTGTCAATCCACATCAATGACTGTGAACAGAAGACTCACACTGTCAACCCACGCCAATGACTGTAAACAGACGACCCACACTGTCAATAAAAAAAATGACTGTGAACAGACGACTCACACTGTCAATCCACATCAATGACTGTGAACAGAAGACTCACACTATCAACCAATGCCAATGACTGCGAACAGACGACTCACACTGTCAATAAAAAAAATGACTGGGAACAGACGACTTACACTGTCAATCCACATCAATGACTGTGAACAGAAGACTCACACTATCAACCCATGCCAATGTCAATCCAACTGTCAATCCAAAAAAAAATGACTAAGAACGGACGACTCAAACTGTCAGTCAACAAAAATGACTGTGAATAAACGACCCACACTGTCAATTAAAAAAGAATTATTGTGAACAGACGACTCACACTGTCAATCCACATCAATGACTGTGAACAGACGACTCACACTGTCAATCTAAAAAAATGACTGTGAACAGACGACTCACACTGTCAATCCACAAAAATTACTGTGAACAGACAACTCACACTGTCAATCTAAAAAAAAATGACTGGAAATAGACGACCCACACTGTCAATTAAAAAAAATTACTGTGAACAGACGACTCACACTGTCAATCCACATCAATGACTGTGAACAGACAACTCACACTGTCAATCTAAAAAAATTACTGTGAACAGACGACTCACACTGTCAATCCACATCAATGACTGTGAACAGACAACTCACACTGTCAATCTAAAAAAATGACTGTGAACAGACAACTCACACTGTCCATCCATATCAATGACTGTGAACAGACTACTCAAATTCTCCATTTGCTCATACGTATGGCAGAGCATCACTCGTTATTTTGTGGCCGAGGACAATAAATGCAGCTTGAAGAATAGAAATCTGAATTCCAAAGATTGTGTGTGAGGGAGGGGGGGGATACGTTACTGTATATTTGTGAATATTCTTTGACGATGTTCCTAAACCCGGATCAGGTGATTGATCCTTACCGAAATGTAATCGATTTTCCTTTGACCATTCCCGAAATGGCCTGAAATATTCATGAGATTCTGTCCTTGACTGCGTGAGTTATGTTATGGCGACTTTATTTTAATTGGGGCTCCATGGGAGAGGCCAAATATTAGATGCTATGGGCAGACGTCCGCTCACCTCGAAAATGAGATCATCGTTTCAAAAACGCTCTGCGAACATTGAAATCCCCGTGCTGAAGTTAATACTTTGAAATTGCCGGTTTGCACAAGCCTTATTGCAGGGAACCACTGGACTCGCTTACTCCGAAGTTCTGGGAGCTCGACCAAGACCTGAACAGATGGGCAGGCCTGCGTGGCGCATAGGAGGTTGGATCATGTTTGCATTGATTTACTTTTTGGCCCATGTTCTCTGGTCCATTCGTGCATAATTGCCTGTACATTTATGAATATTCATTGAAGACGCTCCTGGATCCGCACCAAAATCTAATGGATTTATTCTCGACCCATTCTCGAAATGCCCTGCACATTTCATGAGATTCCGTTCGTGATGCGTGGGTTATGTTGTGAAAATATACACAAACGCCGCACACACACAAACGCCACACACACACAAACGGGAATGAACGCATACCCTCCTTGCGAAGGCAACTATAGGAAATCTGCAGACAAAACACTCAGCCTGTCGGTTCAGCAGAGTAAAGGCAAATGATGAACTTGGTCTGGCTACCAGGCAAATTACACTTTTTTTAAGATCCTCGTCACACATTGTCATGACAACGAAGCACTACCCTTCGGTATGACCTGGGTTTACACAGCTTATCAAGACCATGCGCAAATAAAGAGTGGAAACGTCAAACAGAAAATCTGGGTATCATCCAAAGTTCCTACTTCCCTCTCAACTGACTTAGGTTTGCACTTAGAGGACCAGACTTGGGGGGGGGGGGGGAGCACAAGGAAGTATCCATGTTACAAAATTCTCAAATACTTCAAAATTAGATATTTAAAGTGCTTCGCTTTTTATTTATTCCAAAACATTGTTCGTTCGGTCAAACAGGATATTTTATTTCGCCTAAAAATAAACTTGTTTGGAGCTTGCATGCTTTTCCACAGTCTTGGATGCTGACAATCTTAAAAGTTAAATTGTTCTTCATTCCAGTAAAGGTTCAATGTGTGATCTGGTAAAATAAGCCGCCATTACAAAATAAACTTATTGAATATTGTCAGTATTATAAGAATTATTGAGGACATATATATATATATATATATATATACATATATATATATATATATATATATATATATAAATATATATATATATATAAACTGTTATCTCAAGTTTATTAAGCACAAATTATCAAAGCAGATCGCATCCGTCAATCTGCAGTGCACGGTGTGAAAACAAATGGTTTCAAACAATTACTCATTTTTATACTTAATAAATATCATTACTGATACTCAGAATATTTGTTTCTTGATAGGCAGTTTGACCTGTGACAGTTGGTCAGTGGACATTTGTCTGTGATTAGTGTGTCCTGTAGTATTTTTGTCCTGTGTCGTCTCTCCCGCCGTCCGTAAACAGGGGGCAAAACTTTGCCGTTGATCATATGAACCTGTCACTTTGGGATGATCAGTGCTAACAGGGGCGTGTCCAGGATTTTGAGCAGGGAGGGGTTCTGAGCAGTTTTTGTAATAATTTCGAACTGATTAGAAATCCAATGCGGCTGTCAGACGACCGTCTTGTAATTCATATGCATAGCTGCATTGGCCCTAATTTAGGGTCGTTTTACAATTCCTTGTTATACATTCTAGTATAATATAAATGATTAAAGTTGTCTGTACAAAATTCCACATGAACGATCACGCGACTACGCTCCTATTTTCAGCGGTTATACACTGACATCGTCCCAGACATCGTCTCGTGTAACTGCTGCTTTCTATAGCAAGGTTCTCTTGGCAAGAACACCAACGTGTGCAAAGAGCAAAGATCTGTAATCAAATCACTTATATTGCGTTGTGCATCCAGCCTAAATCTTAAACATGCGACCCCGCTCTCGCTGGTTTGATTACATCGGGACGCAAGCTCTCATTGGTCTGATTCTTAGCCCTATGCCAGAACGGCGTGAGGAGCGTATCATGTAAATGTAAGAAGTTGTGGGCACACACCTGTGGTAACCTGGATAAGTCAGAAAATATAATAATTTGGCTTTCATACCATGGTTGATAGGTATGACCTAGCGCCAGCTAAGTTGACCTACTTTCTGTGTGAAAAAAAAAACGAACCTTTTCCACTTCTTCGAATAAAAATTATTAACACTATAGCTTTTATATCATGGTTAACTGGTCCTTAAATTATTAACACTATAGCTTTTATATCATGGTTAACTGTTCCTTAAATTATTAACACTATAGCTTTTATATCATGGTTAACTGTTCCTTAAATTATTAACACTATAGCTTTTATATCATGGTTAACTGTTCCTTAAATTATTAACACTATAGCTTTTATATCATGGTTAACTGTTCCTTAAATTATTAACACTATAGCTTTTATATCATGGTTAACTGTTCCTTAAATTATCAACACTAAAGCTTTTATATCATGGTTAACTGTTCCTTAAATTATTAACACTAAAGCTTTTATATCATGGTTAACTGTTCCTTAAATTATTAACACTATAGCTTTTATATCATGATTAACTGTTCCTTAAATTATTAACACTATAGCTTTTATATCATGGTTAACTGTTCCTTAAATTATTAACACTATAGCTTTTATGTCATGGTTAACTGTTCCTTAAATTATTAACACTATAGCTTTTATATCGTGGTTAACTGTTCCTTAAATTATTAACACTATAGCTTTTATATCATGGTTAACTGTTCCTTAAATTATTAACACTATAGCTTTTATATCATGGTTAACTGTTCCTTAAATTATTAACACTATAGCTTTTATATCATGGTTAACTGTTCCTTAAATTATTAACACTATAGCTTTTATATCATGGTTAACTGTTCCTTAAATTATTAACACTATAGCTTTTATATCATGGTTAACTGTTCCTTAAATTATTAACACTATAGCTTTTATATCATGGTTAACTGTTCCTTAAATTATTAACACTATAGCTTTTATATCATGGTTAACTGTTCCTTAAATTATTAACACTATAGCTTTTATATCATGGTTAACTGTTCCTTAAATTATTAACACTATAGCTTTTATATCATGGTTAACTGTTCCTTAAATTATTAACACTATAGCTTTTATATCATGGTTAACTGTTCCTTAAATTATTAACACTATAGCTTTTATATCATGATTAACTGTTCCTTAAATTATTAACACTATAGCTTTTATATCATGGTTAACTGTTCCTTAAATTATTAACACTATAGCTTTTATGTCATGGTTAACTGTTCCTTAAATTATTAACACTATAGCTTTTATATCGTGGTTAACTGTTCCTTAAATTATTAACACTATAGCTTTTATATCATGGTTAACTGTTCCTTAAATTATTAACACTATAGCTTTTATATCATGGTTAACTGTTCCTTAAATTATTAACACTATAGCTTTTATATCATGGTTAACTGTTCCTTAAATTATTAAAACTATAGCTTTTATATCATGGTTAACTGTTCCTTAAATTATTAACACTATAGCTTTTATATCATGGTTAACTGTTCCTTAAATTATTAACACTATAGCTTTTATATCATGGTTAACTGTTCCTTAAATTATTAACACTATAGCTTTTATATCATGGTTAACTGTTCCTTAAATTATTAACACTATAGCTTTTATATCATGGTTAACTGTTCCTTAAATTATTAACACTATAGCTTTTATATCGTGGTTAACTGTTCCTTAAATTATTAACACTATAGCTTTTATATCATGGTTAACTGTTCCTTAAATTATTAACACTATAGCTTTTATAGCGTGGTTAACTGTTCCTTAAATTATTAACACTATAGCTTTTATATCATGGTTAACTGTTCCTTAAGTTATTAACACTATAGCTTTTATATCATGGTTAACTGTTTCTTAAATTATTAACACTATAGCTTTTATATCATGGTTAACTGTTCCTTAAATTATTAACACTATAGCTTTTATATCATGGTTAACTGTTCCTTAAATTATTAACACTATAGCTTTTATATCGTGGTTAACTGTTCCTTAAATTATTAACACTATAGCTTTTATATCGTGGTTAACTGTTCCTTAAATTATTAACACTATAGCTTTTATATCGTGGTTAACTGTTCCTTAAATTATTAACACTATAGCTTTTATATCATGGTTAACTGTTCCTTAAATTATTAACACTATAGCTTTTATATCATGGTTAACTGTTCCTTAAATTATTAACACTATAGCTTTTATATCGTGGTTAACTGTTCCTTAAATTATTAACACTTTAGCTTTTATATCGTGGTTAACTGGTCCTCAAATTATTATCACTATAGCTTTTATATCGTGGTTAACTGGTCCTTAAATTATTAGGACTATAGCTTTTATATCGTGGTTAACTGTTCCTTAAATTATTATCACTATAGCTGTTATATCGTGGTTAACTGTTCCTTAAATTATTACCACTATAGCTTTTATATCGTGGTCAACGGTTCCTTAAATTATTAACATTATAGCTTTTATATCGTGGTCAACGGTTCCTTAAATTATTAACACTATAGCTTTTATATCGTGGTCAACTGGTCCTTAAATTATTAACACTATAGCTTTTATATCGTGGTTAACTGGTCCTTAAATTATTAACACTATAGCTTTTATATCGTGGTTAACTGGTCCTTAAATTATTAACACTATAGCTTTTATATCATGGTTAACTGGTCCTTAAATTATTAACACTATAGCTTTTATTCGTGGTCAACGGTTCCTTAAATTATTAACACTAAAGCTTTTATATCGTGGTTAACTGGTCCTTAAATTATTAACACTATAGCTTTTATATCGTGGTTAACTGGTCCTTAAATTATTAACACTAAAGCTTTTATATCGTGGTTAACTGGTCCTTAAATTATTAACACTATAGCTTTTATATCGTGGTTAACTGGTCCTTAAATTATGAACACTATAGCTTTTATATCGTGGTTAACTGGTCCTTAAATTATTACCACTTTAGCTTTTATATCGTGGTTAACTGGTCCTTAAATTATTAACACTATAGCTTTTATATCGTGGTTAACTGGTCCTTAAATTATTAACACTATAGCTTTTATATCGTGGTTAACTGGTCCTTAAATTATTAACACTATAGCTTTTATATCGTGGTTAACTGGTCCTTAAATTATTAACACTATAGCTTTTATATCGTGGTTAACTGGTCCTTAAATTATTACCACTTTAGCTTTTATATCGTGGTTAACTGGTCCTTAAATTATTAACACTATAGCTTTTATATCGTGGTTAACTGGTCCTTAAATTATTAACACTATAGCTTTTATATCGTGGTTAACTGGTCCTTAAATTATTACCACTTTAGCTTTTATATCGTGGTTAACTGGTCCTTAAATTATTAACACTATAGCTTTTATATCGTGGTTAACTGGTCTTCAAATTATTAACACTATAGCTTTTATATCGTGGTTAACTGGTCCTTAAATTATTAACACTATAGCTTTTATATCGTGGTTAACTGGTCCTTAAATTATTAACACTATAGCTTTTATATCGTGGTTAACTGGTCCTTAAATTATTACCACTTTAGCTTTTATATCGTGGTTAACTGGTCCTTAAATTATTACACTATAGCTTTTATATCGTGGTTAACTGGTCCTTAAATTATTAACACTATAGCTTAAATATCGTGGTTAACTGGTCCTTTAATTATTATCACTATAGCTTTTATATCGTGGTTAACTGGTCCTTAAATTATTAACACTATAGCTTTTATATCGTGGTTAACTGGTCCTTAAATTATTAACACTATAGCTTTTATATCGTGGTTAACTGTTCCTTAAATTATTAACACTATAGCTTTTATATCATGGTTAACTGTTCCTTAAATTATTAACACTATAGCTTTTATATCATGGTTAACTGTTCCTTAAATTATTAACACTATAGCTTTTATATCGTGGTTAACTGGTCTTCAAATTATTAACACTATAGCTTTTATATCGTGGTTAACTGGTCCTTAAATTATTAACACTATAGCTTTTATATCGTGGTTAACTGGTCCTTAAATTATTAACACTATAGCTTTTATATCGTGGTTAACTGGTCCTTAAATTATTACCACTTTAGCTTTTATATCGTGGTTAACTGGTCCTTAAATTATTACACTATAGCTTTTATATCGTGGTTAACTGGTCCTTAAATTATTAACACTATAGCTTAAATATCGTGGTTAACTGGTCCTTTAATAATTATCACTATAGCTTTTATATCGTGGTTAACTGGTCCTTAAATTATTAACACTATAGCTTTTATATCGTGGTTAACTGGTCCTTAAATTATTAACACTATAGCTTTTATATCGTGGTTAACTGGTCCTTAAATTATTAACACTATAGCTTTTATATCGTGGTTAACTGTTCCTTAAATTATTAACACTATAGCTTTTATATCATGGTTAACTGTTCCTTAAATTATTAACACTATAGCTTTTATATCGTGGTTAACTGGTCTTCAAATTATTAACACTATAGCTTTTATATCGTGGTTAACTGGTCCTTAAATTATTAACACTATAGCTTTTATATCGTGGTTAACTGGTCCTTAAATTATTAACACTATAGCTTTTATATCGTGGTTAACTGGTCCTTAAATTATTACCACTTTAGCTTTTATATCGTGGTTAACTGGTCCTTAAATTATTACCACTTTAGCTTTTATATCGTGGTTAACTGGTCCTTAAATTATTAACACTATAGCTTTTATATCGTGGTTAACTGGTCCTTAAATTATTAACACTATAGCTTTTATATCGTGGTTAACTGGTCCTTAAATTATTAACACTATAGCTTTTATATCGTGGTTAACTGGTCCTTAAATTATTAACACTATAGCTTTTATATCGTGGTTAACTGTTCCGTAAATTATTAACACTATAGCTTATATATCATGGTTAACTGGTCCTTAAATTATGTCAAAATTAGGTCTCAGTAAACTATTTATACACTCTCTATATGTGTGTGTCTCAGTTATTATGCAAACTTGATTGATTTGCAATATTTTAGTTGCCTTCAAATTTCTACCAGATACAGTTTGGAAGGTTTCAGATTTATTTGCTTCAAGATACCTTAAAGTAAATAAAAACTAATCTTTAATAATAGATACCCTGCTAAACTGGATAAAATGCAAATATATAATATCTCAATAAATAAGCAAAATATGGACTAAATGGATTCTATGGCGGGGAAATCAAGGGACCTTTTATTTCCGGTCAAAACACTTTTAGGACTGTCTCTGTCTGTGACCTTAAATTTGTACCCTTTCGTGCAGTTGGGAACAATGGGTGTTAATAGATGCAGCGATCAGTTTAAATGTGATATCTCTTGATAGATATCAGAGACAATCCAGATCATTAGACTTTCCATATCAAGGTGACGCAATACGCAGCTTTAGACAGATGTTACACATTCGGTCTCATCATCATCGCATATTGCGGAGTGGCAAGTTGGCTTGTTATTGATCTGTGTGATAACAACTCCCTCGATACAAGTTGGCGTGGAGTTACTGGTCTGTGTAATAAACAACTCCCTCGATACAAGTTGGCGTGGAGTTACTGGCCTTTATAATAAACAACTTCCTCGATACAAGTTGGCGTGGAGTTACTGGTCTGTGTAATAAACAACTCCCTCGATACAAGTTGGCGTGGAGTTACTGGCCTTTATAATAAACAACTTCCTCGATACAAGTTGGCGTGGAGTTACTGGTCTGTGTAACAAACAACTCCCTCGATACATAATGGCGTGGAAAAAAAGAAAATTATCGCAGAGTTTGTTTTCATTGATGAAAAAGATCAGGTTCAAATCACATAGGCCTCAAATGTATGATTGTAAAGTACTGTAAAGCCGGTATATGCAGTTTATATCATTTTTTTAGTGCTGATGCCTTTGTTTCTGTGGGCCCCTAGTGTGTGTATGTGCGCGCGTGTGTGTGTGTCCCCCTCACCTGGCGTAGAAGTCGGAGCTGCAGTTCGGTCATGTGATCATCCGTCGCGGTTTGAGTGGCCGCCATACTGATGACGCAGACGAATTCTTTCTACCGCGTCAAGGATTTTTGCGCACGTTAGATGAATGTCATGTCCTGAAAAGCGAAGAAAATCTTAACACAGAGCACAAGCAAACTTGGTCTTCACGCCGGCCAGGGTATTCGTCACCAAGTAGGTCTGTCAAATGCGGAAAGGGCTGGTCGGAGCTGTAAGCGTAGTCACATAGTCATTAGCACATCTGAACAGTCGAGCTCAAATATTGTATGACCCGCCATTCAAAATAAAACCTTTGTAGCATAATCCAAATTCCATAGATAAATTTATAAATTTATAACATCTCCCTCGATACAAGTTCGCCTTGAGTAACAGGTATGTGTGATAAATAACTCCCCCGTATATTCCCTATACATTTTACAAAACGTTACATATTATCTCATATACGATCATTTAACATTTATAAAGTATTAAATGAAATCCAATGATATCTACCAATTTTATCGCAAGTATACAAGTATTCTGCAAGACTAAAATAAATTCGTTATGACGTTCTTTATTCATAGTTCATGCTTTCTGGAGTGTGCAGTCAGGTAAGAGGTGACAGCGGTCTGGAGTGCGCAGTCAGTTAAGAGGTGACAGGGGTCTGGAGTACGCAGTCAGATCAGAGGTGACATAGGCCTGGAGTACGAAGTCAGGTTAGAGGTGACAGCGGTCTGGAGTGCGCAGTCAGGTCAGTGGTGACAACGGTCTGGAGTGCCCAGTCAGTTAAAAGGTGACATAGGCCTGGAGTACGAAGTCAGGTCAGAGGTGACAGAGGTCTGGAGTGCGCAGTCAGGTCAGAGGTGACAGAGGTCTGGAGTGCGCAGTCAGGTCAGAGGTGACAGAGGTCTGGAGTGCGCACTCAGGTCAGAGGTGACAGAGGTCCGGAGTTCGCAGTCAGGTCAGAGGTGACAGAGGTCTGTAGTGCACAGTCAGGTCAGAGGTGACAGAGGTCTGGAGTGCGCAGTCAGGTCAGAGGTGACAGAGGTCTGGAGTGCGCACTCAGGTCAGAGGTGACAGAGGTCCGGAGTTCGCAGTCAGGTCAGAGGTGACAGAGGTCTGGAGTGCGCAATCAGTTCAGAGGTGACAGAGGTCTGTAGTGCACAGTCAGGTCAGAGGTGACAGAGGTCTGGAGTGCGCAGTCAGGTCAGAGGTGACAGCGGTCTGGAGTGCGCAGTAAGGTCAGAGGTGACAGAGGTCTGGAGTGCGCAGTCAGGTCAGAGGTGACAGCTGTCTGGAGTGCACAGTCAGGTCAGAGGTGACAGAGGTCTGAAGTGCACAGTCAGGTCAGAGGTGACAGAGGTCTGGAGTGCGCAGTCAGGTCAGAGGTGACAGAGGTCTGGAGTGCACAGTCAGGACAGCGGTGACAGAGGTCTGGAGTGCGCAGTCAGGTCAGAGGTGACAGAGGTCTGGAGTGCGCAGTCAGGTCAGAGGTGACAGAGGTCTGGAGTGCGCAGTCAGGTCAGAGGTGACAGAGGTCTGGAGTGCGCAGTCAGGTCAGAGGTGACAGAGGTCTGGAGTGCGCAGTCAGGTCAGAGGTGACAGAGGTCTGGAGTGCGCAGTCAGGTCAGAGGTGACAGAGGTCTGGAGTGCGCAGTCAGGTCAGAGGTGACAGAGGTCTGGAGTGCGCAGTCAGGTCAGAGGTGACAGCGGTCTGGAGTGCGCAGTCAGGTCAGAGGTGACAGAGGTCTGGAGTGCGCAGTAAGGTCAGAGGTGACAGAGGTCTGGAGTGCGCAGTCAGGTCAGAGGTGACAGCTGTCTGGAGTGCACAGTCAGGTCAGAGGTGACAGAGGTCTGAAGTGCACAGTCAGGTCAGAGGTGACAGAGGTCTGGAGTGCGCAGTCAGGTCAGAGGTGACAGAGGTCTGGAGTGCACAGTCAGGACAGCGGTGACAGAGGTCTGGAGTGCGCAGTCAGGTCAGAGGTGACAGAGGTCTGGAGTGCGCAGTCAGGTCAGAGGTGACAGAGGTCTGGAGTGCGCAGTCAGGTCAGAGGTGACAGAGGTCTGGAGTGCGCAGTCAGGTCAGAGGTGACAGAGGTCTGGAGTGCGCAGTCAGGTCAGAGGTGACAGAGGTCTGGAGTGCGCAGTCAGGTCAGAGGTGACAGAGGTCTGGAGTGCGCAGTCAGGTCAGAGGTGACAGAGGTCTGGAGTGCGCAGTCAGGTTAGAGGTGACAGAGGTCTGGAGTGCGCAGTCAGGTCAGAGGTGACAGCGGTCTGGAGTGCGCAGTCAGGTCAGAGGTGACAGAGGTCTGGAGTGCGCAGTCAGGTCAGAGGTGACAGAGGTCTGGAGTGCGAAACCAGTCCGAAACACTAGAGAGAGCGAGGCAAGGCGACAGAAGTCTGTTGGACGCGGGCTGCCTGGTGAGAGAAACGGACGGCCCAAGCAGAACCGAAGAGAAAGCAGCGGTCTTTTGTGAGACGGTATCATACAAGTTATTAAGCTAGTTGTAAGTTGTTATTTCTGCCTCTAGTCCAAGCAAACTACATTGGCGCTACAGCTGGTGAGAAGCAGGAACCAGCCGATTAGCCCGAGTGACGTCACACCTGGGGGGGGGGCTGTTGCATCCTATGGTGATATCAATGGATGAGGCTCCCAAAAATTAATTAAATAGACAGTAGATTAACTGCTACGTGGGTGACAAGATATAAATTGTCAACAGTTGGAAAGAATTGTATTGTTTCCATATTAAAAGTTCTGTGTTAATATTTAACAGGCGGCACAGCCATTATAGCTGATTTTGTTATAAATAGGGATACAGCCACAGTCTGAGACTCAGAGTGAGGTAGTGTGTGTTTAATAAGCAGAAAAGTGTTCATAAATTACATTCAATTTTATTATTGTAATTTAATTAGCTTTATTTTAATGTTTGTGTAGGTTATAATAAAATAGTATAATATATGATAAATAGAAAAATCCTTGTATGAACCCACTTTGAGAATGACAAGTCCAAGTGAATATAGTGGTTAGATTGGGTGACCCCGCGTGGGCATGGGGAGCACTGCCCCTTTGTAGAATCTGAATCTTGCAGCAACCCATTTTTATGAGAAACTTTTTTATAATTTTTCATATTATCCACCAAAACTGTCTCCCCTATATATGGATATATGACGTGATGAATAAATCCTAAACGTATGATATGACATCCGAGACTGTTTTCTAAATTAAACCGGCATTGGAGGTTCTATAAAGAACCCCAAACATGGTTTCCGCCAAGAACCATTCAAGGTTCACCACCCAGTCCATCGTGAAGAACCTGGGGGGGGGGGATCCTCTCAGAACCTCTAAAGAAGTTCTACATGGACATTACAGGTTCCATAAAAGAACCCAGTTCCAGCTGGAACCTTAAAAGGTTTTCCACTTAGTCCACGCTGAAGAACCTTTTTGGGTTCTAGTTGGAACCGCATCCGGACAAGAGGAACATAGTTTTACGTAACATCGAGATCACAAACTGACAGAAACGATCGACAAAATTCCCAATGAATTAATTTCAATATATTTAGCCCTATTTAGCCCATAGATATGACTATCAGGGGCTGATCGAGCCCCCCCCCCCCCCCCCCCCAGTCACACAAATACCCAAACACCTTCCAAAAATGTTTATATGGCCTAACACTGTTGATAAGGACAATGCCTTTCCGGTCATTCTTTAAAGTAGAGAATCAGAATTGTTAGGTGTGTTATATTATATACAAATTCAATTAATTATATTTGTTTTATAATGAATGCGATACATTTAAGCCGAGATATACAATTTGTACCGTTAAACGGAAAGTCTCTAGTTCGCTAGAAGTATCCTCTAGGGTTCTTTGTCAGCACAGCACTGGGAGAGAGAGCGGGAGCTTGGTAAAGGATTAGGTAAACAGTTGATCTTGCTTTACATCTGTCGAATAAACAACAAGGTACAATTAAGTCGTTACAAACCAATAGGTTCAGATCAGGTAAATTCTCCTCGTAACTTCTAAAAAGTTCATTTTGTCCAACATATATGTTTATATATATATATATATATATATATATATATATATATATGATCATACAGTGGTAAACGTAAGGCCAACAGTCACGTGCTTACAAATTATTTGCTCCTAAACATCATGAATACTGTTGTAGTGATCCTACATACCGTAATAGTTTGGTAATCGTTGGACGGACGGTCACACTTTTCACCCATCCGTCAGGGAAGGTCACACTTTTCACCAGTCCCTCCAGGTATATTCCAACGATTGTATATCTGGGTGGTTTTCTCGGGTGTGTAATCTTTAACCTCCGCCGTTTCGACGTGATTACGTTCAAGTAAGGATCCACAGTCCTCACCACGTACCTGAGTCTCCTCGCCCCACGAGGCTCACCATGGCAATAACGGACTCCATGTTGTAAACACGCCTGTAGACTCAGAGATAAGAGTTCAAGTGATGGGTCTGGCAGCCTTAGGCATACACAGAGACACGGTTAATATTTAGGTATTAAGTTGGTGTTATCGACATAAACCCGCACTGCAGCCACTTAACGTATCAAATGTCAAGTAAAATGACCGTTAAACTAGTACTGTATTGGGTCTCGCCCGCTCCCTATTTACAATCGCAGGCTACCTGTGTCACTAGTGAGTTGATCTGACAATCACTCTGTGAACTCGATTATAAATAAGTAGACGATGCAAGTGGACGGTTAAAGATGCGCATTCATACAATTATATTTGTAAATCAAACCAGGTAAAAAAGTGAGTTTTGTATCATATGTTGCGGAGGAGTCCCTAATTAAGGATGCGTATAAAATATGGATTCAGCAGTAGATTACACACATGAGGGATATAAAAATGTGTATGTCCAAAGTGACATAAATGCAGTTTGTAAGCTATCTTTTCTATATTACAACATAAGCAAATTTGTTGTGAATACTGTACTGTATCCCTCTTAAATGGATAAGTTAATTGAACCAGGAACCAATCCAGCTGGTTACGGTCTCTCGTATATGATAGGGAAAACCGCGAAATTCGGGTCTAATTACGGCATCTTTATATTGTTATTTATATATATATATATATATTTGTCAATTCAGCATTTGTCAATGAGCGGAGACGTGAATCTAATCGTGCTTTCATCAAGAGTCCCTGGATCGGAAGGGTGTCGCAGTGCATGGGACATAGAAGGAAGTGTTTGTAAAGCTAACAACTGTTGGGTTCTTTTTCTGGACCAGACATGGACTCTACAAAGTCGTCTGAGGCTAAAAAAATATGGTCTGCCAGAGGTCACTTATTACCGTCTGAACGGCATGCATATATCAGGACCCAAAACAATAAGATAAACGTGACTCATAAGCATTATTTCAAAAGTTTTATATGACAAAGTACTTTTGTACTTTTGGCGATATTATCAATTTATAAAATATTTAATAGGATTTCTTTAGATATAGATTTTTTATTCAATATTACTAATAAGTAAATGCATTCAATAAATACTGACTTTGCCATCTCACATTTTATTTTTAATCCTCCACTGACTGAAGTTTATAAAAGCGATTTCACATAGTGAACTGATGTATTCAAGCGTCATCTGAGCTATAGCGATCACTCTTTGTCCGACGTCCGTCTGTGTGTCCGTTAACCAGGCACAAATCGTAATCGCTGGACCTGGAATCTTCTAACTTGAAATCCAGGGAGATCCTTGAAAAATCTCCTCGGAATCTCCAGTATCTGAACAACTAATGCATTGATCACCATGATTCTGTGCATGCATAATGATCATGGCATGTTTCATCAGTTCCTGTAAACTGGTGCTGCCACCAGTTTACTTGTTTTTTTCCCTCTCATTGGGAGACCTTCAAAGATGCGGTCATCTGTTAACAGGGCACAAATCGTAACCATTGGACCTAGAATCTTCTTACAAGACATCTAGGGAGGTCAATGAAAAATCTCCTTGGAAAATTTCGATTAGGGCTCTGTTACCCATATCCTCTGAGCTATGGGGCTCAGAAGCATCCGCCAGAATAATTAAACATTTGATACAAAAGCTCCAGTAGGCACCTATCTGAATAACTAATGCATTGATCGCCCTTGTCACAACCCGCCAGACTCGTGAACTTTAACAATATGATATATTCCGGAAAGGGGGTCGGCAACTGTCCAGCAGGGCCAACCCAAAGATACTCTCCACACATCATGCAACATCATGTAATAGTCTTTATTTAGAATTACTCTGTGACATCTTCCCCTTGTAAAGATATCTGTAGGACCGGTTGTCTGAAATAAGTGGCATACTATTCAATGAAATCATTAAAACAAGCATGTTGCATTTAACCATAGATAAATCACTACGAGTCTCTTACTGGTATTGTACTGGATTAACCACCTTAACTGTTACTGTAATCACTTAGTCCATTGCATAATCATTATGCCACGCAGGTTTTGTTTGTTTTCTGGTACTTATTCGCGGTGCTGGAACAGATTTTGTTCGCACGCACGGGGTTTCTGGGTTGTCATGTTGTGTTTGAGGTGATCTGGCGTCTTATCCGTCGTACTTTCCTCAGGGTGGTGTTCATCAGTATCACTGACAGGGTGCTGAATCTTAACTTTATTAGGAGATGGATTAAAGAATTTCTTATTCTTCCTGTAGGTTCGACCACACGCTGTATAATGAGTAGTATGATCTGGGTGTATCGTGTACTCCAATAATTACAGCTGGGGTCCATGAATTACCCAGCTGTACTATTACACTATCACCCGGGTTCGGAGTTTTGATAGGTCTCGCGTGTTGGTCATAGTAGTATTTCTGCTTCATCTGTCGATTTTGCAAATGTGATTTTGCCGAAACAACAACCTTTGGCCCCAAGGACTGATCGGAGTACGGTAATTTGTCATTTAAACGTCGATCATGAGCAACTGAGCAGGTGAGTAAGAAAATCCACATACCGGAGTGTTCGATATTCAAGAAGAGCGATATGCGGTTCCTTGCCTTCATGATAAGCTTTCTTTAACAGTGTTTGCATGATGTTGACAAATCGTTCACTCTGTCCGTTTGATTGTGCGTATGTAGGGAAACTAGTAACCGTACGAAATCCCCCTTGTTGAGCGTATTCTTTGAAAGTACAACTACCGAAGGGCATATTATCACTCACCAAAACATCAGGAATGCCGTGTCTGGCAAATATAGGTTTAAGAGCGTTGATTATTCACATAGCTATTTTGCTATCCAACTTGGTTATCTCAGGATACTCTGAAAAATAATTAACTACAACCAAGTATGCTTTTCCCTGAAAGTCAAACAGATTCGACCCAAGTTTACACTATGAGCGTTGCGAGATGCTGTGCGATATCAGCGGTTCTTTGTTGTTCGATCGCTTGTACTTGACACGTGGCACAGCGTTCCACGAATTGTATGATGTCTCTGTACATATAAGGCCAGTACATGACAGCTCGTGCACAATTTTTACATTTCTCCATTCCAAGGTGACCCTCGTGCAGTTGAAAAAGAATGCCCTCTTTCTCAGACTCGGGAATTATCAGTCTTTTTCCTGCAAACAGTAGCCCGTTTTCATCATGGATCTGATCGCGTAAATTCCAATATGGTTGAAGATCATGAGGATCGAACTGTGGATTTGTGCTTTGGTCACCCACAAAATACATAGTTTTGCATTTTACAAAGGTCTTTGTCTAGGTTTGCCGCTCCGCGAATTAGTCTCTCCAACAGACGCCAGGTGCCGCTACCGCTCTTGCACCAGTACGTCTGTTATTGGACGCCATTTTTCTTAGGAACGGAAGTGTTGTTTGGCATGCGCAAGGAATCCCCCTACTATACCACCCTTACAAAAGACAAGCAAAAGTGGATTATTTTTGCCCCACAGCCAAACAATATTGTTTACTTGGCTTTATTGGGGTCTGCCGGGTTTGTGCAAGGGCGACATCCATTCTGGTTTCACCTCCAGATGCTAGTGGGGTTTCCTTGCGCATGCCCAACGGCACTTCCGTTTTTCAAGATTCTTGAAAAAAAATGGCGTCCAATAACAGACGTACTGGTGCAAGAGCGGTAGCGGCACCTTGCGTCTGTTGGAGAGACTACTCCGCGAATTTGCTCGAGCCTCGTTGGTGTCGCCGGATAGCTGTGACCTCATGAATGCGCCGGTCAGTGCCAATTGAGTCACAAGCTGGTTTGTCTGATACGTGCGCTCGCGATAGTGTATCAGCGATACACATTTTTGATCCTGGTACATATTGAATACCGAGCTGATATTTCATGAGCTTTAGGAGCATCAATTGGATCCTTGGGGAAGCACTATACAGCGGTTTTCGAAATATGGCCTCCAGGGGCGATGATTACTCTGCACTTCAACTAGAGAACCATATGTGTATTGTTGGAACTTTTCTGCCGTAAACACGATTGCTAGTAGTTCCTCCTCTATTTGCGCATATCTGGTTTACGCATCTGTTAACGAGCGAGATGCGCACGCGATTTGTTGCCCGTCCTATATTAAACATGCGCCGAGACCTGTGGATGATGCGTCTGCTTGAATTATCAGCGGACCTTCAGGATCATACAACCGGAGCACAGGCTTACTACTGAGCACTCGTTTTACGGGGCTTACTCCATGTCCCCAACACTCTGCAGACCTGCTCAGCACTTATCACCACACGTGTAGTGTAACTGCACGAAACAGTTGCCGACAGGGGGCGCTAAATTTGGGCTCATACTCCCTGCCGTACATGCAGCCTCTAGAAATGTCGCAGGAAATGTCCCAGTGACTAGACATTTCGACATTTCCAGGTACTACACAACTTATGGTGATATATACCCCGGGGCCTGGAGCCCTGTACCTATATGTTCTTCATATATAAATATATGTTCTGAACTTCACCCCCTTGAGCCCTCCGAAATGTCCCAGAAAATGTCTCAGTACCTTAGACATTTCGACTTTTCGTCCTCTGCTCGAGATTAGTACTTAACAGGCGCCAATAGGGGGCGCTTAGACTGTCAGACTAACAAAGAACCTTTTTGATTACAATATGTCATATGTAATATTATTATTAAATGATTATATCATATATATATATATATATATATATATATATATATATATATATATATATAAGATATAATATACTACATATGTAAATGTATATGTAACATTCCCTTCAAAATGTCGCACATAATGTCCCAGTGACTAGACTTTTCGACATTTCCTACTCGGGTCGAGATTTGTACTAGACGGGCCGACAGGCGGCGCTTACACACTTAGAATAACAAAACTTTTTTAAATAACAATATGTCGTATGAGATATTATCAATAAATGATTATATATAATATTTATAAAGGTCTACACTTATATGCATATCTGTATGTACATAATGAACAACATATATTAATAACCAATAATCTCTGGTAATACATCTCCTACCGCCAGGGACCCTCCGAAATTATTCATATTTGCACTGTTGCACCAGTGGTGATATTCGCAGGATTCTTCTTTGCCCACCTGCGACCCATGTCGGTTAATTCACGTATTATTTCTGGTCTGACGCCAGAGGTCGCAATTTCTAAATGTCTTGGGCTGCTCCAGCTTTCATCCCTCGCTATCAGTGTCGAGAAGTCGTAGTGTCTAACCCTCTGGGACAGTTACATGGTGCGGATTTGCAGAGTGCTCATAGATCTCGATCATGCACCCTCCCGGGCACCCCCCAGTACTCCACGTCCCCAACACTCTGCAAATGCTTATAGGCATATATAAGGTTTTCCTTGGCTTTTTCGCCTGCTGCCGTGGCATTTTGGGGACATGGAGTAGTTCCCCGTAAAACGTGATCCACCGCTGCCTCGTGTTCAGATTCCACTGTCCACGTTGTGTCAGCTTTTAACAACTGTCGCAGGGGGCTGATGACGGATGATTTGTTTTGAATAAATGGAGACAGGAAATTCAATATGCCCACTAGGCGTTGGACTGACTGCTTGTCAGTAGGATTTGGCATGTCTAGTATAGCTTGTATTATCGCGCCATCAGGCTTAAGTCCATCTGCACCGAGTCGCACTCCCATATACAACACTTCCGACTTTTTAAGTTGCATCTTGTGGCGGTTGAACTTAATGTTGTGCCTTCTTGCACGCTAAAGAACCACTCGCTCTATATCTCCAAATATCTGGAATGTTTTCTTTGTTGTATCTCGCCGGCACTCGAGATACCAAACGGCATCCGTTTAAAACAGAATCTGCCAATTGGTGTGTGAAATGTACACAGTGCAGCGCTATTCGAGTCAATTTCTACCTGCCAGAAGGTGTCTTTCTGTTCTAAGATTGATCAAAGCTTGCACCCATTTAGTTTGCTAACTATATCATCAAGAGTTTGGGTCTGGAAATGTTCACGGCGAATTGATTTGTCCAGTTGCTTAGGATCTAAGCATTATCTTAAAGAGCTGTCTCGCTTCTCTGTGTTGACGAGATTATTTACCCAGTCACTGTGTTTGTTAATAGGCTCAATGATTCCTAACCCATCTTCACCGAGTTAACGCTAAGCGGTTCGTACAGTATGTGAGATACCCGTCTTGGAGGTTGAATTGTGGGCTGGGCATCAGCACTGAGTTGAATGTGATATTTCCCGGGATACTTGCCAAGTACTTCAAACACATCAGACAATTTACTGAGAATATCGTCAGCTGACAAAATCTGGCAGTCTATAGTGTAGTTCTGTGGCAGCATTTGCTTCAGACTGAAGAAATCCTAATTTTATCGAAGCCACTGAGGGGTATGAGAGGTGTTGTGAAACAATGGAGGGGCCACTGAGGTGTATGAGAGGTGTTGTGAAACAATGGAGGGGCCACTGAGGTGTATGAGAGGCGTTGTGAAACAATGGAGGGGCCACTGAGGTGTATGAGAGGTGTTGTGAAACAATGGAGGGGCCACTGAGGTGTATGAGAGGCGTTGTGAAACAATGGAGGGGCCACTGAGGTGTATAAGAGGTATTGTGAAACAATGGAGGGGCCACTGAGGTGTATGAGAGGTGTTGTAAAACACTAGAGGGGCCACTGAGGTGTATGAGAGGTGTTGTGAAACAATGGAGGGGCCACTGAGGTGAATGAGAGGTGTTGTGAAACAATGGAGGGGCCACTGAGGTGTATGAGAGGTGTTGTGAAACAATGGAGGGGCCACTGAGGTGTATGAGAGGCGTTGTGAAAAAATGGAGAGGCCACTGAGGTGTATGAGAGGTGTTGTGAAACAAACGAGGGGCCACTGAGGTGTATGAGAGGCGTTGTGAAACAATGGAGGGGCCACTGAGGTGTATGAGAGGTGTTGTGAAACGATGGAGGGGCCACTAAGGTGTATGAGAGGCGTTGTGAAACAATGGAGGGGCCACTGAGGTGTATGAGAGGTGTTGTGAAACAATGGAGGGACCACTGAGGTGTATAAGAGGTGTTGTGAAATAATGGAGGGCCCACTGAGGTGTATGAGAGGTGTTGTGAAACAATGGAGGGACCACTGAGGTGTATAAGAGGTGTTGTGAAACAATGGAGGGGCCACTGAGGTGTATAAGAGGTGTTGTGAAACACTAGAGGGGCCACTGAGGTGTATGAGAGGTGTTGTGAAACAATGGAGGGGCCACTGAGGTGTATGAGAGGTGTTGTGAAATAATGGAGGGGCCACTGAGGTGAATGAGAGGTGTTGTGAAATAATGGAGGGGCCACTGAGGTGTATGAGAGGTGTTGTGAAACAATGGAGATACCCTGATGTGTTTGAGAGGTGCCTTGGAACAATGAAACTCTGGAAAAACATCGTATCCAGTTAGAAAATCATGTTGTAGCTAAATGGCACATGAGCACCTAAAGGGTACCTGCCTCATAGCCGCTTAATTTGTTTTAACTTTATAATAATTGCATTATATTCTATTTAGCGGACCTCTGTATTTCAGCACTGGGAATGCTTATTCATTATTTGCAGAGGGTACATATAAAGACGTAATCATCCGATATATCTTAAAGTAAATTTGCACAAATATTATGCCACCATATATCACACATTGAACATGTTAACATATTTCCATAAAAATAGTCAGGATATTTGCAAAAACAGTGTAATACTATCTCATGGTGCACATGTTTAACCTTGACAGGATGTTTTCGCTGAACTTGTGGAAACGGTGTGAACATTTTTAGCTCTGAACAGTGTTTTAGATGGGTTCTCATTCTATATTCATCATGCATATACAAAATCACTAATTTTATCATTAACCAACTGTTCAGCCTATTGTTGGAAAATTCAACAGCGTTGGCGATCGCATATACCCTACAATCTAAGTTATTGTTCTGTAACACGGCATTCACTACCGAAACATGTAATTTAGATTGCTCCAAGTTGTAGATTTGGCAAAGCTTTATTTCTGTTGAAGAAGTAAGACTCTTTGCAGCCCCACGCAAACTATCTATTACAAACAGACCCCCCTCGGCCGGTCGGACAGATATATGCCAATGTGAATATCAGATGAAATGTATTTGTACACACGTTCATCATTTGTTTCGTTCATCACTGAAGCAAGATGTTAGAGTAGTATCTTTGAATCCGATGATTTCTGGATATTGTTTTTGTAAAATTATTTGCGCGGCACGGATATGCTTATCAGAAAGCCAAGAATCGTTTCCCATTTCTCTTTTGTTTTGAACGGTTAGTCCGAATTCATGTAGCCATTACCTCGCTCGGAACGTCTCTTTTTCAGGCGAATTATGTATAAAAATTGGCGATATCGGATTTTATTTTCTCTTTTTAACTTTAACTTAGTTTTTTAATGTCGGCAATTATTTTACGTTTTAGCGAGAGTCGAATTCTTTTTTTGTTTTTGTTTTTGTTGGTGTTATCTTCGGGTTAAACTAATATCTCTCAGGTGCTGATTACATTCGTTAGAGGTCACACGATTTTCCTGCTGTTTTTATTTGTGGTCTGTTTTGGTGTAGAGGATGCACTTATTTCAAAAGAACGTGTATCTATAATGCTTTCCGGCACCCCTACTGGACTACAATTTGGAGTTGGAAGCGAGGATGAACTGTCGTCTTTATTTTTTTTTCTTAATTTACTGTTACTATTACTCTCGCCAAAATCAAGTCTAATTCTCCCTCGTTTCCGTGCTGATTGTTTTCAAAATTGATTTCGGTGTTTTTTTTAACTGTAACATTATGTAATGGCGTTTTGGCCGGGGTAGCTTGTGTCTTAACTTTTTCAACAGATCCCTAGCTGTCTTGTTTTTTTGTTTCGAAACGGGAACCAAGTCATCTAGGTCGGGAGTTCTATCTCTAGGCGAGGTTATCATGGAAACATCTGTATCGGGAGCAGCTTTAAATACTTACACGAAATCTGATTTTCTCGGCTGTTTTCTATCCGTTTTTCTAGCCACCCTTTTCTTACAACACCGAGACATTAGTGAAACATTTAGTTTGCGTTTTTGATCGATTACATCCATACCTATAGATTTCCTGGCGGCAAGAATAAGGTAGCAAATACTTGTTGCTGCGCACTGACATTTTTCTTTTTGGAAAAGAGTGACCGCATATTTTTTGTCATTGTTGCCCTCCATAATGAAAGTACCAAACTTCGCATCTAATTCTATTTTCACGTTATTGATTATATCTTGAGCCCTTTCAATTTATGTCAGGTTCTTTCTAACGAATTCCGAATTTATGTTTTCCTCCTTTGTCTCCGCATCAGGATTGCAACAAATCTGATTGAAGTGACGGGAGATCAGACATTGATTGAAGTGACGGGAGATCAGACATTGATTGAAGTGACGGGAGATCAGACATTGATTGAAGTGACGGGAGATCAGACATTGATTGAAGTGACGGAAGATTAGACATGAACTGGTTTATATTGGCTTAAATCAGGATACGTTTTAATTTCATTCACGAAATCTTTGAAATCATGCGCTATTAAGTTTGTATTGTAGAAGTCATCACATATGTTTTCATTTGTGAAATACTTAATTTATAATACATAATGTGAAATTAATTAGGTAACAGCGGGGAAATGACAATTAAGAGAGAGAGAGAGAGAGAGAGAGAGAGGTGGAAAGAAAAAGAGGCGGGAGAATGGATGAAGGTAGGGGATATAGGGAAACAGATTAAGACTGCATGTTTGTGTGTGTGAGAGAGAGAGAGACAGAGAGAGACAGAGATAGAAAGAGAGAGATGAAGGAAAAGAGAGGAGAGCGAGATATGGTAGGAGATATAAGGAAACATATTAAGATTGTAAGTTGGAGAGAGAGAGAGAGAGAGAGAGAGAGAGAGAGAGAGAGAGAGGTTCACACCATTTATATAACTTCAGGGGCAAGAAAGTGGAACTGTTCATATTTTCAAAGTATAAGGGGCTTCGTTAGTGGGTCGTACGATCAAAGGATAATAGGAATACAGGACTTCAAATAGCTACAAAGGATTAATTAACCTGCCGAGGTCTCTTGGTCTTCGCTGTCCGTACATAAACAATAATACTCCATAAATGAGTTTGTTTGCCTTCAAAGGTGTGCCACAGAAGTTAATGAGTTTAATGAGCTTATCCTTAAATAGCCAAATGGGCCATGTCTCTGGATGAGCCACACCGTTAATGAGGTTTGCCCCTAAGAACTGTGTACACACCAGCACCTGCCTGAAGCCCTGGCGCGCCGGGAAGAGAA